>CAEMYA010000029.1:2406396-2425189 GCA_903131615.1 Diplodus sargus
TTCTTTTCAATTAAACAGAGAAAAGAAGTGAATCCATACGATCCAAGTGTGCTCAGTGTGATCACACCATTTTGGGTATTTTGGGCAGAAAAGTGACTTAAATGATTAATTGGTAATCATAATATTTGGCAATTAATGTTCCATCGATTGACCATCAAGTAATCTATGATTTCCTCAGTTCTACGGATAAATGATTTGTATATTTATGTGTATATACAGTATCTGACAAAGCAAGTGATTCACTTTACTTTTCTTTGACTTAAAATTTCCTATGTGAACTGCTTTCAGTCCCTCGACTGATGACATGTGGTATGTGGGAACACTTACTAAGCTTTTCAATTCTCCGTATATAACATATCACTAATAGATTTTGCATATTTGATAGGCTTAACCAAATGAAATGATCCCAGTCATATCATTTTTGATATTCCCACATTAAATAAAGAGACATTTAGGATTAGTCTGGACAGATTTCAGCCTGATTTGTAACAAATAGTCCTGTTGAAGGGATAATTGTGGACTAAGCAAAGTGTGAAAACGGGCCGGCCTTAAGGCGAGCACAGCGCGCCGGTTGGTTGATTAATCTCTGTTATTTACAGCCATAGAGAGGGTAGGAGAGAGGGAGGAGTGGGGGGGGCAACAACAACAACAACAACACAGGAACATATTGCCAAGCAGATTGCCTCAGGCCAAACTTAGCTCAAGGTTCTGCTCTCTGCGATAGACGTATGTGTCCAACATGAGACTGCTGCCACTAATTGCTTATTTATTTTATTTATTACTGTGCTATTGTTTCGACCTCACTGCTGTGGTGACAGTCTTGTTTCGTTGTAGCGTTTCAGTGCATCTGTTTTACATCTGCGTCACCGACAAGTTGGACAATAGTGTTCCAAGTGTTCGATGCTGAGGTAGAAACAATCTGAAGAAGACAAAACAACAATCGGAAGAAGTCCGACAATAACAACAAACATCTATGAACAGATAGAACCAAGTGTAAAATCCCACCCTGGCATCAACCGTTTGCTTGTCAACTACTGTGCGGATGCTTTGAGTTTGGCGCTACATTTGTCGCCATCTTGGCTTTTTGGAGCCACAGGGGGCCATATTTGGACAAGAAGTTGGAGCTCCTGAGGACGTTCTCATTGCATCTGACTGAGAAGTTGCGGACACGCCATGGTAGCCACAGACAGTCTGTTCACCGCGCTGCCATCTGGCAAAAGATACAGAAGTATCCATTGTGCACCATATCTCCTGAGGCTGTGAGACTCCTGAACTCATCCCCAACAGTCAACTGTATACAAGAGTTGAGTTTGTAGTACAAATAGACTTAAACTCAGTCTTGTTTCACAACCGCGGGGTTGTAAAAAGACAAATAAATGAAACTTTAACCTTTTAACACCACCACCAAGAACCACCACAACAAGCTAGAAAACAAGCAACGCACCCACGGAAACAGAAAAACAACTAAGAGAAGCTAGAGAAGAGACAAAAGGACAACACCAGGAGGATCTAGAAAATAAACAGCAGCTGAAACACAACCCCAGGGAAGAAGAAAGCTCTTCAAAAGAGCGAGAAAAAAAACCACCATGGAAACTTCGAAGGCAAACAGTGAAGTTTGGAAAGAACCAGGAGAGGCACACAAGCTAGTAAGCAACATTTTTCTGAGTTTATCCCTTAAGACTACTTCTTTTGCATCATTGGAAAACACCCTTCCCCGCCCAACCCTTTGGAGTTTTTGCTGTCACCATAAGATGTTGATTGTGCTAAAATTGGCCAAAAGAAGTCTGTCCTCATCGTCATCCTCTAAGCCGGTTCTGGAGATGCCTACAAACACAGCAATAATGAAATGTTTGAAATACCCTCAGCTAAAAATGGAAGAGGCAGGCTTGGTCCTGACAGTTGATTACATTTATTGTTTCCAACTTGAAAAAGTTCTTGTAATATTTCCCATTGTTGGTTGTGCAGATGGCCAGGAGCTGAATCTATGTGTGATCTCTGAATAAACCCGCCTGTCTATCAAAGAAATCCATGTAAACTCCCACAAACATCTCCAACACCCCCAAAACCAAATTAGATTTTTGTTAGTATGATATATAGGACATGGAGTCACGACGGTGTACAGTTAAAGGGACACTCCACAGATTTAACATCCAGGTTAATTTAACATGAATCGGAAAATGTAATGGAAAGGCTGTGTTACAGACTGGAGGTGTGGAGGTTTGGATTTTGGATGGATGGATTTTGATATTATGCCGGCAGGTATGATCTAATAAAAACAATGCTGAGATGCATTGTGGGAAATGTAGGATACAGGGTTCAGGGAGCTCAAGATAACCTGACTTTTTTTTGTTTTATTTTTCTTATTCTTTCTCTTAAATAGAGCAGATTTTTATGTCAAATTGTTGAAATTTATCAATCGATAATTTAAACATTTAAAACGTTTTTCTTACCAAAAGTAGCAGATGGTGGATGATAAATTGGCCATCACAAGGTTTGACTTATCATGACAGTATTATATGTGTTTCAAAAAATAGAAATGACAATGTTCTGCCCCAACCGCCCCTGCTGAACTTTTGTTCAGGAGAAAAACCGTGAACCAAACATCAGCGGAGCATTCATTGTTTTTCCCAGGGTGCATTGCAGTCTTATATCTGGGTCAGATGGTGTACAGCTCTACGCCATATGTCTGTACTGTAGTGAGGCCACAGGGACTGGAGGACTGAAACTGTGTGTGTGTGTGTGTGTGTGTGTGTGTGTGTGTGTGTGTGTGTGTGTGTGTGTGTGTGTGTGTGTGTGTACAGGACTTTGGGGAATATGGACCTGGCTTTCCTGAATGAATCTCCGTCTGTGTGGTTACTATGTTATGTTGAACATCTTTCTCTCAAAAATTTCGAAACGTTTCTTTTCACTTTCTCTAAATTCAGCGATTGGTTTCTTCAAACAGCTTTACAGAGTGTATCACAGTAACAACATGTCTGTAGGACAAGTTCAGTGTAGACGGATTGTGTACTAAGTGTTGAGGGTTTGGGTTCTCCTCCTGTCTCCCACCAAAACTCAGCTTTGGTTTCTTTAAACCATGCACCCCATCTTTCTTAGTCACAGTTATCTCAACATAAAAAAGCACACTATTGAGTCTTCAGTCAACCAATGACGTGCTTGATCATTTAATTCTGAGGACTTGGTGTTTAGTGTCCATTTGGATTGAATTTCTAAAAAAAGTGTGTTGAAAGGCGCCATGTTCTCATTCCCAACCCATCATATACAGATGCCTGGTCAGTGGTCTTAAGCATCACACTACAGTGCACTATCTACCCCTCCAGTGTCAGTCAAATGAAAACAAATCAATCTTGTCTCTTGGTCACACAAGTCCTGTGAATGTCTGATCCAGTCATTCAAACCACCCCTCAATTCAGACTTTTCTTGCTCTTTATACTACTGCACTAAAAGGGCACTTCAAGATGTGACGCGAGAGGGGTACATACAGCATCAAACTGACAAGCGCCGGGCCACTGACCAGGCTGCTGTATTGGATGCGTTGTGAATAAAGACAGATATTCAAGAACACACATTTCATCACGACTGTGTCATTGTCCCCTCATTCCATGACACTCAGAGGGTCCAAACTGAGTTCACAGGGCAAAAATAATAACATTAAAATCATCAGCTCAGAGCTAATCCCACCACGGCCTGTAAACATTTTAATACCGTGGTGATTAGCAGTGATCCTAAACCCCAGACACCCACCCTCCCTCTCAGTCCTCCCAGGCCATGGCTCCACTCCCACCCCAGCCTCGGCTCACTGTCCCAAGGGGAAGTGGCCAGGCGAGTTCCTGGATTAAGGCCACTCGGTGCTTTGGACCCTCGAGCCCCAAAAGTTAAACCCCTGGACGCTCGCCACTTCATTTCTCTAAGTGGCATCGGCCTCCTTGTTATGATTGTTAATTAAAGTTGGATTTAATCAAGTGGCTTTTTGGCAAAAAAAAAAAAATGCTGCCATTTTGGGAGTGTGTGCTGAGTGGGGTTTTGAGCACTGGAGTCTCTCTGTCTGCCTGTTTATACTTACAGTATCTGTCCTGTTATATCTGTGTGAGAAAGTGGGATGTTGTGTTTCAGGGGTGATTTTTCAGATGAGCGAGCAGATGTTGCACTTTCTCAAGAGGGATTTATGTCAGGATAGAAACACATGCGCACACACACACACACACACACACAATGGGCTTGTCATTATGTATGCATTTCAAGCAATCAACATCATCTACACTGTAAAGACTGGAGAGACGGAGACAAACATACTATTAATGCGCTGCTTTGAAGAAATCATTTAAATTCAAATTAAAGTGATGGAGTGATGTCTTTAAATCTAAACTGCTCATGTGAGATTTAATGAGTGTTTGTGTAAACAGGGCTTCATTGGCACTACAGCCATACCAGTAGCTGATGGTGGCTAATGTTAGCAATCCAAACAACCCTGTAAGGTTCTTATGCAATGGAAACGTTGTTCACTACCCCAGTACATAGGACAAACCTCGGATATGATTTTGGTAGATTTCGGCTTTGCTGTTAGCCCGAAAGCTAATGTTATGCTAGCAAGACTGAAAGTCAATAACAACAGTCAATAACTGACAAACAGTAAATCTACTGTGCAGCTAGCCATATCACTGTCGCCAAATGAGTATCAAGATTTTCAATAACAAATGACAGGCCATGTGTTCTGTAAAGTCTTAGTAGTAGTACTTCATCCAAATTGAGTATTCACTCAGACCACGGCATAATAAAAAGATAGTTACCATGCTCTACACTGTAAAGTAAATGTATAGTGTATGTCATATGACCCACCACTAACCTGGTGCATCTGCTGCTCAGACTCCTCACTAACAGTGTTTTGGGGACATGTTATTATGTTCACCTCTTTCAGCCCGCGCCACAGGTCACTTCCTCCCAATCTTCACTTAGCTCTCAACCGACCACCACCAAAGAAGAGGCAGAGCAGGCCTGGAGAGCCAGTCCAAAGAGCCGGGATTTGAAAGGCCTGTCCTACGGTTCAAGCCTGTGCCGAGCTGGCAGCATCAAAGACCTGATCAGCAAATTCTCTGGTCCGGATCATGACTCTTCTTCCAAATCCCCACAGAGCCCTTCTTCGGGAGCAGGACGAGTTGCTCTCGAGTCTCCGAAGTCCATGTCCTGTCCTTCCTCGCCGAGCAGTGTTGGGCAATATGAGAGTCCAGTTCCCAGTATCACTGTGACCCCGTCTGTCGTGGACACCAGTCAGAACGAGGCTGATTCAACACAGACAGACACCAAAACCAGTAAGATTACCGAAAGAATAGATTGTCCAGTAGGAGGCAGCGCGGAGAAGACCAACCAAACTCGAACCCCAGACTCCGGCAGAGACTCGGTGGCTGATTCCGGCATGGGATCGGTAAGCAAAAGGAAAAACTCCAGTTTTGATGTCCCTACTTGAAGGAAAAAGCTCTGCATCTTCTCCGCATGAAGACGGCCTGACAGCATGGCACTGCAAGTCTTTTCAATGCATGATGATCAAAGCGCCGGTCTCAATCCGCATGATGACTCAAAAGCATGAAACCACCGCACATGCTCTTCAATCGTACTAATCAAAATGGCCTCAAAGGCGCTGACAGATTTCACTCCTCTCTTTGATTCTTTTCCTGTAAATGAGCTTCATATGTTGCCATTTCTAGCTTTGGTTTAAAAGCTATGACTAATGATTTGTACTGCATGAGAGTGATTGGGGCAAAGTGAAAACTGTCTTTGCTTGAGTTTTTGCCTGATAATAAGCTTGGTGAGATTACAACCCCTTCTTATTAGACAGTACATGCAAAGATGGGACAAGGTCATTGTTTGAAGGCTCTGCTAAGTCTGGTGTTAAATAAGTGTATCCGTCTCTCTGCGCCACACTTCACAGCTGCCGCTCCCTCTTGCACAACATGGTTGGCTGCTGTTGAATTGATTCAAATTGTGTTAGTTGGGAAAACCAGTTGATTCTCTGCACACTTGTAATCTTTGAGCTTGCGTCATGTGATCCGAGCTTGCACCATGAAATGAATTGTAAAAAATCAACTCTTTTTCCGTTTACTGAGTATATTCCCAGATGTTTTTAGCTAGGTTCCCTTCGCTAAGGTTGTACCAAAGGTTATTAGATTTGCAGTCGATGGGAGTATTTTGGGAGCGCTTGGTCTCTAGAAGCAGAAGTTCTGCTCATTTATCCTGTTGGCAATTTTAGGTGACTCATAGTGACTCACAAAAAATATATATTTTTATATAACCCTCCACAACTTTCATTATGTGTTTTCTTTTTGTACCGTATAATCGTCGCCTTTCTGCTGTCAATCACAACACCAGCATGTGCTCTGTAAAATCATCCTTATCCAGTTTCCACTCCTCCAGCAGATGTATTTTTATGTTTCACCCAGGTTCATTTCCCCCCTTCTCCACCACCTTCTGCCCCTCTTCTCCAGGAGTCTGAATTTGATTCAAACAAGCATTCAGAGGAGGAGCCCACCACACCCCGGGTCGTGCAGACCAGCCAGAACCCGAAATATCAGCTGCTCCTAAACAGCGAGATGAAGACCAACGGGGTGAGCGGCAGGGATGCAGATGGTCTGGGAGGCGGCGGGTCGATGGGGGAGAATGGCCCCAGGCTGGCCCGATGGGAGACCAACAGGCTGGGGATGAACAACTACCGAGGGTCTCTGGAGTCCCTGGCCTCGCGGGACTGGGACACTATGTCTGACAGGGTGAGTGAGGTGGACCATGGACCCTGTGTGTGATTCAGAGCACCCACAGAGTGTACAGAGTCTGCAGAGATTAGATGGATTTAATATTAATCAGATGCCGCTGTACTGCTGGATACGTGGGGCTCCAGAAACACAGTACCAGTTATTAAACAGTGCCATCTCCTGGATAAAACTCAGCTGTGCGGTCTGTTATTATCCATGCACTGCAAAACAATCCCAATCATTTTCTTTTTTTCTGGGAGAGCAGTCTTATTCAGACTTTTAAAATGCTGATACTTTTAGCAACGTACTGAACCTAATTTATTTTGAATTGGAAAACGGGTTGAAATCACCTCACTTCAGCGGATGATGAAGTTTGTTTAGACTCAATATTGAACCAAAGATAGATTTCTTTTCTCACTCTTTTCTGAAAAAATCAAAATTCTCAAGACTGCCATCAGTTAGTGTTCAAGGTTAATGTTTCTCTTGACAGTGCATCTAGTCACATAATTCAAGCAACTAAATATGCAATAATGTAACACATACAAATCTTTATAACCTAGAATGATGATTATTATAATAATGTCAATGTTGGAGTGAGAAATATGCAGCGTTTGTTTAATCCACGTTTTTTCCTCTCCAGTTATTGAACAGCGCCATCTCCTGGAAAAAACACAGATTTAAGGTTCTTTTATTGTCCGCCTCGGTTACCTGACTGTCACCACAAGATTAAATTATACCAGAGTTTCTCAGCCTCTTCTGTCTTTTTACCCTATTTGAAAATCCTATAACAATGTAAGATTTGTCTAATTAAATTAGGGTTGAGAAACTCTGAATTACACAGTGCCATCAATCTTTTATCCTGCACCAAATCAAATCTAATCGATAGACACCTTTCAAGTCAGCTACAAATGAACACACTCACTCACCAGCAATTCACCACATGTAATCATTTGTGATCAACAGCTAATTATATCACCAACTCACATGAGTATTCATTGTGCTGTTAGTGTTATTATGTTTCAAACATTAGAAATAAAATGTTTCTTGTTCTTGTAATAATCAGACATGTGGACTTTGGTCACTTGTTTGAGACTTTAGTCACATGCCTAGTAATAATCATATGAAAGAGCTTTTTGATGTGTTTTTTTTTATTCATAGATGTAAGTTATTGAATTTGATTTAAAAAGACTTTGATATCATTTAGAAATCAAACAGTAAAAATCAGTATTAAATTGTTACCTACTCCTAATAAGTGTAGCAGTTTACAATATTGACTACTCTTTTGTTAATTTATATCTTGTGAAGTAAAAACAAAACTAGGAGGTTTAAAATCACTGTTGTGTTGTTTGTTTACAGCTGGGTGTTGTTGACAGTCCTTCCAGGGTGTTCAACAGTCCGTACGCCACGGGCACATCCTTGGAGTACAACCCCATGCACCGGATGTCTGAGTTCAAGGTTTGTAATTTGGTAGAGAATCCCTTTTTTTTGTAGTAGTAACTATTTTTAGGTTATATTTGCTAAAATTGTCTTTAGGATCTGACAGTAGAATAAGATACAGGTCAGCTGTGTAAAAATGTGTCTGTGGCTCCACCCAGTGGCTGTAATTTGATTTGCAAGAATCCACCGCTCCCGGCTCAATACAACCAATCAGAGCCAAGGGAAGTGTCTGAGAAGCGTCACTCACTCTCGTGCATACGCTGCTGGCAGCCCCCCTCCCTCACACAGTGCGTACTGGACAGTGCCCCTCCCCCGTGCGGGTGTAGTGCCTGCTCTTACCTGGTCAGACACGTTTATGCTCAAATTGTAAACAATAGTGGAGAACAACAGAAGAACAGAGCCGTAAAATGCCCCACCATTGCCCTCGTCAAAGAGAAGAAATCAGAACACTGACAAAGAAAAGATTTGTAAACAGAAAGAATTGGACCGAGCCAGAGAGAAAACCAGGCTATTGTTGGCTGCGGTTACAGTAATACTTGCAATAGCACATGTAGCCGTACAATGTTGCTGTTGAGCTACGTAGCTAAATCTAGCTTGTTAGCTTGTATGCTAATTCCAGTGTTTAGCTCTGTCTTTATGGCTACTGGTTAGCAAAAGTGTCTTTCAAATGACCGGTCAGTTATAACGTTTTAAAGTTTGTGTTCAGTACGCTCTGAGGTGATTGAATTGGTTTAGAGAAATAACGTTACTCATGCATCAGAAAGGCAGCATGGCGTTGCACTGGGTAATGATTAGCTGGTAACTCGATGTGAGGAATAGTGTTTGTTACTCGGGATATCTACAGTGATCTGCATGAGGCACTCGTCATTGTAATTTAGTTGTATTGGTCAGAAATAGACCAAACAGGGCTTATGTTGTTGTTAATTTGAATACGCCGTCTTGGTTATCTGGCGTCCTCTGTTACCGTGGTTACAAGCCTGCTCATGCACAGAAGGCTCCTCTGTGGGGAGGGGCTTTGAAGGCAGAGCTGCAGCAGCAGAGGGGAAGAAGGAGGGACCTGGGAGCTGGATCCTACAAATATTTTGACTAAGTCCACTTTTTTCTCAAAACTCCAGACTGCAGCTTTAGCTAAAACAATAGCATGCATGAAAAACTCCAGCAAGTCTTTTAGAATCAGTGAAATATCAAAGGAGGATTTGCATCATTTGGCAGTTCTCAGAGCCTGCCAGCACCATTCTGACCCTCCTCATCTCCATGTTCAGGGTGGACTGTCTCCTGCCACCTCAGAGATGAACCTGTACAGCTTCAACAGTCGCAGCACCAGTCCAGTGGGCATCCCCACGCCCACCCTCGTCACCAACCGCCCCCGGTTCTCCGCCTACGACTCTCTACTGAAGAGGAGGACCGAGGTTAACAACCCTGTACGTATGAAGACAATAAAGTCACATCCACACTATATATATAATAGTGTTGATATAGGATATAGTGGATATAATGTGTAGTGTGTATGTATTTAAAACAATCTTGTTTGTGCAGGTGGTGCCCACCCACTACAGCATGCGCTCTGCCACTATCGGGGCCCCCAAAGGGAAAAACTACGTGGAGGAGTTAACCAAACAGCTGGATGATTTCAGGAAGGTAGGATTCACTCTGGGATTCAAACACATTTAAGTTCTGCTGTAAGAACATTGGAAGTGGAGCTAGTACATAACTGATATTACATACAGAACTGTGCCGATGTCATCTTTTTTTATTAAACAACTGCGATATTAAAAGTATTTTGGCACAAGGACTATAACAGAGGTCTTGAGACAGACTGTCCAAAGAGATTTGGGGATTTGAGTCCATGAAGTCAATATTTGATGGCATGTGTGTTCTCTCCAGCGTAACCAGTTCCTGGAGGCAGAGAGCGTGGAGATGGAGAAGGAGAGGAACCAGATCAGGTCAGACAGGATCTTATTTTTCTTCCCTCTCCCTTTTTTTTACTGTTTGTTTGCTTACATTCTTTCTATTTGCTGTCCTTCCTGCTGTTCTTCCCCGCTAGTCTTTCTTATGAAATTGGTGTCAAAGGTCCAGTGTGTAGGGTTGTGGAAACACTTATTCATAGTTGTGTTTTCATAGTGAAACTATTCATTGGTGTGTTTGTGTTACCCTAAAGTGAGCCTCTGATAGCTTTAGAGGAAGTGGGTTCTCATCCACTATGTTGCACTGTACATGTTTTTACAGCAGCCCATATCTTTTGTTTTTTTGCTTTGAGTGCCACCATAGGGGAGGTTGAGATGAGGTGTATACAGTTGGTTGTAATCTGGAACATCACAGATAGATGCCACTTAGTCCTACACACTGGTCCTATAAAGATTCTCTTCGCACAAGCTGAGCGTCATGTTTTTTTGACTGGTTGAATTTGTCACCTTACTGCAATGACGTAAAGTGGACTTGTCTGTGCGCTGGGATGTCACTGGTGGGTTTAGTTGTGTGTGACAGATTGGGAATCTTTTGCCCAAAGAGAGTAAAATGAGTTGCGCGCCTAAGCAAAGTTACAACTTGAAGAATTTGCATGAAGTTGGTGTGACTCTGCAGATGTTCTCTTAAGTTTTTCTTTCAAGGATTTATTAACCCAACAATGAGATGGAAATGATTTCTCGTCGTAATTTCAAAAAGCTCTTTTGAGGTGTCAAGTGATGTCACAGTGTGCTGACCACACCCTCAGTTCACACTTCTATTAAACTTAGCTGGTTTTAAGTCACTCTTTGACCCCTCTTGTACTCATTCCTTTCAATGTACACCTTGAGTTTGACACCGTCTGATGACTCTGTCTCCCTGTGAAGGTTCGAGATGCGCAGCCTACTGGTGAACAACGAGGACCTGCTGAGGACCAACGCTCAGCTGACCAACGAGATGAAGAGGATGAGGGAGCAGATGATAGAGATGGAGAGAGAGATCCAAACCATGGGCGAGAAATACAGAGCGATGGAGGTGTGTGTGGCTGGATGGATGGATGGATGGATGGATGGATGGATGGATGGATGCACTGTAGTTATCCATGTGTTTACATGATTAACTGTTTCCTTTTTTCTGTGCAGATCGAAGTGAAGCAGGCCAGGGACCTTATGGTGGAGGCCAACACTCAGGAGTACGCCTTCAATTTCCTCCAGCAGTCCCTTCAAAACAAGATCCAGGACGCTGAGGTAGACTTAGTCACACGGCTGTAGCTCAAGTCAAGAGCTAGGATGGATGGATGAATGTGAAGAAGACTGATTTTGATTCATACATTGGAGACTTTTAGAGGACAGTAAGACACACACGTAAGATACTGTATAAACCTCTGAACTGTGTGTGTTGTGTTGTGTTGTGTTCAGGAGAACCTGGAGAAGCAGACGCAGCACGCTCAGACTCTTTCCGAGAAGTTGTGGATGGCAGAGAGACAGCTGGAGGAGCTGGAGGTGCACAAAGAAACCAGAGACAAGAAGACGTCGGAACTCAACAGCACCATCCTCAGACTGGAGACAGAGGTACAGAAACCCTGTCTTTTGACTTTTGAAGATACGCTTTTTTCTAGACTTTCCCTGGTATAAAAAGCATTTCAGCACAGATGTGTATGTTTACTGTAAGGTTGTGTGTGTCTCCAGCTGGCTGAGGCCCTGCAGGTTTCCACGCAGGCTACAGCCACGCTGCACCTGCAGCAGAAGCTGCGTGAGGACAGCCAGCTGAGGGTGGAGGAGCTGGAGGAGTCTCTGCTGGAGAAGGAGCAGGAGCTGCAGGGACTGCAGATCCTCGTCAACAAACTGCAGGGAGAGGTACCACCAGTCCAATATTTCAGTTCATCCCATCAGCCTCAGCTGAGTCATAGTAGACTAATAGATACATTTAAGTATTTCACACTGACATACCTGTTAACACCTGGGTATTATGTTGTTGGATAAATGAAACTGAAACAGAAAAATCGCTGTTGATTAAGGACACCATTGGTATGAATGCAGCCTTAGGATCCGTGTGTTTGCTTGTGTGTGTGTGTGCAGGTCTCTGGTAAGCTGATTGATAAGGAGCAGACGCTGGAGGAGGAGATCCAGCTGAGAGAGAGGATCCAGCTGCAGTGTAAGCAGGCAGAGAGGATGGTGGACGACCTGCAGATGGAGCTGTACAGCACCAACCAGGCCAAAGACGACCTGGCTAAACAAGTCAAACAGGCTCAGGTACGGCTTTAAATCATGTGATAGTCCAAGTTTCCATGACAGTCATATGCACTTCCAAAGGGCTTTAAACACAAGTTAATACAGTATTTGTATAATCCAGTATATAGTATGTTTTGGTGGCAGCGTGAAGTGAAAAAATGTACAGTCAAAGTGCTTCTCTTTAAAATAAATTGTTAGAAAAGTTTAAAGAAAGTTTTAATTTTTAAAGTGTTTTAGTTTCTAAGTTTTTATTGTTGACCAAAATCAACATCTGTATTTGTCCATTTCTCAATACTTGCTTATTTCTCAACCTCATCTATAAATCTCAGCCCATTATTTTTTTATGAACAATTTAAAGAGCGCTCAATAATGTTCTTAAACAGCCGGGCACTGTAGGTTTCATCAAATGCTACTCAAATAGGAAATGTGTGCGCTTGTTGGGGACTATTTTCAGCTGCGGATGGATACACATTACGTTTTCTAGTTAGATTTTTGACAGCAGAATGGTGTATGTGGAATGCATACTGAAAAACACTGTGTGTGTGTGTGTGTGTGTGTGTGTGTGTGTGTGTGTGAGTGTGAGTGTGTGTGTGTGTGTGTGTGTGTTAATGAAGGAAATGTCAGCTAGTACAACAGTGTTAATTAATTAATTAATTAATTAATTAATTAGTGATGAAATGTGTTTTTAGCTATAGATTCTAGAGGGTCTTCTGTGATTTGTTGACTATAAGAAAATTTAAAAAATCAGCAGACTCATCCTTCAAAACATGAAATATCAGTATAAATCTCAGAGTCAGTACATATTAGTATTAACCTGTATGGGATGCAGCTCAGCTTCCTTTATGTATTTGGAAAGATTTATCAAAAATAGCTAATTTTATTCCCTGAATGTTTCCTCCTTGAAGTGAACTTCAGCCGTGGATCAGACAGTATCCACTGTGTGTTTGCCTACGTGACCTAATGATTCAAACAGAGATGTCCGCTTGAATTAATCAGTCATGCAAACCATCAGAGTTCGGGGTTAATGAGGCATTAATTATGCAAATCCTGTTTAGCAATCAGCGTGCTAATTCCATAATCCCAAATATTCATCATGTCGCTATTTCTGAAGATACTTAATCTGTCCCATTTCTAAATAACCTGAATGACAACAGACAGCGTCATCACGAGGAGTGACCTCAGATCAGAAACCGTCTGAGAAAAAAAGTTTGGTTTTGTTTTTTGGTTTTTTTTTCGAAGACTTATTCTCTCTGAACTCCTTTTCCTCTCTCAGGAGAAGATGATCGACCTGGAGAGCGATCTGGAGGAGCTGCATGACAGCGAGCAGAGATGGGCCGCCAAACACAAGAGAGCCATCGAACAGGTAAACACACTGGAGACAGGAAGTGAGTTAGCTCAGACTGTTCTGTCATTCACAGCTGTGGTTCTCACTGGAAAAGTCAAATCCGTTTTAAGCCAAATGATATCACTGGTACAGGCGATGTAATGTAGAAACTATCCCTCAGTCTTAGATATGTGATTTAGTTTTTCCCCACAACATTTTGTCAGCGCCTTGAAATAAACTTTCCACTATCCATTTCATCAGTGAGACTGATTTTATTTGTCTGTTTGTGTGTTTGCTGTCAGACTGAGCAGCTGCAGCTGAAGCTGATTCAGGAGAAAGATCTCAATGACCTGCTGGAATCTGATAAGGCCTCCATGGAGAGACAGGTACCGTGTGTGTGTTTGTGTGTTTGTGCATGTTCACTTATTGTTGCAGTCCACACTTCAGACTGTTAGGCTGTCCCTCTCAATACCTCTCTCCATCTTTCTAATTCAAATTCAGCAGGCCTGTAGTGGGTGTTTGAGGCAGATGCTGATATTTAATGAAGTCTTATTAAAAGTAAAATAGATGTGTGAACTGTGATTCATTTTTTAGGCATTATATCAAGAAACATTTTGGATTTGATCTTTTGATTTCGAAATGTGATGAAGTGTGACCAAGATACTGAAGGTACTGAGCAGGACATTAAGTGTAAAAATCAACTTGTCAGTGCCTTCTGGTGGACAAACTGTGTACTACATGTACGCTGATATGCCAGTTGCTGATGTATGTATGTCCTAATAGTCATGTGGAGATACAGTACAGCAAATTACTGTACGAACATTGACAAGAACTTACACTGAAAGACATGTTTCAAAAAAACGTACATTTAAGTGTGTAAATTAAACAAAATAGAGGAACAAATGGAAAATGAGCTGGCTGCTGGTTAGACATAGTCTCTAGTCCTGTCTTTAAATCTCTAACCTCATGTCTGTGTGTGTGTGTGTGTGTGTGTGTGTGTGTGTGTGTGTGTGTGTGTGTGTGCAGCTGCGTGAGCTGCGTCTGGAGGTGGAGGAGCTTCAAAGCTCCAAAGTTCAGGAGGACGTCATCTCCAGGACGGAGAACAGAGTCAAAGAGCTGGAGAACGCTCTGAGGACGGAGGAAAGGTCAGTCACATGACTCTATGAACACGCCTCCGTCAGCTGTGTCTTTCTGATCAGCTGAAACATGCTCCTGAGGCTTTCTGTCCGTTTTAGACGTAATGTAACATTCGCAGCTGTAGTTCTGATCATCTGACTGAAATCCTGCATCGTCAGCACCACAGTAAGCTCATGAAGAAATACTTGATCATCAGCCTTAATATGAGACACTGTAACTGGACCTCAGGTGTCATAAATAGTGATGACCAGGTAGAAATATTATTGAAAGAAAGGCACTGTGTAATGTAGCTGTTGTCTCATGTGTGTGTTTGTGTGTTTTGTGCAGGAGCAAATCCGTGCTGGCCAACAGCGTCAACAAACTAGAGAGGAGGATCAACGAGCTGACCGACCAGATGGAGGAGGAGCACAGGATATCGAATGAGCAGAAAGACCTGGTACGTTTGAGGAGTTTTCATGTTGTTGCTGTTAATGTGTCCGTCCGGTCCCGCGTGTCCAAGCTAACCCGCCGCTCTGCGATTGGTCCTCCAGATGACCCAGAGGATCCGCTCCCTGAAGCGCCAGGTGAACGAGGCGGAGGAGGAGGCGAGCAGGAAGGAGGCGCAGTACCGCAGCGCCCAGAGAGAGCTGGCCGAGGAGAGGGAGACGAGCAGCCGGCTGCAGAGGCAACTGCTCGACCAGCACCTGCAGACAAAGTACGTGCTCTAACACACACATAGACACACAGGCACGTGCGCGCACACACATAAACAGGCCAAAAGGAACAGATTTCAAACACTCACCTCCTAAAGATGTAAAATAATTTGCTTTTTGTGCATTTTTATAGATGTTGTTAACATGATGTGAAGCATCAGTATGGTTGCTATGGTTACCAGACTTTAAACTGTTGTCCAAACCTGCCTTCCGATCCGACATCTGTGTTTTTCATAGCCATGGCATAAAGAAAGTTGCAGATCAGTTTCTTCTGCTTTCAAATACGATAAAGTCAGACATCTACTTTAATGGCAGAAAATGAAACAGCGCCTCTTTCTCTCTCTCCCTCTCTCTCTCTCTCTCTCTCTCTCTCTCTCTCTCTCTCTCTCTCTCTCTGTCTCTCTCTCTCCCTCTCTCTCTCTCTTTCTCTCTCTCTCTCTCTCTCTCTCCCTCTCTAACAGACGTAAGGAGACTCTGAGTATTCGTCAGACTCTGGACAACCTGAGGTTGGACCTGAGTGTCGATGATGAAGACGAGGATCAGCCGCTGCAAGAACAAACAAACAGCGTCACCAAAGTCTGAACCCCCCTAACACACTGACACTGACGGTGCAGTCAGGGACATGTGCTGTTGGCCTGCTGGTCTCCTGACCAGAAGAGAAAAAGAAATCGACTTCTCTGGGGAAAAAAACAAAAACAAAAACTACATGTCACCAAACCCAAAAGTCTATCAGGATCTTGTCCTGCGTCTCTGTCGGCTCCAAATGTTTATTAACACTTTTTTGTTACAGATGTTGTCATTTCCTAATAATCTCTTAGAAAGTGTCCTGCTGGAGAGAGCTGACCTGCTATACACATGACAACAAACAACAACTAAGGCGTTAAATTGCCATTAATTAAAATTAGAATATAATTCCATGCCTGCCGTATTTTCTCTGTAATTTGTATCCAATTACAAAGTTCTTTCCAGGGAAATTACAGACACTCCATAATTATGTCCCTCTCCTGGTGACCAGCAGGAATCACAACAATAATCCATCGACCGTTAATCATCCTGAGGAGCACAGTCAGTGTGACAGACTCAGAAAGAACGGTTCACCGTTCCACAATGGAGTCATACGGCCTCTTTTGACACATTGAACATCATCTTTTCTATCACATAGAATATCAAACAGAATCATGTTCTGCTCGTTTGCCAAAGATAACACAGCTGTAGACGTACAGCACACAGAGGGGAAAACTTACACGTGGCGGAAATACATAATAAGGTTTTGTTAAAGGTTAATTTTTTTTGTTGCTGTTTGTTTTGGATCTGTTCTTGTAGTTGCTATAACAGACATCAGGAGTCTGTTCGAATAAGCTTTAAACCGCCAGAAGTAAATCTTAGAGTTGAATTTTCCGTATCATTCAGTTGCACAAAAGATTTACAGACTTCACGTCTGACTTCATTCATTTTTTTTCAAAAAGAAAGTACCAACCCCAAGCTTTTGACACTGCATATTTTTAAGCCTAGGGCTATCCTTAGTCCTGGGCTACGAGTTGACCCTGGGATAACTTGGGTTAACCCCTTTTCACACACAAGTTGTTAACCCGGGCTAACCGAAGTCCAGGGCTCACCAATTCATACTGCGGTTCTCTGCTAGCCCCGGGTTAAATGTCTGTTGGAACATGTCAGCTAATGTTTACTCTCTAAAATGTTATGTGACTACTCTGTTTACTTTAGCCCAGTTTCACACCGGCACCTTTTAACCCCGTGTTGATTTCAGGGTATAACTTGGGGCTAACCCTGCTCTGGAGCGGGGCCAGCACGCCCGAGGCTAACGTTGGGGTTAGCCCGCTTTGTCAGGATTGTGCCAGTGCGAGCGCTTTCAAGCCTGGGGCTGATGGCTTCTCTAGCCTGGAGCCAGGAAGGATCTAAGAATGCATTTAGCCCTGAATTAATCGCAGCGTGAACGCCCCCCAACAAATCAGCGGTTCCCTGTAAATATGACTCACTTCTCTGGTTTGGCAGCGCTTGTTTCTGGTTGGCGGAGCTTCGCCGACAGGTCTTTCATTAGGAGGGATTTTTCATGTTAAGTGCTGTTTAGTTTAACGTGTGTCTCACCTTCATCTGCAGTATTTGAACATATTCCACGCTTGTTGCCGACATATTACAGTGTAATGAAACACAACATGGTTTAACTGTGGAGGAGGGATCTTTGGCTCGTAGCTGTTTTTTGATTCACACACAGACACACAATTACAATTTTATTTATGTTGAAAACTGTTCATGTTGTTTTTATGATTTGAAGATTATTGAATTTACTGTATTCGTAAAAAAAAAAAAAAAAAAAGAATTAGGTAAATTTTGCATGATTTTTTTTTTTAAAGGGTTTGCTGCTGTATTGATGTCACACAGTATGTGTTTATGATTTGAGGTTTATGGGAAAAGATCAGCAAGGAAGACAAAAAAGCAATTCTCATAAGGCACCGCATCTATTCTTATGTCTAAATTTGGTTTGGATCAAAGATGTGGGTTAACCTAAATAAAAAATAAAAAAAAAACTTTAATAGATTTGTATGTTAGAAACAGATCATATGCTATGTGGTTTTCTGTAGTCTCTGTTTAATGTTCTGCAGGCTCTTATTTTGGAGGGAAAAACTTTTTCAAAAGACAATTGAGCATGCAGAC
The DNA here is from genome assembly GCA_903131615.1 of Diplodus sargus. Taxonomy (NCBI): domain Eukaryota; kingdom Metazoa; phylum Chordata; class Actinopteri; order Spariformes; family Sparidae; genus Diplodus; species Diplodus sargus. The sequence continues at coordinate 2,424,566 of CAEMYA010000029.1, forward strand.
ACAAACCAACAGGTGTGGGTAGTTGAATTTGGCAAAGTCACTGCTTTAGTCCTCAAATACCACCTGCAGCCAAAATGTTAGTCAGTACTTTAATTTGAAAGGACACTCACTTCCCTCGACCCGGCCATGATATAATGTATGTTCTGTACATGCTCCCTGCTTGAAGGATGCCTGTCATAAACACATAGTCTGAGGCCAATGTTCAGATTCAGTTTGCATTATCTGTTATGTTTACATTTGTTGGTGTCTTTTGCTCTTTTCGGAAAACAGGAGCAGAAAACACGGATTGCGTCACTGACAAACTTTCACATCACTGCTGTTGGGAATGTAATCGCTGCAGTTTCACTACAGAGTTTCCGGTCTATCTTTTCTCATAGTGAAAGGACGAGATGGTGTCCACACAACACATGTACAAAGAAATAGAATACACTGACTTATTTTTGTAATCACTCGTCACATTCTCCTGGTTCTGCTGTTCTCGGGTATTTATTTTTGTTTTGTTTTTCACGTTCTCTCTTTTGGTGAGAAGTTTCTAAGTACGAAAATGCTAAATAAAGTCTTGTCCACTGTGAAGTCTGTCGTCGTGTGTTTTTAGTGAGATGAAGTCTGTTTTACAATCATCAG
>CAEMYA010000029.1:2436605-2469963 GCA_903131615.1 Diplodus sargus
TGGCAGCATGCGGTAAGGAACACTTTTCCATCTTTCAACAGGCTCACCAGTTATTATATTAAAAATATCCACATCTAACCGTTGTGCTGCTCCAGTAAGGGCTCCGGTGCGATCGACCCGGGGGATCATGTCAGTAAATTAAAGTTAAAACTCAGACTTTGCTTATCCTGTGCGAATGCACTGCACGAAACACAGATGTGGTGGGATGATTTCTAAGTCATTTGAGGTCCCCAGGTAATACTAGTCCCGTGCGACGTAGTAACATTTTAACTCTGGCGTTATTGGATTGTTTCGGTTGATTGTGGACATTATTGCACTAACTCAACCACAACTTCAGTCCCTTCGCGGTCCATCCGACATCGTTTTAATAATTCCCTGTCATTTAGCGTCTCCAAAACATTCGGCTGTGACCAGGTCTTAGCGAGTTAGGAGTCCTCTGGACTACTTCTAAGGTCTTCCAGACTTAGGAGCTACTTTTAGGCTTAAAATGTTTTGTGAATAGCTCTTATTTAAAAAAATTAGGAGTCCTAAAGTTACGACTGACACGCCCATTATTTTTAGGAGTTGCTCCTAAATTCGCATGTTAGGAGCTAATTTTAGCCTTAAGATTCTTTGTGAATACGGGCCCTGGTGTCTGTAGTCTCGACAATGGTGTTACACTCTGTGGGCGGAGCCAAATTGTGCAAAATTCCAAATTCTACATAATGTTGCTTTAAAACACGTGACTATCAGGTTTCTCAGGCAATTTTTGTTTTAACATTCCCACCAGACATGTTTTCGTAACGTTTGAAAATGCTCTGCTTCAAAATCAAAATTGGACTCTGACGTAGTTTCTCTTAAAAACCTTTTTAAAAAATCCTCATCCTCAAAATCCTTCTCCCACTCTGAAAAATCCGGAATCAATGAATGTGCAAAAAATATGTTTCATTTCAAAAGACACAAGATGCCTCCTCCTTCTCTGTACTGTGACTATCGTAGAGCATTTGGTAGCTAAAGGAGTTGGTGGAGACCAAAACTTAGCTAAAAGACAGTGTGTAATGGACTGTTGTTTGCTAAAAAGTTGATTATATCTACTTAAAAGCTGTCTGTGCTGTTTACAGCTCATTTCCAGGGCCAAAAAAAAACTGTTAAAGCAGATTTAAATGTTTAAGACTTCTAAAAATAAATCTAAACAAGGACTAGGGGTTTATGCAAAACACTGTCAGCTTATGACCAGTGCTTTTTGCAAGACCAAAAAAATTCAGTCACAGAGATTTAGCAGTAATACTTCACCTGTGATTGACTTTGAGCTAAACACACAGAGGGGTAGATGTTGTTTATAGCCACAATACTTAGTAATGGGACTTATAGGTGTGACAGCAGCGAGGAACACAACTCTGTGTAAACATTACATATGAAGCTTCATAAGCAAATATGGAACATGCAAACATACAGGACAAAGAGACAGATGATGCGCACGCAGGTGGAATAATCACTCGAGTAAACGATCGCGAAGATCCGTTCATGAAAACAGGAGTGTTTCCGTTACGCCGAGCTGAAGAAATGTTAAGTTAAATTATGTAACTAACACTGACTCATCCTGCAGTGAGTCATCAGACCTTCATAAACAGATTCAATAGATCGAGGCTAGTTTCAATTACAGACACACACACACACACACACACACAAACACACACACACACACACACACACACACACACACACACACACACACACACACACACACACACACACACACACACACAATCACAGTCTAACTAAGTCAACATGTGTTCCAGTATGGCTTCCATTCAAAATTAGATTTTTTTTAAAGCAAGAATGGAGAAATGTTCTAAATTCCTGACGAAAATTTCATTTTTTGCACTTTTTTTGCACTTCTGTCTCAAAGTCAGTGGGTTCTTTAAACAGGGTTTTGATGGCGGTCAAACGGTGGGTGCTAAAAAGTTGCTAAATGACACAATAGAAGCTGTTGGGGAGCTGTCTACTCACTAAAGCTAAACGTAACATTAGCTTTGCTACTTCCGATGATCACATTGGTGCCTCACAGATCATAACAGTGGTGTTCAAGATGATCTTGCTGAACAGAATGCCTGAGTATCAGAGATTATTTTCTGCAATAATCCAAAAGCACAGGCTTTATTAGTCGAAGGAGACCATGGTGACACTCATTTCTGGGTTAGCCTACAAACATACGCCATCCCTGCAGATGTCTGTTGGGGACAATTTATATTTCTGGAGAACCACTCTTATGACATAAACCCTTAAATAATTTCCCAGTCTGGGATCATTAAAGTAATTCCATCTATCTTAAAGTAATTCTATCTTAAAGAGATTTCTTCGTTCAGCAAGGCAATTGGAGGATCTGCAACTGAGTACATTTCAGCTTTGCGTGCAGAGTTTTGTAAAAGAGGACTCAGCACAGATAAATGTGTGCAACCAGTTGTAAAACCTCAGCCCACCTCTCCTGCCCAGCTGTGTCCCAGAGCTGAAGGTGAACCTTGAAGGTTTTCCCTGCGGTCGTCCCATTGGGGCTGGATGCTGTGTACACCTGAGGAGAAGAGAAACACTCGTTAAGGCTTTTAGATTGTCAGTGTGTTACAATTCTGAAATTGTAAAACCCTCCTCACTGTATTATAAACAGCAGTGCAGTATTTTAGCATCGGCTGATTTGTTAACTTCCCGGCTCATATTCCATCGTCTCCCTGGTACCTGGAGCACCAGACCGCCGCCACCACCAACGCAGCCTCGTGTGATTTTCGAACACAGTCCCGTTGTCCGACTGAACGCCCTCTCTTCGGCTTTATTCCTATGTCTATCTCAGAGGGTCTGACTAACGGTGATGTGGCCTCTGTAATGATGGACTGTGGTGCGCCGCAGCCGGTTGTGTTTGCGTCCCTGCAGGCAGCCTCGAGCATCTTTCACACCTCTGGCTCTCCCAGATGAGTCACTCACACTTTCTCCGACTCTCTTTTAAAACTGTGTTCACGCCAATCACGATCAGAGCGCTCAGTTAGAACCTTAATGTGTTTTGGTCCAATTTGACAGGTGATGACTGACGGCGAGTTAGGTGGCAAATTATGACACGTGTACATCTGACGGTGTGAGTCAACCGACGTTGAGACCTCTGGTGCAGTTTGTTGAGGATTGCTGGATTACAGCATTGACTTTGAAAATGCACATTTTGCCAAAACTTTCTTTGCTGAATACGATCACATTTGTTTTTTGCTAAATCTTGTTGTTTTTCAGTAAGTGAAATAGTGAATCAGTGCATTAGTGTTAAATGTCAATTCAAACAGCACAGCAATGATAATAAAATACAGTATAGAATTAATAAAATCATTGTTTCATCAAAGTAGACAAACTGATAATCTCACTGACGTTTTGATGTCAGTCAAAATCCAAACTCAGCACTGAACCCACACAGACAAAGGGTCACTCAACGAAAGTTATATATCTTGTAATATCACAATTATTTTTGGATTTTTCCTGGATGAAAAAAAAACATTTACCCTTTTAAATTTTCCTCAGCAGGATCTTAAATCTGTTAGAAGTCTAAAAGGTACTGGATTGCATGATTACCTGCGAACAGCACAGCATATCGACAGAGTAATCGCTAACTGCTGCCAACTGTAGCTGCAATTATCTATTAGCTAGTTATCTCGGAGCAGGAGGGGAGTGTTAGTGTTGTTTACACTGCGAGCACAGGAGCTTAGAACCACAGAGGATGTCAGGCCTGGGACAGGCTATGAGTAACAGATTACAGTGTTTAAAAGCAAATTAGATGCCAAAACACTATCCTGGTGAGTCACTTTCATTTATTTGTTTTTTGGTCCACTGTGGTTTGCCCGGCACTAGCTGCACCCAGAGGAGATACGCTGCTGTGCAAGATGATGTTCAACTTTATGATGGACTGCACTGTTTGTCATACAGTAGTTTGCCTGAATTGGCTCACCGGCTGCGTCATCGCACTGAAATGAGAAATTAAACGAGAGAGCTGAGCCCATTAGCGGCTTAAATCAAAATCAGTAACGTCTTAAAATCTACTCTAAGATCACTATATTTAGCTCCGATAAATGAACCTGATTGGAAGTCACGTGACCCCTCTCTGGTGGTTCGGTGGCTCAGACAGTAAACCAGCTGTCCACATCAAGGCTTCAGCTTCAGACCCTGAGGAGGAGCCTCTGACATCACTGAGCTACAGCTGTGATCACACGAGTGTCGGCTCCTGTTTGACTCTTGACTCTTGGAAATAGGGTGTGATCTTGACAAACACACACACACACGCACACAGAGGAGGCGAGGAACAATAATCAATCCTGTGAGTCATCCGGAGCAGAGGGATTAAGGCAGTTTTGTCAGTACAGTATATCAGACGTGGGAAGGCAGAATAGCACCTAGGTGACCAAGCGAAGCCTCAGTCAGATAACACTGATTCAGATAACTGCATCCAGCGCTCTGATGTCTGGATCCATAAATCCTAATGAGATTCCAGCAGTGGGTGTAAATGTTTTTTTCAGCGAGACTTGCTGACAGTTTAAGGTGGCACCCACAATCAATCCTTAAAAAAGGAACAATATCCATCAAATACTCTCAAAGATATAATATGTAAGTTTTCTCTAACAAAATGACTAAAAAACGACTGAAGCTTAGTTAAATATTTTGTTGACTTGTGTCATTTTGTTCACAAGGTAACGATGTGTTTCATTTGGTCCTATGATCTTCTTCATTTGAGGTGAGAAGATCAACATTAACTGTCATATCTCACATCGCTCGCTGATCCCTCTATTCACCTGACCATGGGCGTTTCATTTTCTCACCCTCCATTGAACCAACCACGTTCTGCCGCAAACACCATCAGCCAGTCACATCTCTGCAGTCCAACTGAGAAGCCGCTCTCTTCTCTGCCGAGTCCTTCCAGGCATTCACGTGACCTCCCTCATCACCACTACCAGTGTGTGGACTCCATCAGAAGGTTTCTGATTCTACACACCACATTTTACTTCAGCAAGATGGAGTCTATATACTTCATGCTTTCTCATTCTCATATATTATATACTTTCTCATTCTCTGTCATACAGACGGCAATAAATCTTAACCTTCACTCAAACAATAGGAGTCTCCCATGATTGAACTTAAAATGCCATATATCATTTGTTTAATATCTGTGCAAAATTAGGTGTAAATCAATGAAAATGCCTGATTTCATGGGGAGTTAGAGATGTGAATCTCGACTGGTCTCATGACTCAATTCAATCACGATTCAGCAGTCAGACGTACACTCGTCCAGTTCGAGCTTTCCAAGTTCGTTAACGTGCATAATGTGCATTGCTGTGTGCTTTCAAACTACTCAGGGTGTTTTTTTATTACTCACTGCTGATCTCTGCTGCCCTGAGCAATATAAAACAACATTAGCCTCGTGTTCACCCACAATTCAATGCAAGAGAGCGACGCTGTGATGCAACTTTATAGTTTGTTGCCCAGCTGAGACCAGAAATCAACGATCAACAAGGGTTACAACCTCCCAATTAATTCTCCCAAGAACTTTCCACACCGCCAGTACTGCTCTTGCCAAGATCCCACTTTGCCAGTTCAACGTCAGTGCACGTTGCTATTCCGGAAAAACCCCAGCAATTTCATCACATTTTCTCCCTCGATGCCAGGGGGCTGCCGAATAAATATGATGGGTTGCACAATTATTGAGAAAGAAAATGGAAGAATATACATATTTTTCACAATATTATTTAATCATTATCTTTTCGGACAAATTCTCTTAAATCTTTGCTCTTTTTCCCTTGAAATATTGGATACTTTCAGTTCCTCGGTAGACCAGGCTAAAAAGGCTGAGAATTGATTGCTCCAACCTAAAATTGTCAATGAAAGTTCAAAAATAAAAAATAAATTCAAGGACTGGGTGAGAAATTCAGATATCATGATATTTTTTCATCAAATACCTCAATTTCAATATTGCACCAATCCTGTAGGAATGACAATTGGTACTTATTTTAAAATATTGATTATTAAAATGACAAGATTTTTAGATTAAGGGGGTAAAGGCAAGACGTAACTTTTATTATAATGCAGCCAAAAACCAGGAAAAGACAACACTTATGACCTATCACGATAAAATGATATCCAAAATCAAATACAATATATAGATTCATACCACAATATAATACCAATATATTGTCAGGTCCTCATATGTAATACTTTAATTTGTTTGTCCATTTATTAACATTACAGCAATCGTGATGTTAGAAAACTCACTCGATGATCTCGGCCATCTATTCACAGATCATATGTTGGGGTTTATTGCTGGATGTGACCCAGGTTGGATCTCCCTGTACAAGTTAAAATAACGACTGTGACTCAGCTCAGCAGCTGCTGTGGGAGAAAAGCAGCAGAACGCCCAGACCTGACCTGACCCACCGTTTACTCTTTGATAAGTACAGACCAAAGAAAATGCCTGGGCAACTGACACTGTAACTATGGTTACCAAGCCTGCATCACCTCCGTGTGGGGTGAGTGTGTGGAAGTTGGCGTGTCAGAAAAAAACCTGACGTCTAGCTGAGATGGAGCTTTGGATGGAGGAGATTCAGACCTAGCAGAAACATGCACACCCGTTTTTTGCGACGGAATCAAACTCACCACTCTCTTTTCCCTGAAGTCGATGCCGACTGTGGTGATGAACTTGGGGTTGAACTTGTTGTCTGTGTATCGGTACAGGAAGGTGGTCTTCCCCACGCCGGAGTCCCCCAGGGCAAGGAGCTTTATAAGGTAGTCATAATCCCCATCAGTCATAGTGATGACCACAATAAACCTGTGGAAAATCACAGAGGGATACAAGTTAACATCTAGACACGCAGGGAGAATCTCTTGGCTGAAGTTTCCACTGTGTGTGTGCTAATAATAGCATACGATATGAATAAACCAAGAGGAAAGACTAAATAAGAAAGAAGAGGGGAGGGTACACGAACATCCAATCCAAAAAAGGGCAGGTGTTGAGTACAAAATGTCAAAACACGAAACAAAAAATAGCTCGCACTCTACAGCGCTCCAACATCCACTATTTAATGCACGAAGCATCGTTAAAGTTAAAGTATCGAAGTTGTGGTTAACGCTGCTCCTCACCAGACTTCAGTGTTGTTATGCTACCCACTGTTGAGTGATTGGACCATGGTCACAGGGTCGTCCTGACCAGAACATGACTTTCTGGGAAAATGTGTGTGGGAGCATTTACATAGCTGAACATCACAGACAGTGAAGGAACACAATATAAAGTGAACTACGGAACTGTAAACTTAGCCTAAACTGCAAATAAACATCAGGATAAATTCAAACTGTTGTTAAAAGGTAAATAAATGAATAAATAAAAGATTGGGACGCCCATAACTTTACGAAAATGTGGCCTTGAGTTGTTGACAGAGCACAATCGTCACAGTTTATCACACCACCAAGGCACAAACAGCAGTTACATAAGTCAAAGATGCTGAACTTGAACAAAAGATCTTTCAGCAAGTTCAGAGAAAGGCGAATTAGCAGCAGCATGCCCTTATTTTGGTAACCCCTTCTGAGCACTAGTTACTGTATCTCTAAAAGAAAGGAATGCAGTTTTCATGGGAAATTCTTGAATCCAGTGTTCAAGCATCTAATGAGTTGTAGTCTGGGGTCTGTTTGCCTCCTGGCTAAAAGCGGTATACTTAGAGAGGAGATCATAAGACTCTAATTCACTCAGCTGAGGGGAAGCACGTACAGTGTAACACTGTGCTTTATTACAGCGAGGACAGTGATTAAACCGAGAGCTCGGATCTCCTCACAATATCCTCCTTCTCTGTACCTGGCGGTGAGAATCGGAGTGAAGCCAGACTGAAGCAAAGATGACAGTATATTTAAGGGGCACTCAATGCTCATCATATCGTAATCAGGTTTCTGTAAACTACAGCTTTTTCCTGTCATCTTAAATAGAAAGCGCAGCTGTGGAAGGTTACATTAATTTTTTTCACTTTTTACTTTGATTTCTTTCTCCTACATACACTCAGGAGCAATTCTATGTTTTGAAAAAAGATTAATTAAGTTTTAAGTGGGCCTTCAACAAACACCATTTCCTATGAGCCCTACCATCACAAGTTCAACTTCGGTAGGTTTGCATTAGGACAAGTTGAGTAATTGACTACAGCGAGACAGAGATAATAATCAAGAGAGAGGACTGAGACCGGACCATGTGCACATTTTATCAGCAGGTATCACAGCTTGAAAGTTGGGAGGATGACATTAAAATAAAGCATTTTCATGGAAGATCCCAAGTTTCAATGCTGCTGGTGCCCTGGTAAATCTTAATGTGAGCTGTGGTATTTTTTGTATGCTAAAATACTGCTGTTTGATTTTCTTGAACTTCTAACAAGAGGTGCTAGCACAGATGCTCCTTCCAAGTCTGATTTTTAAAAAAATGCTGAATAAGAAATAAGAGCCAGCTAGTCATAAACTTGTTGCACGAACACACTGAACTTGAATTGTAAAAATAAATGTTTTAGCAAGTTAATGTCTAATAATAAGTAGACATAGTTGTTGAAATCTATATCACGTTAGCATGCTAACATTTGGCAATTTCTCTAGATCTTTGAACAGTGGAATCACTTACAGAGAGAATGACATCAGAGCTGGCCAATGCTACACAATGTTGGTGTTTTTAAACATACAATTCAGGTGGGAATGGAAGCTAAAACCAATCAACAGATTAAAAAAATGGGGTTGACTTCTTGAAAAAATAACACATGCCAGTGAACAAAGTTTGTCCGCTTTGCGTCTTGTTGGAACGTTATAGCTGTACAGTAACACAAGGCGAACCTTTCATACCAATAATTCCTTTAAACGCGTTTCCACACAATGATAACACAACTTTGGAAACTAAAGCAAACATCTTCTCTATGTTTATGATAGATTAATAATCTGTGAAACCTGTGGCTTTCTGTGTAAGAAAAACACATCTAAAAGTGCATGACTGGCTTTAGAAATGGTCCAGAGTAATGCTCAGTAAAACAACAGTCTTTTAATAAGACCTATAAAAGAGTCTTTTCAACTCAGTCATGTTTCTTTTATTTATGGAGACACTTTGGTGCCACATGACAGAAAACTGATAGTTGTTATTTTTTCTCTCTTCTCTCGCTCTCACACGTCTACCATCCATCAGTCCCGGCACTGATGAAGCCCTCTGGGCGTACGAGGCTGGGGGTGAGACACGGGAGAGGAGCTCATTGATCTGTCGTCATTGGTGTAAAACCAGGAATGTATGTAATGGGTCAGTCGGTCATGATTCCCTGAGGCCAAAACAGTTAACGGCAGCTCAGTCAGCTGACAACAGAGAAGAGCACAACTCACAGTCACCATGACAACGAACAGAACAGGACAGAATACAATAAAGCAGGGGTTTATTCTAAAAGGTGCATGCATTTTCATGGTAGTGTTGGAAAATGGAAAACTGTTTCTGAATTGATTTACAGATTTTTATACATTACTAATTTCATAATTATTGACAGAAAAAAAGCATTCAGTCAATATTGCCCATATCAAGTCTATTCACCAATTCCTCCATATTTGAAGTCCCTAAGTGATCACTTGTACTCATCACTTGTACTGATGATGGGAGAGTCGGGCCGCACTGTCAAGTCTTCTCCAGCACATCACAAAGATTCTCGATGGGGTTGAGGTCTGGACAGTGTGGTGGCTAATCCATGTGTGAAAATTATGTCTCATGCTCCCCGGACCTCTTTCACAGTTTGGGCCTGACGAATGCTGGCATTGTCATCTTAGAATATGCCCGTGCCATCAAGGAAGAAAAAATCCTGGTCATTCAGTATATTCAGGTAGTCAGCTGACCTTATTTTTTGAGCACATGACGTTGCTGAACCGAGACCTGACCAACTGAATCAACCCCAGATCATAGCACTGCACCCCCACAGGCTTGTATGGTAGGTACAAGGCATGATGGATGCATCACTTCATCCGTGTCTCTTCTTACGCTGATGGCTACCCTGATCACTCCAGAACAGTGTAAATCTGGACTCATCAGAACACATGCCCTTTTTCCTAAGTCCAATCTTTATGCTCCATATCAAATTGGGGCCTTTTTTCTGGTTAATCTCACTGACAAGTAGTTTTCTTAAGGCTACACAGCTATAATTATCCAATGGAGGGCTCTGATCCATTTGCTTAGTTAAATCCAGGTGGTGACCTTTGATTTTGAATAGGCAGTGTATATATTAATATGGAATGCTTGTTTTCTGAAAAAGCTAATAAAGATGTGTTGTGTCACTGACTGACTTTATTTAGCTTAAAGCATGTGGTTTTACTGTTTGTTATTTACATTTCTAAAACAAATGTGTGTGAATGAACACTAAGCGAATTCTCACCTCATGTTATGGATGCAAATTTCAGCCTATCCTCATCTACCATAAAGGTCGACTGTGAAAGCAGCTTCTTACAAACCATATTTACCTTTCTTGTTAGGTGGTCAGATGGTTGGGTCAAACAAGCACAGGAGACCACTGTTCATGTCAAGTAGGTAACTAACTGAAGTGAAGTTGCATAAGTAGTAGCATAGTTCTCTTAGACCAAACCACAATGTTTTCCTAAACCTGACTAAGTTGTTAAACTGAGCTCAAACATGAGCTTCTGATGAAGGTCACTGGTAGGCTGCAATGGTCATGTTATTTGGGGAACAATGATATATGTCAATTTGGCAGTCACTGGCAATCAATCTATTCAGTCGTTTAGTTATGAGGACGTGTTGGTGAATTTGATTGCCAGAATGTTTTTTCACTTCTTTTCAGGCAGCTAACACTAGCTAATAGTAGAACAGATCTAGTGGCATTTCTTCACTTATTTGCAACCACTTGTGTCAATGTACCACAAATACATCCAATGGTCCATATCCTCTTAGAGGAATATTTGTATGAACAGAAATATCTACTGATTTAAGTTGCTAATGTATTAGGTACACCTAGCCAAAACTAATGCAGTATAATACAACAGCCAAGCAATGAATCCTTCTGTCATGATATGATAATATATATTTATTATTTATGATTATTTTAGCAGCTGCAGTTTGTGTGTGTTTTGATACATTGATACAAATGTTTAGGATATATTCCATTGCTTTTCCATTAGACTGCATTATATCTGGCTAGGTGTACTTAATAAAATGGCAACCGAGTGCATACCTAATAAACCATCTCACTGCGTTGTGGAGGAAAGGTTTTCCCTGTTGTCTACTAAACCTTGTATCTCAATAACAAGCAAGAACAAAACCATAAAACACATAGAGGCATTAAAAATGTATGAGCCATCAACCACAATAGAAGAGAGGGGGAAACAAATAAAACGAGAGGACAGAGGAGAGGACGGAGTCTGTAACAATCCAGTCCTGTTTCACAGAGAGAAGAGACAGTTTGAGAGTTGTGCAAGGACACATCATCAGTGTCACTATCAGAATGTCAATCAGGAAGTTGTGCTTTGCTCTTCCCCCTCTGCTACCCTTCACATCTGTGAGATAAAAACATGTCACTGCCGTCAGTGAGACTGTCACAGTCTGTGGCTTCATTAACTAATAAGAAGCAGACCTTTGTTGTTCATTTCTCTGCTTTATTATTCATAAAACATGACACATTACTACTGTGCTTCAAGCTATCACTTAAGATCTTAAAAGTATCACATGTAATTGAGTATTTGCACTGGTGGTTTTGCAACTTTTAGGTAACGAATAAGTATGTTCATTATATTACCGATAGAAGGAATTAAACTAAAACTATGTGAAACAGGATGTTCCTCCATATCTACATCTACATCATGATGTCACTCACTGTCCTCTGAGATCCAGAACAGTGACACGTCAAATTAAACTTCCTGTTCTGGTAAAACTGCTCATCTCAGCTCTAACGTGTTTTCTAAAGCAAGTACAAGCATGAAGACTGAGTTGCTACAGCCATCTTGAAAATGTCCTCTTAAGAAAAAAAATGACATTAGTTGTTTGATAAAATGCTACAACGTATCTGACTTTGACACTTGAAGCTGCTCTTCAGGTCATCCAATAGTCAACATTTGTTGTGTTGGACCATAACAACCATCTTTCTCTAACCATACAAAATTGGATTTGGGCTTTGGACCAAACCTTAAAGAGTAGGTCTACCATCACCATCACCATTGCCAAGACCCTTCCTCCCATAAAGAAAGTTGCAATTAATGTTTTTGGCTAATGTTCCATTTTAGCCATTGAGTCATGTCAAATTCAGGTCAATATTACTCTTTTTTTAACAGGTCACTTTGAAAAGCAATGATCCACAACATAAAAATTGCATGCCAGTGTTTGCTTCTTAGCACGTAACACAAAGAGCTGAGGCTGATGGTTATATTTTAGCCTGAACACCTGGAAAAAACCAACAGGCAGGCAGAGTGACACAGAGAGAGAACATTGTTAGACTACAACTTCAACCTACACTGTGGAAAATGGCTAGTTACCTTAATGGTAACCTGGTCGCAGTCAAATCGTTCTCCAGTGCTGACACAGCCAATCAAATCTAGGTGAGTTAAGACATAACACGGTTTATGAAAGGCTCCTTAGTCTTCTCTCATACAGAAATATAATTGCATTTTCTTTGAGCTTGTAAACAGTTTTGTCACTCTCCATTACAGCGCTTCAGGAACATAATGGATGTACAACATGGCCTGATAATGTAGAACACAGCCATATTGTGTGCTTTGTATTGTACTGCGCTTTTACAATCAACAGGTTAAATCCTGCACTGAACGACTACATAAATCATTTCACACTAGAGAAATCTACACCCCCATAGAGAAGCATAAATCCTCCTGTCAGATCCTGAGTGTAATTTCCACCGCTCATTGCTGCGCTGCTCTAAACACACACAGATTTATTACACACCGTGCGTTCAATCTGAACTAAGAAAGAAGAAGTGCATATTGTGTGGAGTCCTACAGCATGTTGGTAGCAATGATGCACAGATACGACTCCATTATGAGATGAGAATCCAAGCGCACAGACCTCAGCGGGCTGGCTCTAATGCATAGCTGCTCAGATCATGCGAAAGACTGAATGTTCACAAACGTTTGTAATTTCATTTTGACATGGCAGAGGTTCTGAGGATTGGTTCTAAACACCTTTCAAAATCAATACAGCCATTTCTTGGCCACCTCACTCCGAACATAAACTCCGCCTACGTGTTATCTCTGACTGAGGCTCGGTCCAACAGTCACTCAGAATATCTCCAAAATTAATTAATTTACATCATTCAGTGACACAGAGAGAGCTTTGCATACTTTCATATATTTGCACCATGGTATTTGATTACTCATTTCCAAAGGGGAGCTCCCAGGATTTTACAGATGAAGGTCAGTTTGCTCATCGTGAGTAATAGCACTGACCAGAACAAACTGTTTTTCACATATCACACAGATTTTGGCTCCTTTACAGTGGCTGCCTTTTGGAACTCAATATAGTAGTACAGAAAAGATGTGTCTTGTGAATTGCAATGCTAGGCCTTCTATTGAGCACTTTTGTCTCTGTGACACTGTCCTTATGAAGTGCTGGAACACAACTGGAACACAACTGGAACACAATTGATTGATGTTGATGCAGGACCATCTTCGCCACTGGACAGTCACGTTTTTGTAATGTAATGGCTTAAGAACGTGGGCAAAAGATTGGAACAATATGCACATAGAAGAATTGATCGTTTCTGACTCAGATTTAATGTAGTAAAATGGTCTATTCTAACCCAAACCGTATTTTCCGAAACCTACCTAAAGAGTTTTTCTGGAGCCAGAAGGTTAGCAACTGCCACAGAAAACTGAAAAAAAAACTTAAATGATTGTAACTTAAATGAATCTTTTTCCCTGTTGCGATGACGGTTCTCTGGCAACATTAACTGAATCCAGGACCAACACAGTGATATCAGAGTAAAACACTTTCACTCCAAAGGCAACACTAACATGCTGATGCTAACCGCAAATACCTGCAAAACTCAACAACATTCCCAAAGTACTGGACAACTCAAAATGTTGACTTCTTGGTGGCCTTAGAGTCAAGAGATCACCAAAGTTCCAACGTTTAACAATTTGCTGCACCAAATGTCTTGTCAATCCATGGTACAGGAACGAAGGGGTGAACCAACCGATCAACCATCATTACTATCACCTAGCCAAGCTGTTACAGGTGATCAAGTTTTTAATGCACTGCATTCTCAGCTCGGGAACAGCCCCCCATAAAGCATCAGGTCATCTAACACTGGCCTTTTAGATCGCATCTTAGTTTTCTGACTTTGCCAGTTTCTGTATTCATCGGTTTTATTTCTTTCATTGTGAGCTGACATCTTAACTATACAATCTTTTTAATATGTCTTAGTATTGCTTGTCCTGTCAGTCATCTGACAGTGCCTCTTGAATAAATCACACTTAATGAATAAGCTACTATTATAATTGTTATGAATTAAAAACAGTTTGGCTTGATGAGAGGTTCTCACCTCTTAATAATTCAGGCTGGAAAAAAAGAGCGGAGGCAGGACAGAGGA
Organism: Diplodus sargus; assembly: GCA_903131615.1. Classification (NCBI taxonomy): domain Eukaryota; kingdom Metazoa; phylum Chordata; class Actinopteri; order Spariformes; family Sparidae; genus Diplodus; species Diplodus sargus. The sequence goes on from CAEMYA010000029.1 coordinate 2,451,182, forward strand.
GGAATAATGAAAGTTCATTCTGTGAAACTGTTTTTAATATACAGTCATTTTTCATTATTCTAGGGGGAGAAAGAGAGAAAACAACAGTCTGTACCCTGCTAGCCCTTGTTTCCCATTATCGAAAAATTAAGGTTTTTATATAATGAAAGAAGGGGGTGTTCATTAGATCTTTATACATAATGCAACTTTGATCCTTTAATTAAATCAATAAATAATTCATGGCAGTTTAATACATTTCCACCCAAATCTAAGTGAGATTTCCAAATTTGATTAATTCTGATAGGACCAGATGGCTCTAAGCAACAACAAAAAAACTATTTCTGGTCATGATTACAGCTGCACAACATGTTAGTTTTCACATCTTAAATGACAGGAGACAAACATGTTTGAAGTGATTCCATCAAAATGACGCCAGTTAAAGGTTTTCACATAATCAGTATTCTGTCTATTAGCTGAGTTCTTGAATCTAAAAAACATAATTTTGGACAGAGAAACATCACAGAAACTGCTCAGGATGGATGGAAGATTTCCATACCACTACTGAAAGCAGCAGGGAAGTGAGAGCAGCTTGGCCTTTGCTGTGTTAATTATTGATCATCAGCTACAGGATTCATCCGTCTCTTCCCAATGAAAATTCTCACTGTGGTTGTAAGAGAAGTAAAATAGTTCACCACTCAAATTACAACAAACTATTTCAAAGGATTGTATGAGGCATAATGACTAATAGTTGGAATATGAATGCAACTTCAATCCTAATGGAGTTTTTACATTTAGAGAGTTTCCATTTGAAAACGTTTCTTAAACCTGATCGTAGCTGTGACATAACTATGTAAACCTAGGCATTTTTCAAGTTAAATTCGATGTTCATGCTAAACACAGAGTATTCTATAGTTTACGTAAGCACTGTGGACAACAAGACGAGCTCAAAGGAAAGCTCTTAAAAAAATACCCTCACAATATGACGTATCTCCTCACTTTGAGGAAGAGGAAGGAAGGAAGGAAGAGATGTGAGTTGTAGTACAGACACCTGCGCTTCCTCACACTAAGCTCCTGGTGGTGCATTTAAGGGATTAGATCCCCTCCACGATGGCGGAGGGGGTAGATTTCCAGGTCACAGGAGGTGAGAGGACGGAAGGGAGCATAATTTAGCATAATGAAAGGCGCCCACTGCCTTCTTCTGCGGCTGCTTCACGCCCACTCTGAGGTCTGCCTGTTGCCTGTGTGAAAAAGTTTCATGTGAAGCAGCGGCAGTAGGAAGCAGCTCAGATATGGAGAGCAAATCATGATGAGAGAAGGCTACCATCAATGAGACAAAATGAGAAAACAGTAACAAGTACATGCATTAATCATTTTCCTATGAGTTCCTTGTGCAATCTGAAGCCCACACTGCAGTGGTGGATTCCACTGCTCACATTTAGAAATACTGGAAATAGAAATGTTTGCTATCTGCGAATACAATGAATGTCCGTTACTGAAAAAAATTAGGTTTAAAACAATGAAAATCTGAAAGTTTCCAGGAGACAGTGTCCACATAACATCAGTAGAAAAGCACTGGCAGTGCACTTGGGGAGTGCAGCTTTGAGGCGCTTGTGTGGTGAGAGAAAGAAACGCTGCACGTTGGCTTTGATTGACATTAGCTAATGCTATGGTAACAGAGGGCTGAGTGCACAGCTGACAACAAGCTTACAACAAGGTGATAAAAACACTCACCAGCAACAGTCTGTGTACGGACAATCTGCTTTCCACTCTCTTTTAGCATAGAGTCTGTCTGACAAAGATTGCAAATTTAATCCATCTACTGTGCATCAATAATATCGGTGAAGCGAGATAAAGGCACAGAGCCTAAAGGATACTAAAGGTGACACCAACCCAAGCAACAGACTGTTCACCCTGCTGCTGCCTGGCTAAAGATATAGAAGTATCTGCTGCTGTACCAGCAGACTACATAGCAGCTTCTTCCTCAAGCAGTGACACTCCTGACCTCATCCTCAATACTCCAACATGAATAGATTTCTTTGCTGACTTGATTATAATTTGTCTTTGCATGTTGTTTGGTGTGCGTGTGTGTGTGTGTGTGTGTGTTGCTTAGAGAATTACAACAGAAATGTCATAATACAACTTTGTGTTGCATAATGACAACTTACTTTATCTTGAATCTTGAAGGAGCTGTCAGTGCTCGACTGATGCGCAAGGATATATTACCCTCAGTAACATTATAGCATTATCCGTATTTATTTCTGAAAGATCCTCCCAAACTGTGGTTTCCCAATAATCTGTTATATATAAAGGTCAGCAGACGATTGTCACAGAAATTTGTTTGGCTGCTGTGGCCTCTGAATCATCTTAAACAGATCAGATGTCTGATTTGTTTTGCGTCTGTTCTGCGGACTCTGCTGAGGGCCTTTGTTGTTAAACCAATCTATTCTCCAGAGACAACGATCAATAACCGCTAACATGGATGAAGATTGACCCTTGATTATCCAATTTGTGCAGACGTCCTCCGGGTTTACCCCTCAGATTGGCCAAAACCTTTTAGCATTTCAGACCCACTTAGCAAAACCAGTGATGCACATCTGAGACGACAACGCAGAGCGATCAATGGAGTGAATCTACGCAGCAGCTGGTTGGCCTGCAGTGTACAGCTGCTCTCCACAACAATTGCAATTACTACCATTACTTCCTTCTATTCTTATAGCTACATGACAGCTAAGCTTTATCCACACCACACTGCATTCTGTCCAGTGTGTTACACCGGTTTTAAGTCTGCCTACAATCACAAGTCGACAGTCTTCTGGAACCGGATCTGACAAAAGACGACACTCTCGACTCAGGTGGATTTATTTATTTATCCATCTGTGAGACCCACCAGGGCTTCCTCTATCCCTCCCTAATCCCACAGCATGAGCTGGGCTAACATCTTTACAGACAGCACACACAGCTGGATCTGAAAGGTCAGCATGGATATAGGAATACTGGGTGGCAGAGGAGGAGGGATGAGGAGATCAAGGCAAAGGAATGGGCCAGTGCTGCAGGTCCAGAGAAAGCACAAGTGGTGGCATGGTTGCTTGAATCAGAAGTTCTGAAGTTCATGTGGATATTTAAATGAATCATTTATTAACGCACACACCAATCAGCCCTCAAGTGAGTAGTGTTTTTCAATCCAACCAACACCTGGGTCCAAGGCAAAACTACCATCTAGATTGATTTTTGGTCTCCAGGAGATGTATGCTAATGACGTGATCAAATGATCCCTCAAATCCATCTCGCTAGGCTTCGAGCTATGTGGCGAAACCACAGCGGTTCGGAACAACATGCATCCTTCCTGAGGAACCACTGGCAGTTATGGGAGTGATTTAGACACGACAACCACAGAGAGAAGCCACTGTTCCTTCAAAGACAGCAATGGCTGCTCCTCAGGAGGTTAGTGTAGATGCTGCTAAAGTGTCAGTTATATCAGAACTAAAGAGTAGATTTCATTTAAAGAAGAGAAAAGAATGCAGCTGAAGGCTTTTCGCAATGGAAAAAGATCTTTTTAGTCTTCTCTCGACTGACTTTGGCAAGATTCTTATTTACCAGTTGGCTCTGCTCTGGTACGCTCTTCTGCTGTTGATCCGGTTGGTTAAAGCTGGCCTGTGAAAGATGGTGATAGACAAATCGTTCATCCAATCACCTGCCAAGTATATTTTGAAAGTGCCTGCCTTTTTCCAAAAGATTTTCCATGGACAACTTCCAAGATGGTTCAACTTGGACAGTGGTAGTGTTTGATGATTGGTCTGTCTTTTCATCCGCCCAACACTTGAGTCCAAAGCATCCTATCCCAAACTGTCCAGATTGACTTGGTTTCTTGTTACTTTTCATGGTCTCCAGAGAATCAATCCTAATGATTTAGAGAACCCCTGACCTTTCATCTAGCACCATCATCAGTCCAAGACTGCAGCCATGGCAGCAACAAGCGGTACATAGGCACAGCAGTGGTTTGAGCTAAATGCCAAATAAAAAGTGTCTTACTGGTGTTTTATTTTTAAAAATCTCATCTCTAAACAGCTACACACACTGTCCAGGGAGTGAACAGATTGTGTTTATAGTACTGCAGTAAAAACCTGTGACATTTCCATCCAAACCAATATGTTCTGTGTTCTCTGCCTGTGTTGCTCTAACACAGAAGTGACCCATCTCACAACATATTCCAGTTCAGCAAACAGTCTTCACAGTCTGGTACTTACACTACAGGATGTGATGGTGTCCAAATTCCAAATGCAAAGCTCTTCCTGTCCCAATAGATATTAAAACCCTTTTAAATTGAGGTCCTTCTAAATTCCTCTAAATCCAGCCTCATGAAGTCTGATCAAAAAGTCTGAACAGACCAGCTAACACTATCACACTGCTGACGTGGTGAGACACCACTCAGCATTGTGCTGCGACCTGAAGGTCTCATGACTCCAATAAACGTTTTTTAGTTTAACCCACTTACATTTTAAAGCTGTACACAACACATTGCTGTAAAACAACCAGGCAAGTGTGGGACAGCTGGAATGCGGAGGTTTAGGTGGAGGGCTTCTTCCCTCAATTGATTCTATTAGTCTTCAGCAAACATAGAGGGCACACTATGGGTGCTATATCACGAACAATTACCATACATACAGAGAGAGAGAGAGAGAGAGAGAGAGAGAGACCAATTGTAAGAACCGATTTTGAGCATTTTATAGTTTTACGGCAAGAACATTTGCAGTAGCCTAATCACCAGAAACTCCAGCTCTCTTTCTTCTTTCCCCTCTCCTGTCTGTAATGTTGTTCATCAAGAAAAATGCATTTCAGACAATAATACAAGACATTATTACAAGTCAGCTCTGCAGATTGCTGCAGCAGCAGGTTGATATGCAGGAGCGAAGATAAATAAATGTTTTTAATCTCAAAAGTATAAAAGTAATCTCTGAGCTCTCCTCCCGTCAGTAAACGGTCCCGGCCATTCACATCCTCCAAGCATCTTTTGTGTTGTTTTTATGGAGAATCCCTTAGCGGCAGAAGGAAGTACCTAGTAAACTAACTTGATTAAATACAAGTCGTGGAGTAATAGGTACCAGACTTACCTTTAAATGCACTGGAGTGGAACTATAAAGTCCAGAAAAGCCCCTCAAAATTGTTTTTTAGACACTTTTCTAATAGTCACTTTCAATCACTTGTTATCGTATATATTGAAATTTCAATTTTCATTTTACTGCAAATGTATATTGGTTCAAAACATTGGTCATCAATTGGTTGTCTCTTTGATTTCCAATTCTGGGCATCAGCCTAGGAAAAAAATATCAGTTGATCCTCAATTCTGACTACTAAATCTGACCTGACACGATCAGCTGACCAGAGAGAACCAGCCACTCCAGTGTGCTTGATGTAGTTCATCCGCACTAAGTGAATCTGGGTATTCTGCCAATCTGGAAGCGGATCCAAAATGAACTGGCCTTCAGAACCTAATCCTAGGCATAACTAATCACATTTTAGCCCCGTTAATGATAGCACAGGTGTAATTAATGACCTCAGTGACAGTATATCCAGTAGCATTAATGACAGCTGGAATCACACGTGTTATTGCTAACTTGCATCACAGCAGAGAGGTGTATCTAATAACAACGGGCTGTGCCACTAAGTTATAATAGTGAGCCAATAAACAACGCAAGCAGAACAGCAGAACAGAGCGCAGTCCACATTAACAGTTTTAGTTACACATGATGAATGTGACAAAATCTAAAAATGTCTTCAATGAGAAACATTCAACATCTATTCTACTTCGCTCAGCTCCTTTATGCCAATCTCCACTCCTCTCAGTTCTCTAATTAGACTTTTCTCTCCCTTATTCTCCTCAGCTCTTCTCTGTTTTTCCTTGAATCCACTTTATTCCATTGCTTATTGAGACGAAGGACATGTGATCAGTCAGCTGACTGAGATGGTGGTCGCCTCAGGACAGTGAAACACTCAGCACCATGAGCAGCTGGAGGACCCGCCCTGGTCTCTGCTGTATCCTGCTTCTCAAAGCAAAAATATTTGCTAATTAGTTTTTCATTAAAGTGGATATATTCTTACACTATTTATGGGACTAGGTGCTCTTTCACTTTCTCATTTCATTCAATTTTCTTTATTTGTTGTCATGTGCTAGAACAGTTTTTTGTCTGGTTTTGTTGCACAAGTTATCAACTGATCGGTCTTTATATAAAGAAAACGCATTCAGTGTTCAAAACTAATAATCACTGCAATTCCGGTTTGCTGCTTCTCAATCTAATTGAGTCTTTCCTTGTGTGACCTTTTCTGAACCCAGATTAGGTCCTAAGGTTCTCTTGATCCCTGCTGTCAGAGTTTCCATGTCAACTTTAAGCTATGTCTTTTACGTTCAAGAGCTCATGGTGCTCCGTGAGGGTTGTTACATGGACACTCATTATATAATTCAAAGCAATAAATTCTGCTGGTTTTGATGGAGCATAATCTTCCACATAAGGTCCCCACATCGTCTCCGTGTCCAGAGAAACTGATCTAATTTCTCCAGAGGAGCAATACTTCTTAATTTTGTTGACAGTTTCTATTTTAAATCCGTAAAAACTTGAAACAGATTAATTCTGTTAAAAAAAGAAAGTAAGACAGAAAAAAAGAGCGTATTTCCTTCAGAAACTCTGCCCTTAAATTTCCTTGTCAACAGCCTTTTATTTGACAAAGCACTATTAAGCTATATGATATTTACATTGAGTGGAATACTCCAATCCAAGACTGTGGATCGAAAAACTAAAGCAAAGCTGAGTGTTCAGCATGAAATCTGTCAGGGCTTATGAGGATAACACTAATACTCTGTTTTAACAGTCACTTTCTTTACTCCCAATTACTGCCTGATGACCCCTTTCTGACACCTCTCAAAGTAACTGGCTCATCAAATCACCAATTTGGCCCTGAGGGCAAGCCTTACAACGCTGCTAGCCTCAGAAGTGCACGACTGAGTGTGTGTGTGTGTGTGTGTGTGTGTGTGTGTGTGTGTGTCTGTGTGTGTGTGTGTGTGTGTGTGTGTGTGTGTGTGTGTGTGTGTGTGTGTGTGAAAGAGAAGTAGAACGTGAGAGATGCATAAAACTAAGCATATATGTGTTTGTTTTTTTATATAATTTGTATTTGATTTGATTAACTGGACATTGTCCATGGTAACAGGGTGCTCATCCTCATTCTCTGAGCAATCGGTATGATGTGTCATCATTAATGAAGACCCAGGTGTGTAACGTTCTATCCTTCTAAAGCCTTGAAGGTGACGCTAGTGTGTCAGTTATTAGGATACTTTGTTACTTGCAAGTTCTGCAGAGCACAGCGGAAGGATCCCCCTTAATTGCTTCCCCAGTGGCTTGTCCAGGAAACTTTAGTTGTGTAAGATTTGTTTGTGTAAGGGGTCCATGAATTGGGTTAGTCAAGTTTGTCCGTCATAGACCGTACATTGGCGAGGAAGATGAAAGGAAGGCGGCGCTGGTTGGTGTGGATTTAGCCTCAGTTTAGGAGACAGAATTCCACGCTTTCCCCGTGCTGGGGCCCGTACCGGACACTTCCAGTACAGTTGACTTGTATACATTCAAGCATTCAGTAGTGACTGTATTTCACAAGAAGTTAATCGGTTGCTAATTTAAGATTCAAATGATTACTGATGTTATATGCTTCCATAAAATAGAATCAGTGAGGCCGACTGTCCTGCTCCGTGGTCTCATTTTACTACGCTGTACTTACTACCCACAGGAAATGGTTCACACACCACATCATCCACTACATCAGTGGAAACCCAATGTCGGGCAAGCAGAACCACAAACAGGCATGGTCACAGGCGCAATACTGATGATACTGAGAATGATATCTTATTAATTGAATTTACTTATTTAAGGCAGAAACGGCGCAGACTGAAATCTGCTCTGAATATTGTATCCTTTTATTCTCATCCTAGTCCAGCCCCCTGCTACACTTTGAAGATCATTTGACGCTTCCTTCTTTTCTTATCTGTTGCATGTTCTTATATATATCTTTTATATACAGAGGCGATGAAAGTAAGCAATTACGCAATTCCTTTATCATGCGCAAACACACACACCTCTCTGTCCTCCTCTTTGAATATACAGAAGGCCGTTTTACAAGTCCAACATGTCACATGCCTGACTCGTTAAACACAGCCACAGAGAGGAGAGGGTGTGTGTGTGTGTGTGCTAAGCGGTAATTTTCAGAAAACTACTGGAGGTTATTGTTTTTGGTAGGTAGGTAAATAATTTTGCAGCCTAGCTACTGAGAGGATAACCAAACCTGGGATTTTTAAAGCCATGACGTAAAAAGAAATCGTGTTTCTTTTTCTATTTGTACTCCAATGTTTGAGCAAGATGATGCTTACATGGCTCATTCCCACAGGGGGTTTCACATACCAGAAACAAACACACTCGTATTATTTTTATTCTCAAAATGGCCCCCTGTATTTTCACCCATTGCATGCACACCAAGTCAAATATTTACCTCAGAATGTCCTCCGTTATAAATCATTAAAGAGGAAATGTTTCTGATACGCAATCAGGAGGGCGAGACATTTACCACCACACAGAAATATTTTCACATCAATACTTTCAGTCGCATCCAGTGAACCCTGCAGCTAATTACAGTTTCTAACATCTTGAAGAGTTTAAATGACGGAATTTCAGTGAAAATACCCCCCCAACTGCAGTCAAACCGGTTTAAAGATAAAGACGTTTAAACAAAGGAATTGGGTTTTGTTTTTCCTTCTATGCAATACGAGAGCTCCTAACCGAGAACCCAGCTTCATTGAAATTAAAGCGGTTGCCATGGGTGATAATCAAATTCACCAAACGTCAGAGAAACCTGACCTACCCTGACCTTTTCAATGTACTGAATTTAAACATTAACCACAGCTCGACGAGGCAATCTCGAAACTCATCGAGCGAGTTTGAAAGGCAAGTGGATGCGTTATATAATACGTCTGCCGAAATTAGCTTTCGGAAAGTTGAGTGAAAGGACTGAATAAAAAACATATCAAATGATTTCCCAAAGGATGTGGCTGATGTAATTCTGCATTTTTCTTATTGTTAACAAATCCAATGAGAAGATCGAAGCCGACCATCCGTTAGTCTCTCAGTGCTCTCACTCCCGAGCCCGTCAGGTAGAACTGAAAATGGAAATCATTTACAACATCTCTCAAACATTTAGTCTGGCCTTTAAATAAAGACTTGGTAATTTCCTAAAACAGCTGGGCATTGTAGTTTTCAGCAAACGTCACTCAAAAAGTAGTAAGTAGTTCATTTGTTGGGGACTAGTTTCAGTGGTAGATTAATACACATTTGCTCTGGTGAGTATTGATGAAAAAAGGACAGTGTGTGGAATTGACTCAAAATGATGTCAGCCAGTGCAAAGACGTGCCTCAGTAAAGAGGCACTACAACGATAAGCTTTAGCAGAATACCCTCATTCTTTGAATCTTTCCCTGAGATTTGTGGTTGCTGTCCAATTAAAATCACTGCATTTTGAAGCCTTTTGGTGTAAAATTGGACAGCAAATCCCTCAGCGGTTCAGCATTACTCCCAGGAAGTATTTGGTCCTAGAAACTTGGAAACATCCATTGGGACTACTCGCAAAGCTAGTTCGTGAACTTTGGTTAGTTGTCTACTTTGTAATTCTAACTGCTAATATGCTATCCAGCCAGGAACATGCTCGAGCTAGTAAGTCAATATAGCTCCCTGAGCTACCTAGCTTAATGACTGTCACTGAACAGGGTAGCTAGCTCTGTAACTGTAGCTCACGGAGCGATATGGCAACTTCCCACACGGTTTTAAAGAGATACATCACTGACTCCTCTCCTCTCACCCCTGCAAGTTCTTTTAGATGCTGGTTGGAGTAGGCCCACAACATATCTCAAATGCAGGAATAAATACGGTTTTGCTGTACCATGGGTTAGTCTTTTTATAGAACACAAAAATTTGTGCTTATCAATCAATTGCTGTCAAAGAAACCAAATCAATTTCATCAACGGAAGGTTCCTGAAACTTTAGGTTTGAAATGTGTTTGTGTTGGTACGAGTTTGTGTTCTTTTTTCTTTTGTCATTTTTTTATCGAAATAAGCCTCTTTCTTTTCTTACAATGTGCTTTGTCATAAGACGTCCCCATGTGTTGTCAGCATTTCTGTATGCAAAATACTAAAGCTGGTCTTTCTTTTATTCCAACAAAGCCTGTAAAAATATCTATTTTTCTTGTTACTTATAAATTAATTAGTTTCCTGATATGACTTATAACTTAGTGGTCAGACCACTCCTCATTTCAGACAATAAACATTTCTAAACATTATAAATGCCAGACATATATAGAAGTCAAACTGCTGAAAAAGTCGACTGGATTAATTCCTTAATGAAACAACTTAGAGCATAAAAACAACATGAGGATCCTGCTCTCCTCCCTCACAACATCACCACTATCATGAGACTGAGCATGAGAGAAAATTCATGACCTGCTTACATCCCCGCTGCTCGGCTGCTCTGAGCCCTGATAACACAAAGATGATGCAGCTGAGTGCAACACCACACCAACAGTTATCAACTTGTAGAAAAAGGGTGTGAGCAAATTCCACAGCAAGAGCTTCAACAATCTCATTTCCCTTAAAAAAAGAAAAGAACAATCTTCTCTATGTGTTTGCACTATACATCTATAAACTGTCCCCGTCTCTTCCATTTCAGCCTGCAGCATGTCACATGTCTGCGAAAGTCAGCAAACAGCTATGAAATGATCTTGAAACCAACATCCTGCTGAGCGTGTGAGCGCCTTACCTCTCAGTGGCTCCTCAGCTGATTCAACTGCGCGAGATCCTGAGGGAGATACGAGCCGTCCAGAGCAGCTGACCAGCAGCCCCGCATCTACACCCACCGGCTGACTGACTGACGGACTGACGGAGTGACTGGGTGGGAGGCTGGATGGCTGGGAGACGGACTACCATTCAGCTGGAGGCAGCCGAACTGAAAAAGCCACTCCCCACACCGACCAGCTGACTGGCTGCCTGGCTGCAGGGATGGATGGATGACTAGTTTAACGGCTGCCTTGGCGCTTAACTTGCTGACTGAACACAAGCCTGAACAAAGGACTGAAAGACTGACCGACTGAAGAACTGCTAAATATAACTGACAAACGGACTGACTCACTTACTAACCAACAAACTCACTGCCAGACCGACTGGCCATCTTACTTAACTTACTCAAAGACTGATTGACTTAATGGATGGCTGACGAAATCAGCAAATGACGAACTTGACTACCAACTAAATTGTAAGACCTGACCAACTTACAGAGTACACAGGTTCAACGACTGACCAACTAACCAACTGACTAATAAAGTAATCGACTTAGTGATTAAGAGAATAATTGGCAAACTAAAAAAAAAAACACTAACTGAAACACTTTCAGACCAACAAACCAACCGACTATCCAAACTAATAACACTGACTAAAAAATTGAGTTATCAACACACATTTCCTGGCCAAAAATGTGGTATTAGTCGACTGGCTGCCTCACTCGCTGAATGATGGTCTGACTGGTTCACTGACTGACTGGTTAGTTACCTACAGAGGTCCAGATGTAGATAGAGGTTTCCCTTTGTCTGCTGTTACTTCTTCCTACTCTTCTACTTTCTGCTTCTCTCTGTCTCTCTCTTTCTGCCTCTCTGTGTAATGTGAGGGTGGAGCTGAGCTACAGCAAGCTAGCTCCTGACATGCACACACACGCACACACACACACACACACACACACACACACAGAGGCAAATAGCCTTATCAGTTAGTAAGTGCGTAGCAGGGCAGCCTCAGGTCATGCTAGTTGAGGAAACGGTATGTGCATGTGAGTGTGTGTGTAGAAAGCAGTAGTAAAACAGGAAGTAGGGAAAAAAGATTATAGTGGACAGCTTGAGGTAATTCTTTTAATGGTAGAAATGCATCCTATGTTTCATCTTTGATCCAAAGCCCAAACAACTCTAAGTCTACCTACGACGTGTCGCAAAATTGACAGCAACTTTGCTCTGCAGGAGAGAATGATGAGAAACAGGGGTCTTCTAGATGACTGAGCTGTTTTATCTACTGATATAATCAGACCCAGAAACTAAAGAAAATAGTGCTCTGGCTCCACCCACTGTTTTTTTTACCACAGCCAATGATAATAACTGTGCTTCCACAGCAGTTCTGCCCAGTGACAATCTGATTTATTCGTTTCACACAGAAACAACACTTGTGTCAGTCTGCTCTGAGCGACATCGCAGCAGCTGTGTGTCTCTGCTGGCCGGCGGCCATCACAGCCTCATTAGAAACGTCATTCATCCAATGTGACGATAACACGAGGAGACACCGGCAAGTGGGGATAAAAGGACCCGGCTTCTTCAAAAATCGGTCGCAGTCACGCCTGTAGTTTGGTAGTTTGGTTTATTCGGCTTGGACCAAGGAAAACATTTTTATGCATTGTTGCTTTTTAGCTCTGGCCTGTTTTTTGCTCACCAGTGAAGTTTCTGAAGTAAGAACCTCATTCATACTCTGAGAGTCATAAATATCCAATGTAAACGTACCACAAGCTATGAGATGGTGGAACAATGGTATATGCTCCTGTAGAAGCCATAAATTCACAGGACATCAGCCTTGTTTTGAGATGTCAGTGTCATGTGACTACACTACCCACAATGCTAAAGTGTAATGGAGATTTTTTGGATTGCTGTTACCATGAAAACAAGTTTACCATACCAGTGAAAGCCATGTTGGCGAGCGAGTTATTGCTATTACAATCGTATCATTTACACTTTGTTCATCACAGTGTAACCAGGATCTCTTTCTGACATGGTGCGAGTTTTTAGAAATGAGAGAAAGTGTCCAAAGGCCATATTCTGTTATTTGTTAGATGAAATCATTGAAATCGGTAAGATAGTTGATTTTTGATGTATTCCTTCATGACATGGTTCTCCAGTTTGTACATCATTAAATGATTCAACATAAAGAGTTGAGAAAGGGGTAAAATAGCTAATTGAGCTAGCATGCTTACTGGCAGTCAATTGGCTAACTCTGTCGCTAACCCAAGTTAGTTCATTCCACAGTTTATCCTGAAGACGAACTGTACCATCAACTTCCGTGTCATGACGGACTACAATTGTGGAGCATTTTATCTCACAGAGTAGGTTAAACTACAGGGTTTATGTAAAGTAGACCATGTAACACAGCTAAGCACAGCTAGCTTCCTCTATTTTGGACTCTCCACATCCTTGTCAGTTCATATGATTAGCAAATGGATTGGGTAAAGTTTATAGTATAGGAGCCTTTGAAATCCCTCCCTCCCTCCCTCCATCCATCCATCCATCCATCCATCCAATCATCCATCAGTGCCTACATCCCTTTATCCATCCCTCTCTGTTGTTTTATAATAAAATGTACAGGTTTCTCTCTCATATACAGTGAATTTTATTTGTTCCCTCTAAGACACCGCTGACTGAAACAGAATCCTAAACACGTGTGAGTGGAGAGATACGTTTGCAAAAGCTTGAATAAATAAGGAGAAAATATCTCCTGCCCTCTCTCAGCTGGTTCAGAGTCTACATGTGTCCAGGCAGTGAAGCATCATGCAGCTCATGTTGGTGACCTTTAGGCCACGGTAAAGGCCACCTCAACACAACGCAGACAGTTACCATGACAAAACAAGATCTATCACCGGCTCTGCATGGAAACACTGACAGCGAGAGAGGATATCCCGTTGCATCAGAATTTAGTCATCCCTCTTCTTTTATTTTCTTCAAGATAATGCCAAGCTTGTCCTGGATTTCAGGAAAGAATTATTTCTCCCAATACCCGTGATTTTACATCTACTTTACACTGCTTATGTATTTTTTTATTTAGTATTTAATCAAATGGCTTGTATACTGTCCGGGGGTGGCTGTTGATTATTTACCTGGGTTGGGCAACAGGCACTGAGAGCTTCTTTTTACACACTACTAAGCTTTGACGTCGACTATGGAATTGAATCAGGAATGCAAACATGCTCTTACAGCTCAGGGCTGCTTCTTGATTCATTTACTCAACTTACTTTTGCTGACGAAGCAGATTCTTTTCTGAGGCTGCGAGACTCCTTAAGTCATCCTTCACACCCAACCTGTACAAATAAATTGTATTTAAATCATATAAAGGGACCACAAATAAAATGTTTCTGTAAACCCTGTGCTGTATGATGACCAAAAAAGGGAATATTGGATCTTCAAGGAGACATATTGTGCTAATTTTAAGGTTCATCATTCTTAATGTGTGTTACTAATAGATTTATAAGCTTTAATGCTCACACACTCATCACTTTTGTCATACTGTCCAGTGGAGCAACAGTGTAGTCCACCCAGTGCCAAACTGTTTTAGCTCCTGTCTCTTTGAGGCCTCCCCATCAGAATCCCCGTCTGCTATGATTGGTCAGTTCACAGATGACTGAGCAAGCAGCGCTCACCACGTCTCTGGCCCTGTCACGGTTTCAGCTTCCAGTTGGTGTGATGTCAAGAAGCCACGGGAGCAGAGGTGCACCTACTTACGAGGCATTTCACGGCCCTTAAGGAGCAGCAACTTTCAAGATCTTTTACATGAGCAGGAACCTATTCAACACAATGAAGGAAAGGAAACTAACTATAAAAGCAAATGTTAATCTATAACCTAACCAACTGTGAAAATAAGCATTAGTTGCAGACAGTTTTAAATGTTATAATGTGGCTTCTGACATGCATGTAGGTATTATAACTAACAATAATAACTATTAATAATCAAATTGCAAATTGTTTGAGCCAACATGGGTTCATCAGCAGGACAGTGACATCACTACATGTCATGGATAGTTCACCCTTTCATCCATGAGTTTGAATATTTCACTCTTCTCTTTTCCCTCTCCTTATAGACACATTATAAATGCATGTGTCGGTTTTTTTAAGCACAGACAGCGGCACCAAACTCTGCTCTGACAGCAGCAGACATGCCTGGAAACAATTACAATCCCTCAACCTGAATTGGCTAAATGTGAAAAGGGCAACGGGGTCCGAACTAATCTGCTGAGACTTTGACACGCTCCCGGTCAGGGACAGCAATTCCCACAATTCCCACTGAACCAGAGAGAAGCACTTCTGAATTGTGCCAATATACCGGGTGGGTCTCTCCGGTGCCAAACAAAAATGCCAAACTGACAAGAAGATGGAAAGGAGTTCACAGTGAGTACCAACGCTCAAAACAAAGACACACATACAGCAAGCATCACTTTAACAAGGTCCTCAGGTCACACACAAGTAATTGCTGCTATCAATTTTGACAACAGAATGTCAGCTGAGTGTCTGTCTGTGTGTCTTCATCTGTTTGTGCGTGTAAACATCTTCCATAACTGCCTGATGCAGGACAGACAAAAATCACAGGTGTCTATTATTAAATACTGTAAGCTGCAGTCCAGACATGTCCTCTGGTCCTTGTCTTCCTGAATTTACAACACCTAGCACTTTTCTGTTGGATGTACTGCAGCAAAATACAAATATTTCTCAGATTAATTGAAAGAGGGACTGGAATGTCAGGGTTCCTTCCACAGAAATTTGATTTTGCCGCATTTCTGCGTAAGAAAATATCAGCTGTAATAAAACTACAGCTGTTGTGCATTTAATGCTGGTCATTTCCATGTGCACCAGTTGACTGGAATGCCCCATTTCAAGGTTACAAGGTCAATTTTTTGTCAAGGTGAAAAGAGTCTTCTTGCGTCTTGCGTCTTGCGACATATAATTTGGAAAATGTGTCCATGATGAATTAAGGAGTCTCACGGCCTGGGGAATGAAGCTGCTCTGTCGTCTGGTGGGACAGCAGCAGATACTTCTGTAACTGTTGTAAAATGGCAGCAGGGTGAACAGACCGTGGCTCGGATGGGTGTTGTCTTTTAGTATCCTCTGGGCTCTGTGCGGATTTCCCACGTGACTGGTGTCACAGACTTTTTCATTTAAATATGACCTGGGCTGCAATAAATAAGTCAGTGTTTCCCATTAGTTACTTAGATTGTGGCAGCCCGCACAGTGTAATTTGTCCTGCCACAGTTTAATATGAACTAAAATTATTTTTCACTTGATTTTTCACTTATAACAGCATTAAAGGGATAGTTCGGTTTTTTTGAAGTGGGGTCATATAAAGTACATATCTATAGTCGATCTGTTTCCTAACATTATCACCGATCAGCGCAGCCTCAGTTTGGAGGAGCAGAGAGCCGCTCCAGCCAGACGCTCAGCTTTGTACTGCAGTGAACGGGGTCCAGAGAAAAAGCGAAATAAACCACCTAACACAAGGCTCACCTAAAAAAATCTATAACAGTTCAAGTGTTCGTTGTAAAGGGAAAATTCACACCGCTTTATATCGCCGTCAGACTGCGCTTTCTTTTGGCATTACATTTTCTCAACTGCAGAACTCCCGTATCTCTACGCATGAGCGTTAATGTGGAGGGATACGGGGAGTAAGGTTTCGTTTTTATCGAAAGTAAACGTCTCGTCCAGCAGCTGAGCCTCGCGCTGTATTCTGCCGCTCACAGATCAGCTGTTGCACAGTTACGCTAGTGCGTAGAGATACGGGGGTTCTGCGGTTGAGAAAATGTAGTGCCAAAAGAAAGCGCGGTCTGACGGCGATGTGAAGCGGCGTGAATTTTACCGAGACAACGTACACTTGATCTGATATAGATTTTTTAAGGTTAGCCTTGTTTTAGGTGGTTTATTTCACTTTTTCTCTGGACCCCGTTCACTGCAGTACAAAGCTGAGCGTCTGGCTGGAGCGGCTCTCTGCTTCTCCAAACTGAGGCTGTGCTGATCGGTGATTACGGTAGGAAACAGACCGACTATAGATATGTACTTTATATGGCCCCACTTCAAAAAACCTGAACTATCCCTTTAAGGCATCTTTAACATTGTTCTGTCCTGCTGCTCCAGCAAAGTATCTTTCAGTCCCAGTCATTCAGGTTTGTAAGTATCACTTAGCAAACAACAAACTCCCCCGACTACAATAGAGTATCTTCTCGTGCTGTTTCTACAGTTATAGTCTCACTTAGCCTTACCACCTCCACAGCACTATGTCAGTGCTAGTTACAACTCAGCGCGGCACCTGTGAAAAATATGACGTTATAACAGTTTCGATGGGGAAAGCACTCTGTTTTTTCCCTGGGTTACTCGAGCTAGTTAGCGGTTAGCAGCCAGAGGGCAGCGGTTAGCAGCCAGAGGGCAGCCTACGGTGTGTTTGGCTAAGAGAGCAAATAGCTACAGAGTTAATAGCTTACAGCTAACAACGCTAATAGTAAATAAACATACTAAAGGTTTCATTCTAAAGTGGAGTTTGAAGTAAAAGTACTCTGAATGCTCAAACTTTTAACTAGCAACTATAGATGATGTTAAAATAAAGAAAGATCATTTTGATTGTGGGACGGTTCAGTGATGATCATGAAAAATGTTAGCCTGGAGCCCTGCGCCGGGGAAAACAACTTAAAAAAGCATCATGACCCAAGAACTTTAAGCTATGGAGAAAATGTCCTCTTACAAAATCAATCAATGCAATATCATCAATATTTCCATCCTTGACGCATACCAAGATTTTAGTTGCAGAATCTACTTTTATTCTTACTGTAATTCACAGCTTAACCTTGAGCATGCAGACTATCATTCGCCCCTGTTGGGCTTTGTGCAGCTTGACATAAACAGCTGCAGACTCGACCTGGGGAAGGAAATACAAGTCTACTCCCAACTGTGTGTCTCCAGTTAAAAAAAAAATTAAGAATCTATGGTGTAATTTCCAGTAATTCAGCCAAGGATAAGACAGTAAAGCCCAGAGTTCTTTGTAGTAAAGATGACATTACAAACAGGAAACAGAAACCAATTTTTTAAATGTGACAACGTCTTCTGGATTCAGTTGAACTCATCTGCTGTACCACCAGTAAGCTCTGTCTGAGCTGAGCCGGAGATGGAAAAACAATCGCAAGTCATGCATTTTCTATTACAGCCTTGCTCAAAACATGAAGGAATGTCCTCTGCTATTTAAAACTGTTTACCAAGGGACAGACACTCAGCAGAGCACAACGACTGAGAGGAGAGAAGTCGTCGGGCTTGTAAGTGAAAGGTCAGCAGTTCAAACCCCGACACGGGGACGAAGCTGCTCCTCACCAACAGAAGGAGGGAAAAACGATGGGTGATTAATTTTTCATTGTTGAAGGTTAACCCTTTAACATTACCGAAATGTATCTTTCCATAAATGCATACAACCACCTAAGAGCAACACACACCAGGTAATCTCGTAAGCTGTTTCCACATCTGACTGAGATAGAACGCATTGATATTTTATGATATCCCGGAGACGATGGCTGTTTCTCCATGGATGGTCGGTTAGTCAGCCACACTGGTAGACTGAGTGAACAACATTTTTGACCAACACTTTGATTTATGAGCTAATTTCTGTAAAACTAATAATATTCTCAGAGACTGGCCTACGCTGTACTCTGTGTTTTGGCCTAATAAGCAAATGGCTGCATGTAAACATCATAAAATATGATGATACACTAGACTTTTTATTCTCGTCTCTTGATCAGTTGGCCTGAGGAATTGCTCCTAAACCTGGAACCAACAAAAGCATCTCAGACAGACAGAGAAAAACACAACTCGGCCATTACGAAACATTTAGAAGTTCAAAGAGCTTAAATTTGGATTTCAATAAAATAGAAAAAAAGTTTAGACTTTTATGTTGTATGTGAAATGTGT
>CAEMYA010000029.1:2470230-2502852 GCA_903131615.1 Diplodus sargus
CAGACAGAAATTGATGTTCACATTACAAAAGCTTGGTTACATCACCTCTGATATGAGACATCCAGCATGAGACCAACAGGCTCGGTCTGAGTACAACAGCGCCTCACAACATGAGAACAGGTATTAGTTGTTTAGACTCACTGTGGCAAAATGTGACTGAGCGAGCGCTCACATTGTCGTTTCCTGTCAGCACAATAAAGACCATTGTGGCTCGACTGCTGATCGTCTAGTCACAGTGTCATGCTCTTCACAGGTCGCAGTGATTTCAACCAGTCAGCAGAGACTGCTCTCGCTCATATGATGACCATGCCCTGTTTCAGATTAACACCGAATCTCCAGTCAACAGCAAATCGATTAATAGGGACAATTAAAATAATTGGAATTTGCCAGTTAATAATTCTGAAGCAAGACAACAGCTATCTGAAGAAACTAAGACCATCTTGGAAAAAAAAAAGAGAAATTTCATCTGTACACTGTGATATGAGCCCTTTGAGAGGTGAAAGTTCAAAACTGGTAGAAGTCAGTCCATTTTACAGGCTCGCTTACAACATAAAAATTTGTCCACCTGTCACTTTGGAGGGAAGTTTCTGAACAACCGTCGTATGAAATTAGATACACAAATGTTTGTTTCCCAGACGATGAACTGCAATAACTTTAATGGCCCTGTAACTATTCATCTCGAGCCATCATCTGGTGAAAATGTCAACTGTCCGATAATGTGGTTTATGACCAAGAACCAGCCTTAGCTGTTCCTGTGTTTATTACCAATTAGTGCATTTTAGTATGCTATCACATTAAGCTAAAATGGTGAGGACAGTAAACCAGCTGACACAGACTTTTAGACTTCAGTCACAGTCCTGCCAACAGTTTTACAGACATCTTTTGTATGACGGTGCTTTAGAGGGAGAATGCTTATTTGACTGCAGGGGAATCTTTTGTTGCAATACTACTAGTGGCCCTGAGGCAACACTGAACGCAGAGCTTTGTTGCCCGGCCGTATCCAGCTCTAAGTGATACATTTGCGCTTCAGCCACGCTAGCGGCATGATTGTAGGGATGGCAATGACAACTATTGCAATGGAACGGTTTGGCAATAGAAATGGTGGACACGTGGTTCCCAGAGGATGAATCCCTTCTTTATTCCATCCTCCCATTATTCCAATAAGTCAAATGTAACGTTCCACTTTTAAGAAGGTAATTGTGTCGTATTCCAGTGACTGCAGAAAGAGTTTAACGGTCCCAGGTCTACTCGCTAGTGCTTTTGTTTTTTTGTTTTTTGTTTTATCAAAAATAGTTCTCTACATCTTTTGAGGCCCAACAGGACAGTTGGTGTGAAGACTGTGTGGAAAATATTATTATTATGATTAATAATACTCATAATAATAATAATAATGCATTTTATTTGGAGGCGCCTTTCAAGACACCCAAGGACACCTTACAGTGCAGGAGATCCAAGTCACATTAATTAAATCAGCAAGTCATGGCAAGACATGACCAGCACAAACAAAACAAAACAAGACATAAAGTGGATAGACACGTGTGGGAGAAGGGAATAAAACAGTAAAACTGTGGGGTCGGCAGTATACTGAACAATTACAGTGAATAGGCCAGTTTGAACAGGTGAGTTTTGAGGTGGGATTTGAAAAAAATGACCCATTCCAAAACGTTCCAGAGTGTCACTAGAAATTCTGAGAAAGCTGTGTTCCTCTCAGACCACATTAGGTTGCAACGTGAAGAAGGGCTGGGCTGCATTCCTCATCAAAATGAGGTATATTTAAAATGGAGATGTGATCCAGGGGGTCCCTGAGGACTCAAAGATAAACACTTATCAAGCCGGCCTTCTCTACACTTGTTGCTTGACTATTGATTCTCCTCGAAATACGACTGCAACGTCATCTAAAACGACGCAGTGTGAAGGGTGCCATGACACGCCTCTCTCCTCACCACTCTTTGCTCACCCAGAATACCTATTAATGTGCATGATTTGATGATTTTAAAATGCACCCTTTCTGTCTTTTCTATCATTTTCCCCTGATATTATGCATGTATGCATGTCTATATATGTAGTTGTAGTGTGTTTATATGTATGACAGGGGAATCTTTGATGAGGTGAAAAAAACACATCCCTTGCTTTTGCCTTCTGCAGCAACCAAATGATCAATGACAGTGGCTTCCAGCCCCAGTCTGACACCACTTCTGCTGAGGTTTTGGTCCCAGCAGTTGTTTTAAGTGAGGGAATGATCTTGGTGTTGGCGAAAACAAACCAACACAGACTGTTAACAGGAAACGCTTTCATGCTATTTGTGCTCATCGGGTAAATGTAAACACAGTTCATTTTTAGACATTTGGACAAATGATCGTCTCTGTCATTGTCAGTTTTCTTGGAAAGGCAGTCTCCTTCATTCATCAGCAACAATTCATCGACACAAAAGTCTACATGCGACCTTTCACACTGGAAGGAAATACAGAAGGGAAAACACAGAATGTAAGGAAGGAGAGGAGATGGAGGCTGACGACAAGACTGTAGTTTAAAAATGCATGAGTCTCCAGCCTCCAGCAGATTGCCAGTATATAGTGTGAGTGTGTGTGTGTGTGTGTGCGCGCGCGTGTGTGTGTGCGTGTGTGTGCGTGTCTGTGTTTGTGATGAGAACAGTGGTGTAAGCATTTACCAGTCA
Organism: Diplodus sargus; assembly: GCA_903131615.1. Classification (NCBI taxonomy): domain Eukaryota; kingdom Metazoa; phylum Chordata; class Actinopteri; order Spariformes; family Sparidae; genus Diplodus; species Diplodus sargus. The sequence goes on from CAEMYA010000029.1 coordinate 2,472,905, forward strand.
GCATGTAGAACAGATAAAGAAGGCAGTTTGGGATGAGTTGAATAAAAGTGACACAGTGCTTGAGGACTGAGTCGTCTTGTATAATGTGCTGCTCCCTGTGTGTGTGTGTGTGTGTGTGTGTGTGTGTGTGTGTGTGTGTGTGTGTGTGTGTGTGTGTGTGTGTGTGTGTGTGTGTGTGTGTGTGTGTGTGTGTGCATGTGTGACTTCATTGTTTCTCACATTTCACTCACCCCCCGCCGATTAAGTCTATGTATGTGAGAGAGGGAGAGACGCCACTGTTTGGCTTATAATGAAGTCACGTCAGCTGAAGCTCAGCTCAGCAGTCACGAGTCCCCAAAACGAGGAGGAGGAGGAAACAACGCAGCCAAGGAGGGGAAGACAGATCGGTTAGAGGGGGAGACCAAGGAGCGATGGGGGGAGTTCGAAGGAATGAAAGACCGCAGGGCAAGAGGGGCTGGGAAGAAGAGACGAGAGAGCAGGAGGAAATGAATAAAAAGAAAAGCGAAGGGGAGGAAAACAACTGGGAGAATAAAGAGATGAGGTGAGGGGATACAGGGGAGGACAGAAAAAGAAGTGAAGGAGACGATAGAAGAGAACGATGCAGATGATCAAACAAGATCTGGTAGAAGGGGAAAAGGTGAAAAACGGCTAAATGTGAGTGTTCAGCTCAGCCTCTGACTGATGTCAGAACACACCAGACACTTCAGTCAGTACTCCAGTCTCTTCTTCCTCGTAAACAGTATAAAGCAGGGCACGAAATACAACAGACACTTAACTGAACGGGTTGACATTTTAGGAAACATATTTTTTGCCGAGTTGGACGAGAAGATTGATCCCACTCTCATGTCTTTCCATTAAATATGAAGCCATGAAACCATACAGTTACAGCAGCACTAGGACTGAATTAGTGCGAAACTACCAGCCTAGCTCTGTCCTAAGGTAACAAAATCCATCAGTACCAGTGCCAGTGTTGGAAATCTGCCACTGTGGCCAATTCCACAACAATTAACAATATGAAATATAATGAAACATGATTTATAATATTCAATATTAGGGATGTCCCGATCAGGGTTTTTTTACCCCGATCCCGATCCGAGTCCTTTAATATTTAGGATCTGCCAATACCGAGTCCCGATCCGATACTAACCAATATTTTGCTGGATAATACAGCTGCAATAAGAAAAAAGTACCTGCATCCAAGCTGTTCCTTAATAAGTTTTTTTTTATTTTGTTGAAACTAAGTATATACTTTCATACGGCTCTTTCTTATTCTACATATGCTATTCCAACATTGGCCTCCACCTTCCTTGTGTTAGCAGGTGAGTGTGTGACGCTGCACTGTGACAGCAGACCCTCGTGTTCAGCCAGCTGAAGTGTGTGAGTCGCAGCACACTTGGTACCTCCATATCATCCACTGCTTTTTACATATTCCTCACGTTGACACGTAAAATGACGTGGACACGTTGCTTGTCTATATCACACACGTTCAGCATCTCCTCGATTGCCTGTTTGACACGCTCTGCTGAATGAGACCCATGACACTAGTGCGCATACCGGCACGCTGTAACTCTAAAGTGGAGTAAATGTCATTTAATGCAGAGATGGTAGGGCACACCAGGGATTCAAAAACTCCAGGTGATGAAGAAAACCCTGATCCTGTACCACGGAGATGAGCTGGTTATCCAGAGCGATTCATTTAATTATCTTCTCTGTAATATTCGTGGTCATGTCGCTGTCTCGAGGATATTTCTCTGAACTTTTGAAAGTATCCGCGAGTGTTTGCTGCTCCGGTGTCTTTGCCTGTACTCTGGTGTCACGTTGTATTCTTTGAGTGTTTGTTTTGTATATGCCGTATCAAATGAGTATTAAATGCAGCTCCGCGAAACGGCTGTACTGCAGATGTTACATGGAGGCGTTGGACTGCTTTCGCTTTCAAATTTAAGTTATTTCCACACTGCAGACATTTTATCCACAAGCGTTCTGCCACAAATTGCGCTCTGACGTAAAAAAAATAAATAAATAATCGGGCCTGGGTCCACGTTCAAAAATGACGATTCCGATCAGTGGAAAAAGGCCCAAATCGGCCCCGATCCCGATCATACAGATTGGATCGGGACATCCCTATTCAATATAGTATATATATTTACAACAGCTCAAACACACATCAGTATCCTCATCTTCTCTAACAGGAAGCTGGTTAATGGGGCTGATTTAGTAGCGACCCTTGACTGAGAGGCAAGGTAATCGAGTGACTCATTATAATGATTTGTGATGAGTCGCATTGATGGTTAGCTATTGCGCCACTGACCGACAAAAAACTAATCTAACATCAACAGCCCTGTTTTTGTCTCAAACAGTAAAATGTGCTTGTGTTGGTTCACAACGCGGGTACACGCTTATTTAATTACATGAGAGTGTGCTTTCAGTCATTTTAAACATTTTGCAGTAATGACACCGTAACAAATACTGTGGCCCATTTGATCAATAAAACTAAAAGCTGCAGGACAGAGGAAGCGCTCCAGAGGGAGCAGAATTCAAGTTCTAACTTCTGAAGAATCTCAGGATTTATCAGGAGGACGGCATCTCCCTGCAAAATGATTCTACTGTATGAATCTGGACTGTATGTGTGACCTTTCTATGTGTAGAGGAACACAGAACATTAATTATTAACCAACCAATCCTGTTGGACAGTTTTATTCATCAATAAATAATCAATGTAGTTTATCTGCGCAGATGTGCACGTTGAGGGAGAGATACACATATTGTTTCTGCTGCTAGAGGATCACTGCACAGTAATGAACTTGATATTTTCCTCATTAGATTTAGCAGCGCCACAGTTTTTGAATGAGCAAGACCATTTAATAATCTGAGGGGAATAATTCAATCATTTGCAGAACAAATCACAAAATTAAGGTAACACAATGGAAACAATTATTAACTATTATATCTACCTTTGTGTATCTCAAAAGACGTAAAAGTGATTTCTCCATTTGGATGTAATAGCAATTATCAAATACATTTGGAATATATATTTCTGCACATTCGTAAAGGTATAAAATCAAATGCTTCTTGACCGGTTTCAAAACTTGATGTTCAAAATGTATTAAAACATTGTCCTTCCATGCTCTGGAGAAAGAGGTAAATAGCAACCATAGTGTGGATGTACAGCTGGAAACTGCAGTGACTCCCAGTGGACTCAGCTCTTAACAACCTCAGCCATAAATACTGAATTCCTCCCCCAGACCATTCAGAGAGGGAAATGAGGCTGACTGTATCTCTACGGCTGCAGCCTGTGGATCAACTCAGCTAAAGGCTAAAGACCTTCTTGGCTTTAATGAAGTGAAGGAAGGAAAGCAAAAGACAATAAGAGACAAAAAAGGGCCATAATTTGCACAAGGAAAGAGCCAATAAAAAAGGGATGAAGAGGAAAAAAAGAAGAAAGAGAAGTAGAAGAAAGAAGCGGAGTACAAGCAGGACAAAATCAAATGTTTATGTGCTACAATCTCAAATTACAGCACAATTTATCTGTGGATTTCAATATTTCAGTCTTCTGATCAGTTAAATTCAAGTAGCTATAATTCTTGCGAGCCCTCGTTAAGCATTGCATATGTCAGTGAATGGTGAGTTGAGTGATTTCACTGTCTTAAATGTCACTGTCATTCTCACATGGACATTGTGAAAACCATCTGATATTCCACAAGAAAAAAGTAAAGATTGGGACAATTTACAAGACAATGTAGTTGATATAATTATCTCACCTGAGTCTGTTGTGTGTTTGTTTGTCGGTTTGTCATTAGGATTACACAAAAACTACTGCGCCTCAGCCCAGTATAGACCCCATTAACTTTTGCTACGGATCCGGATAAAGGGTTTTTGTTCATTTTATGGATCTTGATGAAATAATATTCATATTACTGGTATCAATGAGTGAGTACAAAATATATATATACATATATATTTCACAGTTGAATTAGTTACTTAGGCTATTATATTTGGAAAGTACAGAGGTCCAACAGAAAGCTATCAGAACACTCTGACAGTCACGGTGCTAGAACAGAACACTGACATTGCATCCTGCATCAAAAAGACTCACGCACAAACATTCAGAGGTCCATCACACTGCCTCAGAGTTTCTATTATGTTTCTCGGTGCCTCAAATGACATTTTGCTGCAAAAGAGGCTGCCCCAGCAGGGGAGGAGAATTACTCTAAAAAACAAATCGAGGGAGCTGCTCTGGAAGAGTTGTCTGCCACCAGGAGTTGGAAACCAGGTGGAGTCCTTGAACCAAAAGATGATACACTCGCACCGCTGCACAAACCTACGCTAATGGCCACAACGCCTGATTTAGTCACAGTGAGGATGTATATCATTGTAAGTCTACTCTGATTTTAGCTCTTAAAACAAGCCAATTAGCCATCAAGCTAGGACTTTGACTTCAGATCAGCCTGTTGATCAGAAGTCATACAGAAAATTACCATCCGTGCTTTCAATCGGACTGTTTGGATAATCTTTCTCACTTGATGTGGTGTCTTTCTTGTTGAAACGGAACATTGGGGCCTCAGAGCTTGATCGGATGGTGACGTCTGTGATGATTTAGTTAGATAAAGTTGGATTCCCATTCCTGAGCCAGCCTTCGCAAAAAGCTATCAGACTGCGGTCGGAAAATGCCAAGAATCGGATTTTGGGCTGCACCCTCGTCACAGCAATTAAAACCATAAAACATTCACTAGGACACAACATGTAGAAGCTGCGAGCCAACAGTTTTCTTCATCTTCTGAGCGAGCACAGTGGGAGGGATGGCAGTAGCATCGTGACCACTAACTCTTTGCACTTGGAAAACAACTCCACACCTCTCCTCCTCCTCCTCCTCCTCCTCCTCATTTTCTCTCCTTTCTTCACCTTCTCTCTCCTTCCTCTCCTTCTGCCTCCGTCACCAAGCAACTAGCCTTTCCTCCGTCTCTCTGCTTGTTTCCTCGTACTTCTCTCTCTCTCTCATCTTTGTCACTCCCCTTTTCTCCCGCATTAAACCTCCCTCCTCCCTGGCTGTGTATCACATGTGAGGTTTATACTCACAGCAGCTTTTTGTTTCAGCATATGCAGACACCAGTAAAAGCAAGAAAACACTGCGGTTGCACCTTATTGTCTTCTGAGTCATCAACGCTTCTGGTCTCAAGTGTTTGCGTCTTGTGTTGAGATTTCAATATGTCTGGAAAACACCAGCATTTTCACCACTTCCAGTCTCTTCAGATGTGACCTGGGCTCTATTCCCCCCTTAAAAAGAAAGCCTGTCCCTGAAAAATACATTCATGTATAACTCATTTGCATTATTAAATACATTTTGGAGTACACTTAATGCATCCAGATTGAGTTTCCTATCCGCATGCTAAGAAAACCTTTATAATAAACATACATGTTATCTGTTCTCTGGCTACATCAGCTCATCCTCATCAAAAAACAGCCATATAGGTGTGAAAAGGGCTAACAATGAACCATGCTGGCATTTCTTGTTAGATGGCGACCTCTAGTGGCTGTAGTAATTATCATGGCAGTAAAGGAGGAAGTATAATTTTAATTATACTGTGCTTCATTGATCATTATGTGAGAAAGTATTTTGTTTGACTTTCTGTCATTAATAAATATTTCATTTTCTTTTTTGTTATGGTAAAAAGATCAATGATGCTAACTGGCGTGTCATTGAACACAATGTTGCTCACCTTCTTCACTGGGACAGGAAGGGGGACAGTTATAGGGAGATTGGGGTGCTGGGACAATGATTTAATATGAATATCTTGCTAAACGTTTCCCTGCACTGATTAAATGTTGATGAAATGTAGGCCAACTCAGACAGGGGCCCTTGGAATTGTCCAAACTTTTCCCCCCTATAAGGCGCTCCTGGTTACAGTAGATAAAGAAGAAGAGGTGTAATGAATGAAATTAGCAATGGTTGAATTCTCTTCAGCAGCTTCAGTTTCAGGGTCATGCTACTAGTCATCCCGGCTCACTGTCACACAATCAGGGTTTTGGATTTGGTTTAATGTGACTGGATGTGTAAAGTGGTTGTGTTTGTTCCTCCAGACTCTATGACTTTACATTTGCAAAGTGACTCAACATCAAACCTCACATATTCCTCTCATCCCATTTTTTTACCTTATCTCCGTCCCCGTTCCCCTCTTTCTCTTTGTATCTCACTCACCCCTGCCGCGTCTCTCTTTCTACCCCTCTCTAGCTAAACTCTCTTTGTGTTTGCCCGTAGCAGTTTTCCTTGAAGCCGCCCCAACAATGAGCCGCGCAGAGACTTCTGACGCACATCAAGCGACCTCCTCACAGCAAAACAGAGGGAACAAGGGATCAACACAAGTAGCATGAAAAGACTGCAGGAAGAGAAGTCTGACAGGGTCGTGCTCAAATAAAAAGGGTGAAATACTTTTGAGTCAGGTTCACGTTTGAATCCACTTTTTTAAAATTCTGATTCAATTACAGGGATAGTATATGAACTATGACTATCTGAAGCTGTTGGGTCATTGAACTATTTAACTTATCATCCATCTTTACAGCTTGGTTGGGTAATAAAAAGTCAACTATCATCTCATTCAGTGTTAATTTTGAGGGATATGATTCTGTGACTGAGAGCGCTCCTTATTTTATTGGAAAGTAGGCCACATCCAAACTGTCTGACAGTTCTGACCGAGTTCAGTTGTATGACAGATACTGTAGAAATACAGCAAAATATGACAAATAGAGGCCAAACCATATTTACAACAAAAATGAAAGCAGCAAACCATGTTACACATTTGAAAACCCATTCTAAAATATTGGTATCTGCCCCAAAACAGTCTTATACATGTTTTCTAAGACACACACACACACACACACACACACACACACACACACACACTGGTGGTGACATTTATTATTACTAAGGTGCAATTAGTGTCAAATCTGCTGCTTACTTTTACAGCACAGACACAACCAGACAAATAAAAACATCCAAGTATCATTAAAATATTGTCAGTGTGAGAGTAATGTGGACAAGTTTGGTCAAGATATCGATCTACAAGGGGACAAATAGGATGCTTGTCAAAAGTTCCTAAAGCAGAAAGTGTTTTCTAAAAGTGATTTTTTTTTGCCTCACCCACTAGTGCAAGACCTGAAGAAGAGCAGGAAAGAAAAGCAAATCTTCAAATGTTATGTTCGGTACATTCATTTGACATAAGTTATAAATTCATTGAAACTGTCACTGATCTATACTTTGTCAGTAAGATCGTTCCATAACAAACTTATTTTTTAAGCATCAGTGGTCACATCTACTTATAAGAGGAGGACTGGTTGCTCTGGCGTGTAATTGAACTGAACCACCCACCCTGCTAGCGTAAATGCCTTGCTCAAGGGAACTGAAATGAACCTTAAATCTCAGTGGTGTCCGTGGCTCTCTTGAAAGAATTTCTCTTCCAACCCTAGTGATGTAAGGTATTTATTTCAGGGAGATGATGCTCTGACCCTGGTGGTGTTAGTGCCTTGATTTGGAAAGCTCTATGTCTATCTATGACAATTGCAGTGCCTTGTTCCAGAGAGGTCGTGCCTTGTTTTGGAGCACAAAACAACCACTGCAGACTTGGTGCCTTTTTCTCAGGAACTGGACTTCAAAATCCTGGCAATTTCAGTGCCTTGCTTTACGTAGGGTAAGAACTTCTACATCTGGCATTGTAGTGCTTGCCGTGAACATTTGAACATTCAATCCTGTCGGTCTTTGCTTAAGAGAACTACACTTCCAAACCCCACCAACATTATTGTCTTGCTCCAGGCTTTTAAACCTTCAACCCTGAGTCCTCTGTGTTCAAATCAAACTACACGTCATGAAATTAAAAACATATCACTCTCTTAATGTCTCTAAGTTTGAGTTGTTGACTGAGGACAAAGTTCAATTACAAATCCAGCATCTTGGATAGTGGTCCCAACGACTCTGAAACTCAGAGCTCACGCGTGACTTTAACGACTGTAAGGACACTCCCACACAGAGTTTAAAAGCCTGCAACTCCCCTCCATTTACTCAGAACTGAAGGAGCCGTTTGGATGAGAGGTGAGACGTCTTCAAGAAACTGAAACGAGTCCAGCTGCCTACGATACAGCACTTAGAATTACCATGACCTGGATGACTGAGAACCCTCATCAACAATTCTTGGATAAGTGAAATTTTACATTCTGTGCTAGTTTTCTTCAGCCAGGCTCATTAAGCTCTGTGGCAAAAGAAATATGAATCCATTTCTGAAGAACTGTCCCTCAGAAATACTAAAATAAATACATTGTCCTCCCTCTGTGTGGCAACGAGAAGATGGTTCCACATCATAAAATGTCTATGCCGTTTAATAAGTGGATCACTCTGCCCTCGCCCAACTCCTGCCTGTCGGAGTGGAGAAAGTGGCAGGTAAATCTTAAGAGATATATTGCGCAGAAAAATCGAAATGTCAAGGTTCCCCCACAGCCACAGAGGACATTACAATTGTGGCACCGATATTCTGCTTCCACATGCCCACATGTCCACATTTGTTTAAAATAAATCTGTCAAAGCCAGCAACAGAAAGGGAAGGAGAGAAATTGTTTTCATCCTGCGAACACAGAAAGACAAAGCCCACGTGTCAAAGACGGAGTCGTACAGGTAGAAATGAAGACAGAACAGAGGGGAAAAAGGGAAGGGGAGGGATCATTCATCCTGTGACTTTCTGACAGAAAATAAAAGAAGACACTTGAAAGACAGAAAGAAGCAACGAGGGAGTATGAACCAAAACTTGGAGGAAGAGACAAACAAGTACAGCTTGTGTTTAGTCCCCTGGTGCATACTTGGCAGTGACATATAGAGCTCATTACTGCAGTTTATTAATTCATGGTCACTTTAGCTAAAAAAAAATGATTTCAGCTCTCTGGTTCCCTGCTTGATCAGATGGTTTCATCTTCTCTGTCAAGACTTTAATCACATCGTTGGTTAGAAGGATCAACAACTTGTTACATACAAACAGAAGAAGGACCTGTGTGATTGGAGTTTTTACCACTCACTAACTTGCATTCCTTCATTAGCTGTATCAAAATATTACACTGAAGCATGGAACACCATATCTTTGGATTAGAGCTGATGGTTTTTTTCATTATCAATTCATCTGCCAATTTATCAGTTGATTCATTACTAGTCTATGAAACATCACAAAGAAGAACACAATTCCCTCGAGCACAATGTGATGTCAACATTTGTCTTGTATTGTCCAACTAACTGTCCAGAACTCAAAGTTTTTTGTAATGGAAATTCTCACAGTAAGGAATGTGACGATGAGTACTTAACGTAAATAATAACCCTAACCCTGAAACATAACTGCTGATATGTATGTGTATGTTTGTAATTCAATGAACCTAACCCTAATCTATCATTTTAACCCAAGATGTTTTCCTAAACCTAACTGAGATATGTTCTGTCTGTCTGTTACAAAGCCACTGGTACACTACAGCAGCCATTTTATTTTAGAAACAGTGAACTGTGTTGTTTTAGGAGAAACTCCAAATCTATCTATCAAGTCTCGGCATGACTATTACCTCAGTCAGCGGTTAACTAAGAAGGCCAACCTCACCGTTTCCATCGTCCCGTTATTACAATGTTTTAACTGAAAAAATATTTTGGAGTCCAACAAATGTATCCTGTCATCATGTCAGTGGAAAATGATTTCTTCTCAGTACAACTTGAATTGCATCAAAGGTGTAGGAAGCAATTCTGGAGAAAGATAGTTGATTGTTAAATCACCTGGTCCATGGTTGTCAAATACCAACACTTAAGCTTGGCGTTCAGCAGTCCCTGTGAACTGTTTTTAAGCTCAATAAACACAGATAGTACTAGACAGGAATTTCTCTAATTGGTCCGGGCCATTAGGAAACTTCACTTTCTCCTTCTGCACCAATTTCTTTTTTAACAGAAACCCTCTTCTGTGCATTCTTTGAATACAGTTTTTTTACCGGCGAAACCATTTTTGAGTGCTTCCCTGATCAGTCTGGACTGAGACAAGGTTGCAAGCAAGCAGGTTGGATTCGTCTGTCTACGACAATTGCATTTCAGTCTGTTCATTATAAATAAAAAGTTCTTGTCAGTAAGGAAAAGAGAAGATATTCAATCCCTCTAGTGTAAAATATGTCTGACTTGAACTCTAGTAACTGACAGTAAAAAGCCCCTGAGAATGACATTTTGGCACATGGTTCATGTGCTCAAGCAGTCAACACACAACAATGAAACAAGCAAACAAAATGTTCCTTATTTGTTTGACAAACCCTCAATTTGTTCACAATGAGACAGTTTCATGTTATTATTTGATACGGGTTCCTGTTGCCTGACTTGACATTTGGAGACCACAGCATAAGGATGGAGAAACAGCATCTATCCATCTTACCCTCAGAGGACAGTGTGCCTCTGCGGTTTATAAATCAACATTAGCCTCCATCATTAAAACAGCACTACACAGCGAGAAGTTCCCTGTCATGGGAAGAAGTCAGAAGTAATCGGGGTATTTATGAGTGAGGATAAAAGTGGCAGCTGAGGGGAGAGAATGTACTGCCGAGCTGATTTACTCTCCAGAAGAACAGTCTTTATTATTGATCCCACAGTCCTACCCGCATTTTTGTTCTCATTCTGACAAGCAGTCCATTTCTCAGTCACGGTCTCTGTCTCTCTCTGCGGCGTAACAAACTTTCAGGAATAAATTTTTTACCAAATAGTCTGAGAAATGGATCTAGACTGATAAATACATTAGGCGTGGCCGTTATGAATTAAATCAGCTTCTTGCTAGTAAATCTGTTAAAGTAATTCTAACACAAAAATGTCAAAGATATATTTGAATTTGAATATTTGAAAGCAATTTCATGATATCATAGCCTTACTACGCCAATGTTTTCCAATTCTTTGGGCACCCTGCCCAGCACCATTGCCCCACAGCAAGAAGGACCTTGGTTCAAGACCGTGCAGGGCCTTTCTGTGCAGATTTTGCGTCTTCTCCCCTCGCCTGCTTGGGTTTTCTCCAGGTACTCTGGCTTCCTCCAATCCAAAGACATGCAAAAAGTTAGGTTAATCAGGAACTCTTAAATTGTCTAGGTGGGACTGCGAGTGTGAATGGTTGTTTGTCCCTATAGGTCAGCCCTGTGGTGAACTGGCGACTTATCCAGGGTGTACCCCGCAATAGCCCAATGCGGATGGCCATGTCCATGGATGGATGGATGGATGGATGGAGGAATGGATGGATGGATGGATGGATGGGGCACCCTGCCCTGCATGTTTACCTGCTCCAACACACCTGATTCAATTGAAAGAGTCATTATCAGGCTTCAGCAGAGCTTGATGAGGAGATGATTATTTTAATCGTGTGTGTTTGAGCAGGGAAACATGTGAAACATGCAGGGTAGGGGGCTCTAAAGGGACCAGGATTAAAATAACACTGGACCACACCATTAAACAATTAATCAATTAATTTTGAGAATGATCTTCAGAATAACTAATGATTAAACTAGCCATTTGTTGCAGCCCTTAGTCAAACCAGCATTGAGTTGTTGCTGTTTGCTGTTTTAAGACCAGATGTGAACAACTCTGCTGAGTCAGTCAGACTCATCCTTGACTGCCCTATGACCTCCTACCAAACAGTTTTTGAGTTTGTCACAATGCCACTGGCTTTCCAGACAGAAAATTAGAAAATGTTCTAATTTCATTCACATGAGAATGACCTTTAGGACTAATTCTTTGACTGTTGCATCCATTTATCAAGAATAAGCTTGACTTTTTCACTCAGGTTGAAAGATTTTTAAGTGGCCATGTTTTCGCATTAGTTCATGCGGCTCCAATTGAATTTGTTTCTGACAGCATCAGTGGCTTAATATGCAATTGCGCTTGCCTCCAAGTTAACACGGGTAAGGGAAAAAAGTCATGAGCACTATTGCGAGCGCTCTCTTTCTGCTACAATGAGCTATTTATTTGAGCTCACCATATAAATGCGATTTAGATTTGTTGGTTTCTATCTCAACGGCTGAATACCTGTCTGCCTGCGAGTCTGTTATTCTGTGTCTACGTTGCTGTCAGTCATTTTCATACCAAGTCTTTTACATCCCCTCGCTCCCTCAGTCCCTCCTCTGTTTATCGGGCTGTAAATTATACATACTGACTGGCTCGACTGAGCGACACACTTGAGATCAAATCGTTAACCTGAATGTGTCACAGCGTCTCCATCCTCACACCAAAAGACACTGTAAACACTACATAGAGCTTAAAATGATACATAGCACTGGACTGGTTACAAATATGGTTGCAACTCATTTTGATTATCAGTTTGTTTTGTCAGCATTTATCAATGAACGTACGCGTTATTACCACACACAGTCTACTCAATGTGTTGATAATTATAAAATATGAAGTGTTTAAGGAGAATGGTGCAATGGACCTTAATCAATCAAAATCATCCACTACAGTCACGACAGATGTGAGTGAGCTACACTGATTGTAACATTTCATGGACGTCCCATACTAAAAGTCACCTGCATGTTGACGGGCTCGTCGTCTGGCAATATGTGATCATACGTCTGCTGTACAACACATAGCATTGTTATGTGTCGTTCCACCGTTTCTACTGTTGATCAACCTGTCTGCAGCGGTGATCTGCAGAAATAACCTCCATTGACAGGTATTATTGTTCTGTAATGGTGACTGCCGACTTGCGAGAGGAAGGGAAAATGTTTCTTTACTTCATAAATGTATTGTTACAGAAAGGAGAGGGGGGAAAGAAGAGCCAGAGTCTCTGATGAGTGCTGATTCCAGTGAGAGGTTGTTCGTGCCATCGCTCACTAGCTTGCTAACGGCTAATGTACAGTACAGTAATCTAGCATTTGGGGGGGATTAAACACTTGCATGAGTAACGCAAATTAACAAACGATTCCATGGGAAATTTGCTTTGCTTGTTGTGAACATATTAATAAATAACAACCATTCCCAATGATTTTCTAACTTCTTTGACATGCAGAGATGTTGACGGGAGAGAACATGTTTCAAAGTCGTATTCCCGTGATGTTGAGTCTCATTCCCTCCTCCTTCTCTGACACAGGCGACCAAATAAAACACACTGTTACTGTAACTTGCAGATTTCTCTGGTTTGAACATTGTTTTAAATATTACAGATAATACAAGTGCACAGCTCAAGAAAACATGGAACAAAGGTCTGGCCATTTCAATGCAGAAATGTTACATCCTTAAACTCAAAATTGCAGATTTTTCAATTGTTTTAGCTCGTTTTAAAAACGAGCATTAACATATTTTTTATGGCCACTTAGGGGCTAAAAAGACACGAGCTAAAAGCACAAACTTGTTAGCAAACCGCTCAGGACATATAGAGCAACAACAGCCTCCAGCTGGTGTCCACCTAACGTCGAACATTCACTCTCCTTTTGGCCACCACCAACTACTCAGACAAATATCAGCCTCTTAAGGCAGGAACACACCGGCCCAACCGTTGGACGTCTGAAGCGTTTGGAGAGACTTGGACGAATTCGGGAACATTTCTGTTCGGTGTGTTCAGCTGCGTCGGAAGCTTTCGGAGCCGTTCGGACGCTGTCTGCTCCGACTCAGCATATGACGTCTGAGGAGGAGGGCTGTTGGACGTCTGAGCCATTGGATTCTCTGATTGGTTGTGTGCCAGCTGAATGGCCATTGTGATTAGCGGTATGCTAGCGAATCAGCGCGGTGTTCGGGAGGGCGGAATACTGTGTGCGCTTTGTTTTTCTATGGACTCCGTTCCGTCATTCCCCGTTTTCATGTTTTGCAGTTCTGGCACGAGACTGGCTGTTATTTTGTCCGTTCAGGACAAATTAATTTGTGTTTGTTTGGTAATGCCTCGCTGCATGTTTAGTATGCAGCTGTTTTTATCTGAAATAGTTAAGTTTCGTTTTGATCGAAAGTAAAGAGAGCTGCGTGCATAAGCCTCTCGTTTACAACTCACAACACAAGCACCAGCTGCTGATTGCATCTTGCGCAGAACGTACACGCTGTTGTGGAGTAGGCAGCACGTCGAAGCGGTGTGTTCAATGTGTTTTAAGCCCCCCACACACCGCCCAGATGTCCAACTGCCTAATCCGACCACTCTGTTGCCTCTCGTCTGACCCGTTCGGCACAAAAGTTGCATTGCAACACATCGCTTCGACGTGCTGCCTACTCCACAGTAGCGTGTACGTTCTGTGCTTGAGCGAGATGCAATAAGCGGGTGGCTCTAGTGTTAAAGACATTGGACTAGAGGTTTATGCACGTAACTCTTTTTACTTTAGATCAAAACGAAACTTAACTATTTCAGACAAAACAGCTGCATACTAAACATGCAGCGAGGCATTACCAAACGTACACAGATTAATTTGTCCTGAACGGACATAATAACAGCCAGTCTCGTGTAAGTACTCCAAAACATGAAAACAATAAATGGAACGGAGTGTGTAGAAAACCAATGCGCACACAGTATTCCGCCCCTCCTACACACCGCGCTGATTCGCTAGCACACCGCTAATCAGAGAATCCAATGGCTCAGACGTCCGACAGCCCTCCTCCTCAGACTTCGCATGTTGAGTCGGAGTAGACAGCGTCCGAACGGCTCCGAAAGCTTCCAACGCAGCAGAACACACCGAACAGAAATGTTCCCGACCTCGTCCGAGTCTCTCCAAACGCCTCAGACATCCAACGGTTGGGCCGGTGTGTTCCTGCCTTTAAGCTCTTAAATGTTCAGCTATGTTTGCCAGCTCATCTCTAAATGTGTCTCTGTCGCTTGGTGCTGTGCAGGTAATGTATACTGGGTTCATCAGAGCTCTTTCACTGAAAACAGAAACAATGCTGATGAGAGCGATGAGAGGGAACCAAAACAGAAAATGCTGCAACTAGAAAACCAAACAGTGAGCTGAAAGACACTATGAAGCTCCGTAACGCGGAGGGGAACTACAGGGCTGCAGAATTCTCACTGGGTTCATCACTACAAACGAGCTCTTTCACATACGTGTGCTCATTTGATCCATTATTAATAAGATAGATCCTAGCTGATGAAGTATGAGTTGATGTGCCAAGTGTAATTTGTTGCTCCTGTGAAAAACTGTCTCTGCTGGGGTTGTATTCTGGCTGTCAGTGTGGTAAGCGTGCAGGATCCAGCTCCACTAATATGACTCTTAGCTTCCCTGAGCATTTCTGTAGCTGTACAGTACTTAAGATTATAATAACAGTTTGAGCAAATGAGCGTACAACGTATTCAATTCACACAAGATTTTTTTTAAAAGCCGATTGTGGTGGCTCTGTAGATTCAGGTATAGAAGCAGGTGACAGCCTGAGGAACACAGTCAACTAAGATCTTCACAGTGAATCAAAATGATGGAAAACGCTCGGCTCCGATAGGTCACTGAGTTTGTACTGACATGCATTTATTCAAAGCATCTCTGGTTTATAATTTAGTTCATTAGCTCTGTGAGGGAAAAAAAAAAAGAAGACTGATTGGCTCCAATCTGCTACGGAGCTTTAAATCAACCAGATTATTGCTGCCAAGAAAGGTTCGTATCGCTAAAACTTCACTTTGCTGACAGTTTATCGGGAAAGCCCGCTTGAGGTGGAAATCTTATTTATGCATTAATCATCTTGGGCTGGTTGGATCCTGCTGGTCCTGGTCAATACACTGCGGGTGGGTGGCAGGAGGAGGAGACGGAGGCAGTGACAGGAGACAGAGAAAGACGGAGAGCGAGAAGAAAAGGGCACGGTGGTTAGGGAGAGCCGTCCCAGAGTTAAAAGGTCAAAGAGAATCATCACAGCAAAACATCAAAACTGTATTCTCACGGGCTCTGGCTCTCTCTGGATGAACTGGATTTTCAAACATTACCATGGAAACTGCCGATATGCCTCATAAAAACTAAATGACGATGGCACGAGAGGTCTACAGGCCTGAACATGTACACATAGTCTGTCCGTGACGCCACATTACTGTAATCTCAGTCTGACTGCTATCATTCAGGAGCCCTGTGGAGGAGGATCGGGTGGCAGACAGAGAGATGTGCGGGACTAACTCTGTCCAGGTTTGAAACGGTCTGTGTTTCTGATGACATTATTATAGGATATTCTGTCTAGTGTCCGATAATTGTACTTGAGAGAGAATGTCAGTAAGTATGTGATTTTGAACACAGGATATGTGCGCCTGGCATGCCATTACCGTTCTGAGTTTCATGCAACGCTCATGCAAACTTTTCAGAGCATGATGTACGTTCTCGAGACATAACACTGTTCCGAGTTTTATTTGTAGTCTGAAGCACGTAACGTTACATTACTTCAGACAAATTGTTTCTGTGTCTCTGAAGAGAAAAGCCAAAACTCTCATAACGTCGTACAAAAGCAGTGAAGATGACAGCCGACAGAGTCCTCAGTGACACGTCCCACGCCCTTCACGGCCTTTTCTGAGACGATGCTGTAGGGGCAGAGGTTCAGAGTCTCCTGTGCACTGAAGTGCCACTTTAAAATATGATCCTCTCCACAGCTATTGCACAACTCAACGGCAATAAAGATGGTACCTCCAGACTCAGTGAGCTGGGCCAACATATAGCACTCTAAACTTAGTACTCCCATTGGTCAACTTCTTAGCTTTACTGTCTTTAAGTTAACCTCTCTCGCACAACATTTAACTACATGTCTTTTGTCATCTTATTATCTGCATTTGACATTTTTATACGTACTGTATAGTACCTCTATGTTAGCCATGCACCAGCTTAAGAGTAATGAGCATTACTGCCTGCATTAATGGGCAACATTTTGAATCTTGAGTATTGAATCAGCTGAAACTTGCCTCTTTTTTTTTTTTCTTTTTTTTTTTTAATTGCATGTCTCTGCGGGTGACTCTAGCTCTCTTCAATGCGACAACAAAGCACAGCGGGGCGGTTCTGAGAGCTGAGACTCCGGGAGGAAACGTCTGGATTTTGGCCAATACGTATTAACAAGTATCGATCCCTATCTCCATGCTGTGGACATCAATTACTCTCCTTCTAATTTTCAACCGCAGTTCACTGTTTCATCATATCTTTTGATTAACTTACTGACGACACAGCGGCACTCACGGCAGGCTGTCGTAGCTTATGTTATGTGTCTCATCAATGTGCAGTGTTTGTTCAGAACATCAACAATCAGGTTACCCCGTGTACCATTTGTATGCAGCGGTGTGAGCAAATGAAAAATGCAAATTAGGCAGCAGCCAGTAGTTTCAATTAATATGACGGGAAGTGTCAGCGCCCAGAGTGTCTCCCTGCAGGGTCTGCCTGTAGGACCCTCTTAGCCTCAGCTGTTATGAGCAGAGCATTTCCTAACAACATAATGCGCAAACATTCGCGTGAAAGAGTCAAATCTAAAGACTTCCCCGACAACCTGCGACAAAAAGTCATGAGGACACATCGCTCGGCTTTGAAAGAGACAAAACGCCACCACGTGTACCCCCTGCAGCCCCCGCTGCCTTGTTTCTACTGATTAATTTGTCTTTTTATGAAATCCCGACAAATGAATAGCGATTCTAAGAAAGCTGGGGCCTTCAGTGTATAATAATAATAATAATACCGGCAGTGATAACAAACCCACAAGCCACATGTAATCTGTTATTTCCATTACGAGTCCATCAGAGAGGAATCAACTTGGATTGATGCTGGAGACGTGAAACAATAAAGCTGCCAGCATCGCGGGGGACGTCGAGTGCATTACCAAACCAATAAAGGCTGCTTCCACTAATTACCTCTGCTCCTTCCGTTTTTGTTTACAAACTGATTTATGAGTCAACAAATAACTGAGTCTGCCTATGGGATGGAGAGAGACACTCATTACTGTCACGGTGGCAGCTCGTGTGTGTGTGTGTGTGTGTGTGTGTGTGACTGAAATATTATCTCTCATTCATGGGAACACCAGGTGAAACGGCATAAGGTGGATTTAAAAACAATATAGTCCATTTGTGATATTTGATTTGAGAGACGCTGAAAAATCCTATACAGATGGAAAGATTTCTGCCACCAAATATAGATTATTGAGATACTGACGATGCGCTCTAAGCAGATGGGATAAACTATGTTTTCTTTCCATACGTCAGTCCCTACTACTCGTTTCAATTTGACAAAAGAACATCACAGCGCTTCTTCTCCGTCAATATGATTCGGACTTTCCTTGAGTATCAGAGGAGTCCAGGTGACGAATGTGTGGACATTGAGAACAAGAACTGGGAGTAGCCAAAGCAGCGGGACGTCAATACTCAGTTTAGTTGATAATGTTCATCGTTTTTCAATGCATTAGTCCTGCTGTGTGACTGATGTTCCACAGGTGTTGTTTCTACCTCATCTAAAGGACTGAAGTATGATGCCGTGCTGACTTGACTTAGACAGGAAGTGACGGACTGAAGTTAGGGACCGTCTTACAAGCGCAGGCGGTAAGTCAACATGTTTACAACCACAAAGTGGCAGAAAGACTCCAGAATGGCGACATTGTCAATATTCAGCCTGAATGACAAGAAGTCATAAAAAACACATCTAACATAAAAGAGCCGAGTTAATGTGTCTCAGGTGACACTGCACATCCTGCGATGTGACTAATGTGCAAGTGCACATTGCAAAGGCAAAGCTGAATAGATATAGCATGCAGCCCTCATGTATACCATGCAACACTAGAAACTTGACATTTTGCAGACGCCTTTGTCTAGGGGTGGGCAAAAATATCGATACGGCAATATATCGCGATACTTTGCCGCCCAATACAATATCGATTTTTCAACTCCAAATATCGATATATCGCCGAAGAGCGACTCTGCTGTGCGGCGGGTGTATTTCTGTGGTAGAGGGAGTGGCTGAGGTCTTTGCAAAATGGATGGCAAGTTAACAACGCATCCGCAATTTAAAGTTGACGTTTGGAAGCACTTTGGCTTCAAAGTTAAGAGAGATAGCAAGAACAACGAGCTGGACAAAGAGAATATTACTGCCCGAAATTTCATGGGAATTAATGAAATGGAGAGGCTGTTTTGAATGAAATAGTTTTGACTCAATATGTCCTCTGATCAATACCATCTGATGTACGTTTAGTATCTTGCCCAAGGACACTCTGACATGCAGACCAGGGGAATTGAACCAGCGACCTTCCGATAACAAGACGCTGGCTCTACCGCTGATGCACAATAGCTGTTTCCTTCTCTATTCTGCTTGTCAGTATACTGCTTTTCAGCTCTGTCGTTGGTATCGCAAACACATCCAAATACATGTGGTATTGATAGCAACGCTAAAAAACACATTGCCCGCAGATTGTTGCGTTCTGGCCACCGGAGCTGAGTGCAGCCATTCTAAACAACGTTCATGGTCCCTCAAGGTGTACCACCACACATTCAGAAGGTTCCCAGAAGTGTCTCTCCGCCGGGCTCTGTGGGGAATACGCACCCAGTCTATTTTTGACAGAAGCAGACAGAAGCTGCCTCAAGACAGAGCAGATCGACAAAGGCAGGAAATAAACACAGTCACTGCCTACTCACCAATGGTAGATGCAGCACAACAACCTAGGGAAAATGACCGAACACAGTCTGAGGAAGTCAACAAATCAGGCAGGTGTGACGCTCCGCATTGAAATTGCTCCCGATGGGGTGTGAAGCTTCGTGTAGGACAGAACAAGACTGTGTCACACACACACACACACACACACACACACACACAAGGTACATGGAGACATGTCCAATGGGATCAAGGGGCGCAAACTCTCATCTAAACCACAATGAATATTTCCTATAGGTGAGAACATGTCTGACAAAAACTATTTTCTTTTACATGTGTGAAAAGACAGCTCCAGGCACTGTTTGCATCTGTTTCTCTGGAGTTTCTCTGAGTTCTTGCAAGGTCTTGTGATTCTCGCATGATCTCATCAGTCCACCTGCTGCACAAGATAACATTATTTAACAGCCGGACTGCTTATTATGCTGTCACGTGATGCGAGAGCCACAGTAGGTGGCGGAAATGCACCACCATCTATCTAGCCATCTCTACCTACATCTCTATTGAATGTGAAAGACGATTTTGATCGAATCACCCAACCCCCATTTCATGAGAGCTTTTCTCAGTTTTTTAAATTTCATATGCTTTTTTTTTTTTAATTCATCAACCGCACAATCTTTTGATGAAAATAAAAATATGCAATTGGGTCCCTCATTTCTTATCATAGATGCTGCCACTGTATAGCGTTCAACTGAGACCATAACAGTTACTCAGCTTTAATAAGACTTTTTTTTAGCGTGACATTCAAATACAAATCAGCTTTTATCACCTAATGAATTCAGGAACATGTTTGAAACGTGACGTCATTTTGTTGGCAGCTATAAACGTACTGATATGTAGGATATGAAGAGTAAAAATTGAAGTACAGAAAAACAATTCAAAACAATAAAAATATTAGGGCCGGGACGCGTTAATTACGATTAATTTATTACACGAAAATGCGTTTTAAAAATGTATGCATTTAATCGCACTCATTTTTGCACCGCGGAACGTTTCTCACTGGATGAGTTTCAGGGCTACCGATTATACTGGAGCACCAACTAACGTTCATGCATAGCGTTCATGACTTCAGACAACAACAATGAACAAAGAAGCAGATGAGACCGCTTTGGTTGGCCCCGTGGATGGGGAATTTTGTTTTAAAAAGCGGACGGATGGCAGCGTAGACAAGAGCACTGTTGTGTGCAAATTATGCAAGAAGGAGTTTGCGTATCACCGCAGCATATCAAGCCTCAGATATCACCTAAATGCTGAGCATATAGCAGCTGGCGTTAGCGTGGGAGTATTGTGTTTGACTTTACTTTAACAAAGTGTTATAGTCTACCTACCTATAGGCTACCTGAATCTCTGAAACGTATTCCTAAATATACTATTGCCACACTTTATGGCAAAAATTGCACTAGTTAGGTCTGTTGGTCTTGAAAAAAAAAACAATGTTTTGTTGCTTAAGCTCATGTATTCAGTCATTATTCAATGGTATACTAAAATCCATGTGAAAAAAATTGCTTCTCACTGTTCTCAGGTCAAATATTTATATGCGATTAAAATGCGATTAATTTCGATTAATTAATTACAAAGCCTCTGATTAATTCGATTAATTTTATTAATAGAGTCCCGGCCCTAAAAAATATACAATATAATAATGCAGACTTTTAAAATTTTTATTCTTTTATACGTTTTAAAACAAGTCCCAATCTCCTCCAGTTGTTCAGGAGAATGCCGCGACCCTGTTTTTCTGTGAAGCTCCAGAAATGTTTTGTACACTCCAACAACTTCACCCAACTTTCCATCAGCATGGGGTCATGCAGACAATGACTGAATTTCTCACTGTGTGGGTGAACTGATCCTTTAACGTGCAGCTATAACATCCTCCAGCCTTCTTATCTCAGATTCTGCGCCACGTTTTAGAGCCCCACTGCAGGGATTTGCTCTCACTCCGCCTCAAGAGCATTACTGAGGTCTAACACTGATGCTGGGTGATCACAGAGTTCTGGGGTTGAGGTTGAGGTCGGGGCTCTGTGCAGAACACTCCACAACAACACATGTCTTTACGGAGCAAGGTGCACAGTTGCACTGACATGTGGAAACAAAACTGGGTGAAACACAAACTGCTGACACAAAGTTGGGTACACACCGCCGCCTAACACATCATCATTAGTGCGGTGTCAGGGTGTGAACCAAAGGACCCCACAGAGGCCATCAGAACAGCTCCACTCTGGAGTGTCCACTTTGCAGGTATGACAGAGTGTTGTGAAACACCTGATGGATTTCCTGCACTTAGACCAGGTGAAGTATTGTGCCACACACACACGTGCATGCACACCCACACAGCCACACACACACACACACACACACACACACTATATACCAACTCTAGAGAGCAAAAAGCATGACAGATCATGTTCACACACACACGCACACTGTATGCCAACTCTAGAGAGCAAAAAGCATGACAGATCAGGTTCACACACACACACACACACACACACACACACTGTACGCCAACTCTAGAGAGCAAAAAGCATGACAGATCAGGTTCACACACACACATACACACACAGTGTGCGCAGTCATTTGCCTAAACATGAGGGAGGTGCAGCAGCGCTTTGCGTGTGTGCAGCGGCTGATGTGATAGAGGACTGTGTGTTCGGAGGCTGCAGACACTTTGCTCCTCGGCAGATCCTCCAGCAGCCCTGCGCCGGGCTATGACTCATACCGCCAGCCTTCCCTCTGATGCTGGAGACGACACGGAAACGCACCAGTAAACAACAAGCAAACAACCGTCTGCAGCAGGCACGAGCCGAGCCGAGCCGAGCCGAGCTCGGAGCATGTCCCGGGAACATTCCCTCTCTTTTCTCTCTCTTTTGCACTTACCTTTCTTTGACGTTACAGAAACAAACTCAGATCCTCCTCTCAGGTGTCTGCTGCTGCTGCTGCTGCTGCTGCCTGGCCAGTTCGTCTCCTCCTCCTCCTCCGAGACGTCGCATCTCTCCCACGGTCCTGATGGAGAGGAGAATCCGCGCAGAGGTGCACCAAACCTGCCCGGAGCTTCGGCGTGACGGCCCGGCGGAGTGTTTGGGAGAAGGTGCAGGCGGAGGGGCGAAGGAGTGAAGCTCCGAGAGCGCAACGAGTCTGATGGATGTCGCTCGGCTTCCTCGAGGGGTGGAGGGTTGACGCTCCTGCCGCTTTCAAGGACTCCTCGGAAAGTAGGTTTTGTCAGCTGTTAGCAAACAGGTGCTACCATGTGCCTTCGTTGATTTAACGCTGTTAGCGAAGGTACTTTTGTTTTGTTTTGGGTTTTTAAACAATTTTATCTTGAGTGTTAAAGCTTTCCGTGTCATTAATGTAGGGAACTATCCTTTAAGGCTACGCTGTACAAAATTGAGTCATTTTTTTCATTAGCAATACTATATTTGCCCGCCACAGTAGGCTGCGTCTAAAGAACACTGTAGCCTAACGTTAGCTAGTTTCCTGAGTTAGCTAAACTAATTTTGACATATTAGTTAAGAAAATTAATAGACATTTTTAGAAATGTAAGCTCATTAATTTATTTCTCAGTTAGATGAGAAGACCAACTCTGTGCCGCCAAAGCCACAAGCAGGGGAAGGTTAGCTCAAAATAGAGCAGAGGCAGGGAAAGAAAAAAATGAGTTTGCCCAGGCTTACAGAAGACTAGACACCAGGAGGCACCATTCCAAAATGAACCACAACATAAACAATTTAGTGTATTTGCTGGGGGAAAAAAGTAGCCTATAGTAGTACCCCCCATATATATATATATATATATATATATATATTTGTCAGATTACTTAACAAATGTTAGGCTACCTCTTGTCAATATATTTCAAAATTAGTTTAGATTTTTGTTTGTTTTTTGTACAGAGAATGTTTCACATGTTGTAACTGCCAGTGCCATATACATTTTTTTTAATGATCTCGCTACAGTTTGTTGTGTTTTATCATTTAAATGAATTGTATTTCATCAATGCCAATTCTATATCAGTCTAATAATTGTTAATGCTAGTATTAGGTATTAGTCCTGCTTTGGTTAGTATGTTTAAGGCTACAGTCCTACCACTACTGTTGCTTACAGAATAACAAACTGCAACAAAAACATTTTTTTTAAAAAGGTTAAATTCGTACATGAACCCACTGTGGCATGTGACTCTCTAGGCCTGTGGCAAGTTAAACTAAATTAATGGTTGATTAGGCCTATTTAAAATTCACACTCACCAAAATTAGAGGAAACAACACGTACAAAACGTGAAGCTTATAATTCTTGCATCACGTGAAGGCAGCACCATGTGTGTGTATTGAGGCTACGCATTTGGCATTTAACCTGATTATGATGTGAGCCTGCTGGGTCCTAGCGCCCACATTTTACTTTCTCATTCACTTTGGCCTAAATGTTCAACAGGTGGAAACAAACAATTCATGTACTGATATTTTTACATGACTAAATAAAAAGAAAACAATAGAAATTAAGATGAAATAAAATGTGAGTGTTGTGTTAAAGTGTTATTGGATGCCAGGGCATCCAGTAACACAGCAAGTTTTCTCAGGACAGCAACAGAAAAAGAGATTAATCAAAAAAAATATATAGATTTATGAAACATGATCCAAAGATAATATAAGTTATTTCTCCTTCAGTTCCTGAAAATCCATATGGCAGTATTATCTATTACTATAAAATGAAATAGCCTTAGACCTATTTTCAGCAGTTACCAAATACCTCATCCACTCCTATAAAGTCCTCAAGTGTATTGCAATAGCTAGACTAGCAGTGTACAGTATGTGCAGACCAGACATAAAGTAACAGTAGTAGAATGTTGAGAAACAGAATCACGGTAAAGCTACAAATTAGCATCTCACCAATGTAGGCTATGTGGACTATGGAGTAACAGATGAAGAGTAAATATACAAGGACTGCAAAAGTAGAGTTGAAGAAAAACATGATTACAATGTACCACCAAAACATTTGTATAAACTAAGTGAAGCTTTTATACCTTTTGGTAAAGTAGCTTTACGTGTATAAAGAATATGGCTGGAAATATTCTGTGGTCTATGTTCATCAGGAGTGAATAGACCAAAACACACAATGAATAGATCCTACTTGTATTGTCTGTTCACCAAAAGCTTGATATATCGTATTTTGCAACTTTAGGTCTCTTTAGGTTCAATTTTCAATTTTATGTTATGACAATGTTGTGCTTATTTGCTTATCTGATTTGGTTTTTAGCACAAAAGCCACTTGGATATATAGGGTTAGGAAAAGGACATGTGTGGCTTACCTGGTTCTGTCGCCACAATCATGACCATGTCCCGACATCTCATTATCAATGTCTGTTTGTTACCACAAGCACGGCTTAAAATAATGTCCTGTCTTCTTGAAAATATCTGGTGGTTTCACACTTACAAATGTTGAAATGCAGCCTCTAACAGTTGTCGGCACGGAAGCCATTTCAACCTAGCTGTGACACCACTCCCTCAGCTCATATACATGTCATTTGAATACGATGTGACACTTATCGTTGAAATGTTGATGATGATGTTGATGTTATGTATAGTACAAATTTGTATCCATTGTTTTCAGAAAAGTAAAATGGCAACATTTTATTCCGGCTGGACATAGAGCTCTATTGTTGTCCAAGAACTATTAAAAATACAACAGTGAGCCAAACTGTTGCATTGGGCGACATGTTCCCTTCACACCATGAAAACACACACAGTCGTTTACTATGGGGCCTGTGATCTTTTAGCCAAAAATGTATGTTTGTGACACATTTTTAAAGATCAGTGGACTCAGAGCTCAGAGTCCCAGATAGAGAAGTCAGAGAGTATTGAGAGACAACTTAACAATTTGTTGACCTTTGTCTTTCTGGACATTTATTGCAATAAAACATGCCACCAGCGTTACCTTCCAAAGCATTTTGTCGTGTTACTTATCTTGTATTGAGTGTTATTGACACACATTTTAAAATGGGAGAAGAACTGTTGTGTCTGTGAACAGCCCTTCAAATAGATGAAGAATGTTTTCTTTCAATACTTTTTCATTTGAAACCATACTGGGCTCTAGTTAATCTTTCAATTAAACCTTACTGGCTACATCTTAGTCGTCATGGATACCACGCGCCCCTGCAAACATGTGAGGTGCCAAAGCAAATGCTCTGAACTCGTGAACACACGTGCACACACACAGTTGTAGGAAGCTCCTGACTGTAGTTGACATAAAGTGTTGGTCTGTGTGTGTGTGTGTGTGTGTGTGTGTGTGTGTCTTATGTAGGCACATGCTCGGGTGATTTTACGTTTGATCACACATGTACCGATGTCGAGCCACGTTCAAGATCAAAGTTTTTCCACTACAACCTGTCACCATGGAGACATGAAAGTGGATTCACATGTCATGTTTCTCCGGCCTAATGAGGAAACATAGACGTCTGTCATATCAGTTCCACGCGTTAACTCAGAGCAAAAACAATACCGAGCAGTAGTCGACCGGAAAGAAATTGACAATAAGAACAGATGACAAGAGTACAGAAAAGAAGTGAAACATCACAACTTGTAACATGTCAAGAATGCTGACTGTAACACCGAGCTTCATATCACAACATATTCTCAGTGTGGTTACGTTCACCGCTCACATCCAGTCAAATCTCCTTTTTGGATTTACTACCTACATGTACAGTACCTTGCAAAAATATTCACCCCTCCTTGAACTTTTCCACATTTTGTCATGTTTTAACCACAAATGTAAATTTATTTTATTGGGATTTTATGTGATAGACCAACACAAAGTGGTGCATAATTGTGAAGTGGAAGGAAAATGATACATGGTTTTAATTTTTGTTTTACAAATAAAAAACAGAAAAGTGTGGTGTGCAAAAGTATTCACTCCCTTTTACTCTGATACTCTTATATAGAATCCAGTGCAACCAGTTGCCTTCAGAAGTCACCTAATTAGTAAATGGAGTCCACCTGTGTGTAAACTAATCTCAGTATAAATACAGCTGTTCTGTGAAGGCCTCAGAGGTTTGTTACAGAACATTAGTGACCAAACAGCATCATGAAGCCCAAGGAACACACCAGACAGGTCAGGGATAAAGGTGTGGAGAAGTTAAAAGCATGGTTAGGATATGGAACAAATATCCCAAGCTTTTGACATCTCATTAAGCACTGTTCAATCCATCACCTGAAAATGGAAAGAGTATGGCACAATTGCAAACCTACCAAGACATGGCTGTCCACCTATGCTGACAGGCTTGGCAAGGAGAGCATTGATTAGAGAAGCAGCCAAAAGGCCCATGGTAACTCTGGAGGAGCTGAAGAGATCCACAGCTCAGGCGGGAGAATCTTTTAACTATTAGTCGTGCACTCCACAAATCAGGCCTTTATGGAAGAGTGACGAGAAGAGAGCCATTGTTGAAACAAAGCCATGCAGTTTGCTACAAACCATGTGGGGGGCACAACAAACATGCGGAAGAAGGTGCTCTGGTCAGACGAGACCAAAATTGACGTTTTTGGCCGAAATGCAGAACGCTATGTGTGGCAGAAAACTAACACTGCACATGACCCTGAACACACCATCCCCACCGTGAAACATGGTGGTGGCAGCATCATGCTGTGGGGATGCTTCTCTTCAGCGGGGACAGGGAAGCTGGTCTGAGTTGATGGGAAGATGGATGGAGCCAAAGACAAGACAATCTTGGAAGAAAACCTGTTGAAGTCTGCAAAAGACTTGAGACTGGGGCGGAGCTTCATCTTCCAGCAGGACAACAAACCTAAACATACAGCCAGAGCTGCACCGGAATGGTTTAGATCAAAGCATATTCATGTGTTAGAATGGTCCAGTCACAGTCCAGACCTAAATCAACTTGAGAATCTCTGGCAAGACTTGAAAATTGCTGTTCACAGACACTCTCCATCCAATCAGACTAAACCTGTGCTATTTGACAAGGAAGAATGGGCCAATATTTCAGTCTCTATATGTGCATCACTGGTAGAGACTTACCCCAGAGGACTTGCAGCTGTCATTGCAGCAAAAGGTAGTTCTACAAAGTATTGACTCAGGGGGTGAATACTTTTGCACATCACACTTTTCTGTTTTTTTATTTGTAAAAAAAAATAATTAAAACCATGTATAATTTTCCTTCCACTTCACAATTATGCACCACTTTGTGTTGGACTATCACATAAAATCCCAATAAAATACATTTACATTTGTTGTTGAAATGTGACAAAATGTGGAAAAGTTCAAGGGGGGGTGAATACTTTTGCATGTACACTGTATTTTATATGCAGTTGAGGCAACCATGTAAATTGTATACACACATTAAAAAAGTGGTGCATATAAAGTCAGCACGCTAATACACTCACGGAATCAACACTAACATGCTACTGTTCTAATTTGCACTACAAAACAATGGCGGCTTCGTAACCAGCTCTGCCAACTACAATATCTTCCACTCAGTAATAAGAACTACAAAATTGTTAACAAATGAGTGCATAACTGGTTATGAAGCCACTATCATGTGTAGTGCAAATTAAAATAAAAGTAGTATTACCGATAATGCGATTATAAAGGGGCTCTAAAGCACACAGAGGTTGTTTTGATTCAACTAGTTAAGAGACAGTTTCAGTTTAATGCTGATTCCTCTATACGACCTACATAAGTAAACTAGACCATCAGCAGGAGGATTGGCTGGTTTTGTAGGATAATTAGCAGTGAGTAGTATGTTAGTCAGTTAAAAGGAAATGAAATCTTCAGAGAACTTTCTTTTGAGGTTGTGGCTGATGTTGCAAAAAGCAAAGAAAAGAAAGAGAAAAGAACTGATGGCAAATTGAAAAAAAAAGTTGTGGGATTTTTTAAAGGATTTAAAACGAATCCTGAATTGTCTCTCTTCCTCTCATGCAGGTCCGTAATGTGGCTAATGTCGATAACTTTAGCTCTCTCAACAAAATGTATATTAGCAAGCAACTAAATCTGTTAGCTGTATGGGAGACTGGGGTAAGATGAGCCATTTTTCATATGTATTATTATTATTATTATTATTATTATTATTATTATTATTATTATATATATTTCAGGATGTTGTGCATCCCTTCAAACAAACAGAATGAGTGTAAACGTAGGTTTTGTGGCACAACTTACCCCGTGTATTTGCTAAGTTAGGCCGTATCCTTCCACCCCACCCCTCACCTTCTCCCTCCCTAATAACAGTCACTTCTTCACATTCATGTGTATTTTTATTTATTATACACAATTCAACAGGTACAATAACGTGTTTTATTATTATTGCATATTCCTGCTAAACAGCTGTTTTGTAAAAAAAAATAAAATAAAAAAATACAAATAATTAACATGAGAATGCCTTAAAGTGCACTTGAACATGAACAGCTGTGTTTTTGGAAAGAAAACACTAGAACTGAATCCTTGGTCCAGAATCATAATGTCTTTGTGTCATTGCTGACAGTAAGGTCAGTTATGGACTAGTAACACATTTGAACAATCTGAACTGAAACTCTCATCCTTTCATCATCCTTCCTTCCTTCCGCTATCTATCCTCTCTTCTCCATCTTTGTTAAACTCCTCCCTCCCTCTTCCTCTCGTTCCATCTATCCCCATCTCTCCCTTGATCCATCCATCTCCCACCTCTGCTGTGTGGCTCAACTTACCCCTGCCCAAATGGCTCAACGTACCCCAGAGCTACCATTTTGATTTTATTAGTCCCAACAGCTAAAATGGTGCGCTTTTATGCTAGGTCTATGACGTCATGTTGTAGCTCATAGATACCACAATTGATGTGTAAAACAAATTTCAAATTATCTATTTTGGTCTAACCACAATTCTCATGAAACTTATGATAGACTAAATTCACTTTCAAGAGTGAAAAATGTTTTTTTTTGGAAATAAATGTCTAACCACTTTACCCATGTGGTTCTTACCTTCACAGACATGATCAATGGTTTTTACCATTTTCCAGCAACAAGCGGTGGCTCAACTTACCCTTTGGCTCAACTTACCCCAGTCTCCCCTATGTGTAACCTGGGTGTATGGACAGAACCAAACCAAAGTTTACTTTGTTTAGCCATCATTATCAATTGATTATAAATTACCACAAAGTAACATGATTAATAAACGGCAATTCAGGAAACATTTAACTTTTAGCATTGTTTCCCATTTGAATACAGTGCGAGGAATGAGGAGACCAACTTGAATTACTGCTGGACTGCGGTAATACTACGAAGTAATTCCATTCCAGCCTATTCTCTCAGGCGTGAATGCTGGAAAAGACACGCTCAGGCTCTGCTATTGTTGGTATTTTAATCTGATCTGGTTTCAGAGGAGGCACCAGCCAAAAAAAAAAATTTAATGAATCACCCATGCTCTAT
>CAEMYA010000029.1:2508147-2532694 GCA_903131615.1 Diplodus sargus
CCCTCTCCTGTTATAAGCACTCTGAATCAGAGACAACTGAGGCGTGAGCGACAAACAGAATGTGCCTTAGGACTGAAATGTAGATACTGTATATTGGGGTATTTGAATGTAAAGAATGTGTGGGCGACTGCTGTTCAACACCTGTTTGCAACGTTTAATGCCACCGATTGTTCTTTGGTTCACCCTGTTCTGCTGCCGTGGGTCAAAGATAGGGGTTTGGAAAATGTAAAATACAATAAAAAAGTAAAACATATTTTATAAAAGGTTATTATTAATTCTTTGGCATGTTGCCTTTGCACATTTAAGGGTGGTCTTAGAGGAATGCAGACCACATTCTGACTCTCATGTGTGTTGAAGAGTATTTGACTTCACTAAAGTGTCATTCAGTGTGATGGTGATGATTGACGCCCAATTTGAATAATCAAAACTAGTCAGAAATCAAAGTTTGGCAGAAATACAAGAATGAAAACTGTCTATTTATATGAGAAAAAATACAGAGGAGTTGCAGTAATGGTAACTAAACATAATTATTCATCAATAACTAAATGTGTCATAAACATAGGCATTTAGTAATTGGTTTAGAAATTAATTTATTAATCAATGAATTAAAAAATACAAACTCATTTAATATTTTTAGTTGCCATTTACAAGGAATCATCCAACTATATATTCACTATGTACACAAAAACAGTACGTTGAACTGCACTGTGGAGGAAATCTGTCTCCCTGCTGATGAATCAGAACGGTTGAGACTACACTTCACTGAACACATTGACAAAGCGTCTGTGACAAAATAAACAGCTATGATTTAAAAAAGATATATCAATATAGGCCTGTATAATGGACATGTAATGGAAAATGTGCAAATATAGAGCAAACAGGAGGGCAGTATACACAAGAACAAAGGTTACAGTCTCATATGTGTAAATGTCCGTTTAGGGGTAATTGCTCCTGAGCCATCATCACAGTGAATCAGCCTTTATCTAATTAGTGGAAACAGTTTTTAATAATTGTTGTTTCCCGGGATAAATCCTCCCTAACTTTTGTCTAGAGTCAGAGTGTCCAGCAGAGCGGCTTGGTGAATGTGGTCTGGACTCTGTGGAAGAGAGCGATAGTTTCAGAGATGTTACTACTACATTACACTCTAATGCCCATGACCTGCACCTCCCAGTAACAACGTCCAGTCACACAGTTTCTGCTCAGAGCCTGAGACTTGTCCATGAATCTATCTGAGTGACCAGAGAGTGACTGTCCATATTTCACTGATGTTACTTATCTGTCCTCAGACAACACCATCCACATGTGTGTTGTGTTGGGATTCAGATTTAACGGTTACTTGTGAACTGCATAATGTGAACATTCAGCTGTCGTCTTGGGATTCTGTGGCAATAAAACATCCACTTCAGTCACTGACGATGAGATCTTTTAATATTCCACACAATAACCGTCCTTTAGTCCACCTCTGGGCTCTGACGCAGCTTTTGCCACTTCCTCAAAGTACCGAACAGGAGAGATATTGTTCCTGGGTAAGAGAGCAGGTTTACTGAGACGTGACATTGAGAAGTAAATCTTCTAATCTGACTTTGCATGCCAGCTGGCTCATTGCCCAAGTCACAGTGTCAAGCCATGTATTGTCTCTCACTTGGCAGGTAGTGCAACAGGATCATGACTTGCACTGCAGGTCTAAAGTTGTGAGCTTTAGCCCTGAGTGATTCACACATTTCATTTGAATTCCCTTTTCCTAATTACATGTGTTTCATGACATTATTCTGATGTATTTAATAATTTGGCGTTTTTCAGGGATTTTTTTTGTACATCTTTTTAATTACTGATCGGAAATGTTTCTTAAGTGATTTGATTGTGAACTCAGACTTTGTTTAAAGGGTACTGTATATATCTGATTGAGTCTGGCTTGGAGATTTGCACCGATTCTATTGTTGTAGCCACACCCAAATTCAGAATTTATTGCCATGATACATACTTGAGTTAATGTGACGCCCCTGTTATTAATGAAGAACCAGCCAGTGCTCGAAACATTGTATTCTTGCTTAATAAATTAAAAAGGCATTCTATAAAATAATTATATAAATTCTACAAATAAACTTTAACCACCAGTCAGACTGTTAAAATTCAAAGATTTTAAAGTTATAGTTTTTAGGATCAGTTGGCTGACATCAAGATTTGATCACAATATTCTACTTATAGAATCCCTTTATTTGTTGCCTGTTTATTTCCAAGATCGATTTTTAAATAGTATTAATTACTTGAGGGTGATGTGAGAGGAAATGTCATGGAGCTCAAAAATATAAACCACTCACATTTTAAAGCCAAATAGAAAGCGTTGAGTTAAGACAAATACCTTTGAATGAAGGAACACAGTAGTCAAAAAACTCAAGCAAATTCACTCAGTTTAATTGAAGCATAAAAATAACAATAATCTACGTGTTGTCACTGAGCAGAGTTCTCTCTCTAACTGTATGTTTTTGTCCTCAGTTAATTCGCTGCTTGTTTGCTGGGTGCCTGTTGGGCTTTAACCTGTTGGGGAGGACGACCTGGGGCTTGTCTGCCTGAGTGGGTGCAGTGTGCTGAGGTGAGCAGGGGGGTGAGCCGGGGCCTCTGGGCCTGGTTGGGGGGCTGGACGTGGACCCCTTTAAGGGAGAGGTGATAGATCTCTCTCCTGAACTCTTCGGCCTGCTGCGATTGTATTTTCACCTGCTGCTGAAGCCTCTGAATCTCCTCCTGGTCCATACGTCTCCTGTTATCCCGGAACTGTTGGCCCTGGATACACACAGACAGACAGCTGTGACGGCACGCAGTGATCAGTCTGTTGCATGTCTGATGGGAACGGTGCTTTAAAATGTAATTCCCCCGGGGGATACTAATGTATAAGTCAAAGAACAGAAGGACAGACACACATTCATACACTTCATCAGTAGAGGTGTAACCGTACTCTTAGTAAACCATTCTCTTGAATCATTCGGTACAGGACGGTCAGTTCAGTATGCACCTTCATTGTTTGTGTACACAACCGTGACCCAAACAATTAACTATAGAATGGTCAATTTATGTCCATGAAATCTGGAATTTAGGAGTTAACAGGTCAGAGTCCCATGTTGGAGCATTTCTGACATTTGCGTTATTTATTTTTATTTTTATTAATCCTCTGTACTTACTGGCCTAATGACAGTATTTGAGTGTTAAAGGGGCAATATATAGGATATGACCAGAAATTCTGTTTAAATTCTTACACAGATGTCTGTGCACTGTGTTGCAGAAACTTCTACTGAGGCACGCTAACAAGCTCTTATACTGACTGCTTAACCTGTCAACAGACAGACAAATTAGCCATTAGCTCGTGGGGAAAGTGGATAATCAATGCAAAATGTGTTTGCTAAAATGTTAGCAATAACCACTTAATTAGGTGATATATCAGAGCACTACGTCATCTGTTACAGTAGCTTGTTTTGGAGTTCTTCTACCCCCTCATGTCCAAAAAAATTATCTGGTGCCCCCTGCAGGTTCAGGAGGTACCTGAAATTCTGTTTTGACTGAGGCTAAAACGAGCTGCTAAAGGCCAATATAACCAGGGTAATATCATATAAATCATATTATGTCTTACTGACATTGTGGATCCAAGCTTTGATTCGTGTTTTGTATAAAATGAACAGAAATAACCTTTTTCTTTTGCCTCGCGTTGAGTTTATTCTCCAGTTCTTTCTTTTGGTCCAAGAGCCTCGTCATGCTGAGGAGACGCTCTGTGTTACACCTGGTCACCTCCAACAGAGCCTGACGTGCCTCGTCTACCTTTGCCTGAATGTCACACACACACACACACACATTCAGAAAAAAAACATCAACAAGCTTAATAAACTAATTCTGTTAAAAAAATGGTCTTAAGAAGATTAGAGTCAAACAAGGCAGCGGTACAGATGGCTCACACTTGCGTGCGTACACCCACAAACTCACAAAAACAGAAACACAAACACACACAGGGTCAGCATACATCCCACTGTTTGATTTCCTTGGCGTATGCAGCTTCCCTGAGGAGTTTCTCCTGCTTGAGCTCCTCCAGCGTCCTGCTTCCCGACAGGGTCATCAGAGCCTCCAGGTCCACCAGCCTTCCAAACTTCCTCATCATCAGCTGGCTGCACTGCTCCTCCAGCGCTGCAGCAGCACACACAAAGACACACACCAACACACAGATCAGTATCTAAGAATGTCACATTCCGGCACTGTCAATGATCCAACGACCAGCAGGAGAGGTTTACTTTGCAACCTTTCAGGAGAAAAACTTTCTCTAACTAAAATCTGGATTTGTTTTCATCTGTTGCATCTCATGAGATGTCTGACTTTCACACATAAGGATGCTGTGTTGGCTTGTACAGAGCTTACTGTGGATCTTGACCTCCATGTCCTTGTTGTCATGAATGAGCTTGACGTGATGCTGGCCGGCCTGACAGTACAGATCTCTCTGCTCGCTCTTCTCCAGGCTCAGCTGCTCTGTGCGCTCCTGTAGCCGGGTCAGTTCCTTCTTGTCCAGCAACAACGCTGGGCTCAGGTCAGATGGCACCGAGCCATTACTGACAAACTCAATCTGGCAGGCAAGTGGAGATGTGGAAGGAACAGGAAGGGACAGCGTGTAATTGCATGAGATCATAAATATATATATACACACACATCTATGTAGTGTGTTGCAAATATACCTGTTGAATTTAGAATGCTTACCAACACTCCCCTGGTACCCCTAGCTCCTAGTCCGGACCACTAAGTGCCCCGCTGACTGAACTAACTAGCCAGCAGCAGATCTAGATAGCAGCAGGTACCAGTTACCACATGCTGTTACACCCACCAAAAACACTGACAGGCTGAGGTTGTTATTCTGAGAGTATAAAAATAATTCCCCTTTAATTAAGATTCCGGGTATTTGGCACCAATTACAGGATACCATTCCGCAGCTCACGTTTCTGTTTAATCTGGGTTGTTTTGCATGAGATCCGCTCAAAAATAAATAAAGGGTTGTGTGGTTGCAAGTTAGGCTTCTTTTTCGCCTGTCTATGCTTTCTTTGGGCTAGAAACACCTGGAAACAGCGTGCAACAACTGCAGTGAAATATAATGGCAGAAAGCTACACGTAAGAGCTTTTAAACATTCCTCATCAAGATCTATCCCCAACCATCAAAATGTCTGATTTACCTGGTTCAGTCTGAGAGGAACCACCACACTCAGTTCATTCATTTTTTGCTGTTTGTCTCTGTCCAAGCCGTCCCTGGCTTCCTTCCACCTGCTCTTCAAAGATTTTTTCTGCAGAGCCAAGAAAACCCCCCGCCCCCACCACCACCACCACACACACACACACACACACACGCACACACAATAGGATGTGGTACAAAATGAGCACACGGTAAAAAAAACATGAACGTTGAAATGAGAAAATAGAGAGACGAAAAGCTGAGTACAACCTTCTTGGCGAGGGTGTCACACTCCGCCTTCAGAGCTTCAGCACTCTTCTTGGTCTCGGCCAGCAGTTCCTCCAGTTCCAGCCGACGCTCACGCAGCTGCAGTGTTTCCTCAAACAGGTCGGGGTCACAGCCTGAGACACACACACACACACACACACACACACACACACACACACACACACAGAGATTCATACTTACAGTTGAACAAATATAATAGTAATATAATGTGACACAATACACACAGTAGCCACAGGTGGGGGCATGCCAATTCTGAATATGAATTTATCTTTTCACAGCAGGTAAACTGTAGATCAGGGAAGACAGTTCTTCAGGGTTTTATGTTGAATGCTTTGAAACATCCCGTGGTACCCGACTGCAACGCGGTTAAGAATGAAAAGTTTCCACTTCACGGTGAAAAGTGAAAGATCTGAATCCTTTCTCTCCTACAATACTGACCTGGAGGGCAAACACAGTCCTGAGCAGCTTCTTCCTCATCTGTATCGCTGTCATGATGGTCACCAACATCCCAGTCATAGTCATCATCACTGTCCTCCTCTCCTGCAACACATTCGGACCATGAAGGACACAGGGAAAACAGCTGACACACACAGACAGCATCGCACATTGTACATTGCACAGTTATGTTCCTTCACCTCACCTTTACTTTCTGTTTGCTCGTTCTTCTTCACGCGTTTGATCTTCTTCCTGAAGATTCTGGTCAGCTCCTCTTCAAACTTGTTCTCCAAACCCAGCAACGCCTCGAAAGCAACATTCGCGGCCTTCTTTCTCTTCTCCATCTTGGCTATCTCTCCCTGCATCAGCTCCAGCTTTTCATTACTCTCCTCCAGCTTAATCTGTCAGGAGAGGGAGAGGTGGATTAAACAAAGCACATGAGGATCTATTAACAGCCATCCCAGGAAGAAAATCACCTGTATTAACATAGACATATATTGTTATCGTTGCCCTGTCTGTCTCTACGTATGGGATGCTTTCAGGCACAGAATTAACACACAGATTTTCAGTATTGTGATATAGCCTAGAGATATAGTAATTTGAATATGCATCAGCTAGCATTTACAAATATATTGTGTGATTATAACGTGAGCCGATACACAGCCTGCGGTGACACCTGAACTGATAAAAATGGCAATTCCACAACACACACGAGACAGACCGGCGACTGAAAAAGACGTGTAGCGATGAACGCAGAGAAGGTGGACCCAAATGCAGGAGAGGGCAGGCAGAAAGTGCAATGAATGAAGGTTTATCTTGGATCACACAACAGATGACTTGACGGAAACTGCACTAAGGATTGGACTTCGATAAAAACTAAACTGATGAGGGGATGAGCTGCAGGTAGAGTGAGGTGGAGAAACAGGTGAGGGTACTGAATGGAACAACACTAGGATCAGGGAAGGAGCCCATAGGCTGGAGAAACACTGGAAATATAGGCTAACAAAGGAGATGCAGTGCAGGAGTGGGCGGAAGACTGGACAGGAACACAGAAATCAGGGAATCTCGCAATTCTCAAGTGACAGAACTATGACAGGACTTCACCTGTCTCGGTGCCCTGGCCTGCTCTCAGGTCTGCTAATCAAGTTCAAAATCACACAGCGTGGTTCACTTGAAAACTCTTTTGCTTATAGAAACAGATTTCAATGAAAGAATTACATGATGTTATATAGTCAGTTTTAGTACTGTTGCCTTGTAATTCAGTGTTAAGTAAATAATGATTTGATCTGACTGATGGCACAGGTTTTAGCTTGTGATAAATGAGACAGTCTGACTGATGTTTCTGTCAGCCACTTCGATATTACTTCTGGCTCAGGAAGCAGCAATTAACTGATTATTCTATTCTGAAATACTTCACAGTATCCAATTTGCAAAACTTTAAAAATAAGTTGCTGCTAAACATCTCCAATTCTTTATTCTTATGCATTATTATATTGTACTGTATTTTTTGCTTTGAAAGACAACAGCTACATTTTATGGAGACAAAATCGAATTAAACCTCTAATTAAACTGTGCGTGTGCTTTGATACATACTGTAGTGAAATAAATCAATGTATTATACTTGTAAAACTGAAACTGAGACTTTTCCTCTGACTGAAATCTTTCCGTCCCTGCTACTTAGCGGCACCAACGTCAGACTTAAATTCTCCAGTGGCGGTACAAACAACACACAATATTTAATCATAGGCGTCCGGCATGCAAAATCCCTTTCAAACTATCAACAGTTAAAGTATAGAGACTGATATGTTATCACATGATATGAGATTGTTGAAACTGATGCATCAATGTGAAAGCTTATCATATGTTTTTAAGCATGATCTCAATCTGTAATGCAATAGTAGCCACAGCTGTCAGACAAATGCAGTGGAGTTAAAAGCTTTGCATTTAAGTACAGTATCTGATCATAAGTACTCAGTTACTTACCACTACTTAATTTCTCATATCATTTCAAAGAGGTGATCTTCATCCTGCACAGAATTGAACGGAAACCTTTTGAAACCTATTGTAAACACTTTGGTTCATATCACAGGTAGAAAAACCGTCTCCCACCTTTACGGCGCTCTCCTCCTTCAGTTGTTCGTTGAGCTTCTCCTGCAGGCTCTCCTCCGTCCTCTCGAACTCCTTGAGGAACACCAGCTCCTGGTAGAGTGTCAGCTGACAGAGGTCGGCCTGCTTCAGCTGCCAGTCCAGACGCAGCTTCTCGTGACGCAGCAGCCGGAGCTTTGCATCAAACTCACACACTGAGGTCTCCATCTGATAAACAACACACAGATCTTACAGTCTTACAGTGTTAAACATCATCGCTTTGTAAAGCTCAGTAGATTCCAGAAGATATGATTTTACGATTGCACATTCAAAATGTTTTGATCAAAGATTCATCATTTCATGGACAAAATAATGGACCTGCTCCAGCAGACAGTCCTGCTCGTGCAGCAGTCTGATCTCCTCCTCCGTCTGGAGCTCCTCCTCCAGGTCAGTCCACTCTGCTCCTTCCTCCACAGCCATCTCTTCTTCTTCTCTGGCTACAGATGAAGCTGACAGGCTCGGAGTCCCTTCCTCTCCTCTCTCCTCCTCTTCCATCTGTTTCTCAAGCTGCTCCAATAGAGTAGTGACTCCCTCCTGCTCCTCTTGATGCATGGTCTGGAGGCTGTTTGAGAATGAAAAAACACTGAAAACAATCTGAGGCTCTTGCTCCGCTATTAGCTTAGCTGTGTCAGATGGGTTTAAGTCATATGATCAATTAACTCCCAACTTTAGTGTGTGTCTGGACTTGGATCAAAGTAAAACCAGGTTCCTGTACCTCTTTTCCCTTAGAACCCGGTATCGCTCCAGAGTGGCTTTGCTGTAGTGCAACCTCTTCTCTGGTGTTTCCTCTGGTAGTATATTGGGCAGGGCAGGTGGAGGGCGGCGGAGATGGGCTGCAAGACGCCGTTGCACCCTCTGAACCTGCTGAGCCTGAGCACGCATCTGAGACACCAGACACACTTTGGAGTCCCGCAGCGCCATGATCCGTATATTCATCTCTGTCTGCTTCCCACGGATCTAAAGGGGCAGATGGATTTATTATATGTATCTGCTATGCATGCAACTAATGTCATTTTCATCTATAAAGTAATATATATATATATATATATATATATATATATATATATATATATTTTTTATTTTTTTATTTTTTTATTATTCTTATTATTATTATTATTATTATTATTATTATTATTATTAACTTTATAGATTTACTACTTTAATGAATTATTCTATTAACAGTTTGACATACAGTTTTACATAAAACTGAACCAAGAAGAAATCCTCACACTAGATGTGTGTCCTCAATAAAATATATATTGATCCAAATGATCACAATTTCTGATTAAACAATCAAATAATTAATCAATCAACCAATTGGAATTAATAATCTTGCTCTCTGAGTTTTTAAGAGGAAGAGACAAGTATAATTTCTCATAAAATCTTGCCTTGTATAACTATAGAGTATGTGTATATGTATACATATATGCTGTATTTTGCATAACAAGCATTTATTTTCATTATGGATTCATTGGTTGATTACTATCAATAACATTGATAGTAATCAACCAATGAATATTATATTATATTTTATATATATATATTATATTATACAATTTGTTGTCTGGTTTATTAAATGTCAGAAAGAAAGAAAGAAAGAAAGAAAGAAAGAAAGAAAGAAAGAGAAAGAGAGAAAGAAAGAGAGAAAGAAATGAGAAATACTCATCACAGCTGATGTTGGTGACATTATTAAATTGTTAATTGAAACCTTTTTAGAAGACACTCAATAAAAATATGAACATGAGAATGAGCACAATAAGGGACCTTTAAGATCTGTATGTGTGTGTCTGTGTGTTTGCATGTACATTTTCCTCCAGGCCAATCAGCTGTGCTCTCTTCCTCTCAGTGTTCATCCTCAGGTGTTTGGGCACCGTGAAGTCTTTGGCAGATTTCAGCTTCA
The DNA here is from genome assembly GCA_903131615.1 of Diplodus sargus. Classification (NCBI taxonomy): domain Eukaryota; kingdom Metazoa; phylum Chordata; class Actinopteri; order Spariformes; family Sparidae; genus Diplodus; species Diplodus sargus. The sequence goes on from CAEMYA010000029.1 coordinate 2,518,104, forward strand.
AGTCCCCGATGCTCTCTTTGGCTTCACGTATGGCCTGCACATCCCGTGGGTCCTCACAGTTCTCACTTGGTTTCTCTGCGTAACTGAGACAACAACAATCCATCACAGTTTCACACCAGCATCACAGTGGTTTGTTTTAAAAGAATACAGGAAATATGATGAGCATGAAAGAAAACAGAGAATGTCATCTCCCGCTTCTATTTTGAGCCCAGTGGACTCAGATGATGATACTCACAGTTGGGCCCACTCCTTCTTCCTCTTTTCTATCTTGGCTCGAGCTTGTTCAGCTTTCTCTGCAACCCTTCGAAGCCTCTCAACCTGCCGATTTCCAAGCTTTACGCCTGCTGGTCTAGCCTTCGGCTGGCGCAGCACCTCCTCCTCTGGAGGATACACACAGGTGACTGGTCACACATGTCTCTGACAGGTGAAACAAACACACAGACACTTTCCTACCTTCTAATTTGCTGCTGTCGTCTGCAGGTTCAGCTCTGGATCTTCTGCGCTCTGGTGCAGCACCTGCATCACTGCCAGGTCTGCTCTGATGTCTAGGCTGGTTTGAAAGCTCGGTGCGCACCGGCAGATGGAAGGTGGAGACTCTGTGGTCGGTCCTGATTGCGACCACAGTGACCACGGTTTCCAGAGAGTCCCTGAACCTGAAAAAATCCAGGTGAGGGTTTCATTCTGGAGGCTGGCTTACTTTATCTCTGAACCTCTACCAACTCCAAACGTCAGTTAGGAAGAGCATCTAAACTCATATATACATATCCAGGGGTTTTAAAGAAGGGATGATGGTTTATAAACGTTCTTTAAGTCCACTTAAGTATATAATTACCCACACAAAACCGTGTGTGTGCGTGCGTGCGTGCGTGTCATCAGTACCAGTCCTGTATTTTGCGGAGTGCTATGTTGCAGCGCTCCTCCTCCCAGGCCATGTGCTTTCTGACCTCCCTCACTCGCTGGGCCTTCACCCTCTCTGTCTGCTCACTGAAACGCTGGTCAAGCAGCAGCTCCTACACACACAAACACAGCATTGACATACATTTATTCCCTGGAGACTTACACCCTAATCTCCCTATTGACAGTATGTCTGACAGTAAGGGCAGATACATGGTCCATGCAGGTAGCTGAGTTAGCTGCTTACTGAGCAGGCTGACTGTGGTGATCGATGTTTTCCTTTGTGTTCCTCTGGTGGGTTTGGAGGTCCTATTTTCATGGCCTTGATTCTATTTAGTTTAGTTTAGCCCCCAGTCCTACTGCCCCTCGTGGGCTGGTCTGGAAGGCTGCCCTTCTGTTGGATCATAATTTGCTGTCTACAACTTGATTTTGTTGTTTATGTTAGACCTATGTTGGGTGATTTATTTTGTGGGTTATAACACCAGGTTACTACAGTGTGTATAAATGTGTCCTGGTTACTCTTGACTAACCTTGTTACTGAGGTAAATGTATTTTGTTGTATGAACACATTTTGTGAATGATCGTTTTTGCATCAAATTTTCATCATTACTGAATACGCGATCAAAATCCTGATGATGAGGCATTTGTTGGGGTTATTAAAAAACAATAAGGCTTTTCACATCTGGAGAACAAGATTTGTAGACCAGAGCATCTCTGCAGCACTGTAGTGCTTAAATATAATGCTGCTCTGTTACATTTTACCTGCAAGATCTTCAGAGATTCAGATCTTGATCTTGGCCACTTCAGTTCAGTCCACACCAATCACACACGTTATGCATGTAATTTTTTAATGCTGTGGCCCACAGTTTCTATGTACAGTAAGCTTTAAACTTTGACTGCATACTATTTGTGCCAACTGAACAGAGCCATAATAGGATTTGTGATATCAGTCAGTCTCTGATGACCAAGAGGATGGCTGGTTCTGTGTGCAGCGAGTTCTGTTGTGATAGAGGTTCCTGGTTTGAATTATGGGTGTGTCTTTTTTTAGTTTTATTCTGAAACTTCACTAGATACAGCAGCTCCAATGGCAAAAAAATACATAATGACCCAAACCAAATGACTATAAGTGGCCCAGCGTTGTGTGTCTGTACCTGAGGTGTGAGACGAACATGCTCCGGCAGACTCTGGTTCTTGTTCAGCAGCTGTTTGAACTTCTTCTGGAGCTCTGCCAGCTTCTTCTGCTTCGCGACAATCTTCAGATCGGCCTCCCGACGCAGGCGGTCCTTCTCCAGCTTCTGCTTAGCTGTCTCTATACTGGGGGGAGTAAGTGGTGAGAAAGCTAAGTGGCATAAAACTTTCATGATTTTCTTGTAGCTAAATGTCGAAAATCTAAATAAAAAATACAGAATAAAATCCTGTTTTCTAATGTACAAGTCATTTTGATAAATGGAGACACAGACAGACACAACAGAGGACAAGAACAGAGTGTAAGAGACAAATAATTGTAAACAGATTATTCACAGTCACCTGTAGGCTGCTGGGTCCTCAATGTCCTTGGCTAACGCCTCATTCTCAAGACCCTCCTGTTATCAGAACAACACATAAACAAGATATTTCTATTTCATTGTTTTTCAGTGACAACCACTTCTTTTTCCTGAAGGAAATGCATAATTGCAGAAATATGTTGCAAAATGTTTTTTACATTTATCACTCTTGACTTGCTCTCTGCCTTGCCTGGTTCATATCAGAAGAGCACATTGGTTGCCCCAAGCTGGCATAGCACCAGGTTTCGAAAAGGAAGAAGAATGTGTGGAGTAAACAATATCTCTGGTTCTGCCGTATGAATTTTGATCATTAGGTTTTAAACTGTCCAAAATGAGTGCAATGATAAATCAGACCTAACACTAGGCAAAATAAAATGTTGATAAAATGTGGACTGACCCGGGGTGAAGGAACCTTGGCCTTTTTCCTCTGCAGGCCTTTCTGTAGCTCCTCTGGAGGGAGCAGGCTGAAGGAGAAGATGTTCCCGTCATCTCCCGCCGTCAGCACAAAGTGGTCGTCATGGCCACAGCAAATGTGCCACAGGTGCCCGTACTCGTTGTCGTGGACGCTGAGAGCCCAGTAGGCCTGCATGGAGGCTAGGCTGTGGTCACCGGACTGCAGGGGGTAAACCCTGATGCAACCTGAGTACATGCCGCAGAACAGCAGCCGTCTGTTGGAGCTACGAAACACCAACGTGACAGATCAGCAGGAGGGGTAAAGTTAACACAGGTAAAGTTTCAATTCTAAGCTTTACCTTTTAAAATGTTTACTCCATGTGATGACTCTTGTTAGTTTTAAAGCTGCATGAAATAATTTTGGCCACTAGGTGACAGAAAAACTTGCTGATTCCCTCTCCTGTTTGATGGATGCAAAATATCTTTTTAGTCACCAAATGTTCCACTTTCTTCTCCAGCTATTGACTAACTTTGTTTGTCTGCCTGCTGTTTGGTGGTGGACAGGTAGTGTATAGTGGGTTATCTTGATAAGAGACTGAACTGGGCAGTAAATGTGCTGTAAAGTACCAAAACTATGGGCTAAAAAGAGGCAAAAAAGAAACCCAGCAGAGCTGCACAAAACGTTTGTTTCATTCAGTCATTTGATCCATTGCTGACATAAAGAAAAATAATTTTGTAGTTTACCTGAAGGTAATGGAGCAAATTGGGTCCTCGTCCGCGTTCTGGATAGGCAGCAAGTGAAAGGGCTCATCCTGTCTTTGTTTTGGGTCCTGGTCCTGCTCCTCAGAGAACTTACAGTGATACAAATAACCTGAGTCGAAGCCTCCCTGCAAGGGAGAGACAATGGAGAAATGCCTTTTGATACCCGAGGAGGAACATCAAGTTATTCTTCTAAACTCCGGAGCTAGGTATTTAAGATTATTTTTCTCCTCCAGCTCTCTTCATGTTCCTCTTTCCACTATCTCTGTTTTTACAATGTCTTTTAAATTAGCATGGCCAATTATCATTGATGATTGTGTTTATCAATATGATAAATATAATACGATCATGTCTCTGTGTGTGTGTGTGTGTGTGTGTGTGTGTGTGTGTGTGTGTGTGTGTGTGTGTGTGTGTGTGTACCATGGAGAGCCAGAACTGTCCAGGCTGGGAGTAGAGGCCACAGTAGAGAGGACTCGGAGGGTTTGGGATGTAGATAGCAGGCAATTCTTCCTCTTCCTCTTCTTCTTCCTCTTCCTCTGTGTCCAGCTGCATTGATTCTTTCATCCTCTCTTCTCTCTCTTTCTTCTTCTTCTCCTTTACAGCTCGACGTCTTGCAATTTCCTCCTCTCTCTGAAGTACACAAAAACACACAAATGGTCTGAAACTGAAATGGAGTTAGTTATCATGCAGCAATCCTTTAAAACTTAACTTTAAGACACCAGGAAATGAAGGAGAGAAAAATACTTGAATGACGTACGAGTGTAGAGAGGAGAGAAGAAGCAATCATGGTGCAAAAATTTTACAAAAGAAAGCTAGTAAACGATGCGGTGTTAAAACCCGACAATCTAAAGCGAAGGCAGACCATGCTCAGACCTTAATTTGAGATTTGATGCTCCTGAACCTGAAATATCTGCTGGTCTGTTCAGGCAGCTGGAAGGTTTTAGTCGGCCTCTGGGCCTCTGGGTCAGGACTCTGCACCTCGACCACGTGACCAGTCTGACACAGGATGAGCAGCCTGTTTTCACTCTGGGTAAAATATACAAGGAATCGGTTGAACAAAGAATCCATCAGAGACATTTGAGTAGAAGTGGGTCAGCGACCAGACTCACGTGGGAATGAGGTGACCACTCCAGGGCCTGCACCGGCCCGGGAACCTGGACAAAGCCAATGGGGTTGTATTTTTCTCCGACCGTGAAGAAAAACACAGTGCTGTCTGAGCTCTGGGTGGGAAGATGGTGGTGAGAGGTCAGAAAAATTCAATGAATCAATTTATATATCATCAAAAGCAGATTGTGAAATCCTTGTGCTTTTATAATGTAGAAATAAAGTGCTGTGTGATGGAAAAAAAATCTTTTTGAGTGCACTCATGTCAGAAATGTCAGCGTTTAACCGATGAAATCCATGTGTGTTTCAAGGCTGTAGCAAGAAAAAAGGCACAGTCACAACAGCGTGTCTCATGAAAGTAAACATGTATTTGACAAACAGCTGTTTCCTTTGGCTGCCATAGACAAAATGACAGATTTCCTGGAGAGGGTCTTACCCCTGTGGCTAAGATCTCTCCATTTCGCTCATAAGCAACAGCAGTGACTGGGGCATTATGGGGCTTGAAGGCCTGTTTGAGGCGCAGCCTGGCATCTCCTTTACGGCAGTGGCCACTGAGCTCATGCAGCCTCTGAGGGTTGTACACCTCCAGTAACCGGACCACACCATCCTCAAAGCCTGTCACCAGTAAACCTCCACTCTGGTCGACCTAAAGACGAACATCAGGTCAGTGTTCTGTGAGGATACATCATGTGTGGTAGCATGATATATATTCAGACTCACCAAAGGTGGAGCCCAGCGGACAGCTGTTCCACCCTGATTGAAGCGGCTGGTGGTCAGTTCTCTTTTTGCCAGGTAGTCAAAAACCTTGACTGAACCTGGAGAGCGGGGGCAGACACACACAGAGTCCCGTTACAGTGTGTTTGGATGAGGTATGTGTGCAGCCGTGGAGATGTGTGACTCACAGTCCGCAGCGGTAGTGGCCATCAGGTGGGATTTCCTCGATACGTCCAGGCCTCGGATCGGCCCGGCGTGGAAGGAGAACAGGCACTCCGGATCAGGAGTCTGCACACACAGGACACACAACATGTCGTTACACACTCATTAGTCATTACAACATGTGGTGATACAATATGGTTTGCAGTATAGTTTTTAAAATTTAATAAAACTAGACAATATTAGCTATATATGACCATTACCACTATCTGTCCATCTAAAGTGGGACTGATTCTCTTCTCATACATCCAAATGTTGTTGTGTTCTCGCTGCAGCATACACTGTTCATTTTTCTTTAAATGTCTAAAGGTCAAAATCAGCGTTTGTGTAAGGAGCCCCTCTGAATGTGTGCCAGACTGTCTGTGTAGAAGAATGAGTTCGGTCTAATCATACGGACAAAACCGTGACGTAAGTGTTGACACAGTTGAAGTACTTTGCAACACGTGAGATAAACAGAGACTAACTTATTAACTCTATTAAGATCCAAGGCGTCAGTGATTGACACTCACTGTGTAAGTCAATGAAAGGTCCAGTTTCCAGATGGCTCCGCTGGAATCCTACAAGAATAAAAAACGTAGAGATCAGGTTGGAAGGATTGATCAAGGTGAGATTATCCGTATCACAAATGGTCTGAATGGGTAATCTTTAAACTTTTGCCCTCTGACCTGAGCAAACCAAATGTTGGAGTCAGGCAGGGGGCTCTTCACCACAGAGGAGAGGTGCGTGTGGTGTCCCACCACCATCTCGTTCAGCGGCTCCATCTCAAACCTGTTGCTGTCGCTGCTACTGTCAGCAATGTCAATGCTCTCAAAGTTCCAGCCCTGCAGTGGGCAGAGGGGCGGTTACAAAGTCATGCTGATTGTATTACAGACAGTCTCCATCCAGATCATTACTCCTGCTCGTTTAGGGTTATTAGGGTCAAAATCTATATACTCTCGACAGAAGCTCTTCAGATTGCAACCTGTTGCTCACTTCAATACATAACTCATAGAAAGAGGTTGACATGGCAAGTTACATATCTAAGGGATAAAAAGAGTGCTGAAGCATTTGTTTATTAAATGTGCTTCAGTCCCTTTTTTCTCCTGGAAGATATTAAGCAGCACCTGATTCAGCTGCCCTGAAGAACCTTGTTTCAACTTGACATCTTCAAGGCTGTCAGGAAAATATTGTCTAATTTGATATAACTCACTTTGTTATCACCTTTTTAACTATGTTTTGTCTTTTATTTTATTTCTGCTGTATTTCACATTCTTCATGTTATTTTTAATTTCTGACTGTAAATGTTCAAATTATTTGGGTGTTATTTTTGGAACCCAGAAATGAATTTAAAAAAAAAGAAAAAAACAATAATCCTGCCACTCTCTTCAGTCTCCGTGTTGTTTTGAGATGTTGAAGTTTCCAGTATTGATGCAACAAGTATGTAAGAAAGTACTGTGAGACAGTTAACATTGTTGGTTTTGGTGTTTTCATGTGATTTACAAGACTAAACGTATACAATAATGCCAGGCTTATTCTTGAATCCTTTACACTTGACAGGCACAAAGTTATTGTTATAAGCTATTGGCAGTGTCTTACCCGGACCACTCCATCAGAGCCAAACGTCATCAGCTGTCCATCTTCTAGGGTAAAAGGCTGGACAATCCCAGTGTGACAGTTCCTTCCCCCCTTACGGCAAATCTCCACCTTGATACCATTCCCCTCCCACAGCAGCAAGTTGCCCCAGGCTGAGCCAGACACCACCTGACAGGAGGAGACAGAGTGTGAAAATGTATTTTTGAGCTTGATAGTTCTCCCAGTATATTTATATATTACATAAAATTTGAACATCAATGGTAACCGAAACACTCTGTCTGCTGATCATGTGATGCAACTGAACCCTCCAGAAGAGCTACTATGTGGAATTTACACAAAAAAGTAAACAACTTTACCACAATGCTACTATTTTCCGGGCAGAGAAATTATTATTCTCTCCAACGTTTTAGATCTGTTAATTACCAATCTATATTGTAACCATGGTAGTGGAGTGGCTCTTAGGGCCCAAGCACAGTAGTCTGTATTTGTCATCTTAAAATGGAAACCAGAGCATGATTTTTTTTTACACCACACTCACTTATTAAGCCACTTCTGATCAAGAAAATGATAATAAGTTGCAAATAGTACTGGTGACGATGCAAATCGCTCAGCTTAACAGCCAATAATAGTTCTCTCACTGACAGGCTCTACTGCAAAATAAGGTTCATGTCCTCCACAGGATGAATCGTGATAACGTTGATGATCACATGACTTTGCAGCACTGTTATCAGATAAAAACTTAATATAATTTGCACTCAACATTGTCATTGCAAGCACATTAGCATGCAGACGCTAGCATAGCTGTGCCAGTGTATGGCCTCACAGAGTCACTAACATGGCTGTACACTCTACATTTCCAGACCTTCCTGACATCAAAGTGTGTAAGAATAGCAGGGAACAGACCTTTCCATCAGGAAGTTCCACGTAGCCCTCAATATCAGTCGCCGTAGTGTTTCCAAAATGGCCCATAAGACCTTGCAGTTTAATACCTGTGAAGGTGCCGGCCATTTTCCAGAACCTGATATAGAGAAGCAGAGAAGGTTTTTCACCATATTGAAAAAAAACAAAAAAACATATTGTATTTAATATCATTGCTTTCATTCAACTTCTGATATCTGAAGCCATTTCTGTGACCATTGATGTTTTTCCGTACAGAGTATTTCTCAGCTGGGAGCAGTGATTTCCTGGAGTCTCCACTAGTTGCAAGGCAATCCCACAGTGACCAGACTCCAGGAAGTCACTGCTGCCAGCGAGGTTCTTGGGGGATTTAGTGTGTCCTTTACTTGATGTGTCCAGATCCTGATGATGTGAGCAGACCCGGGTTGTATGGGGAGAAGCTGAGTCGGTACACGTCCTGAGAAATGGCCTTGCAGCTCAGTACCACCTCCTCTTGCCTCCAGTTCCACAGCGTCAGCATGTAGTCGGGTGCGCTCCCCACGCTGGCCAACAGCTTCCCATCATGGTTAAAATCCACACAGCTATACGCCTTCTCTGTACCGCCTATAGACATGCAGGTTAAAACACGATCATCAGTAAAACAAAGACATAACATTGGAAAAAAGGGCTCAACTCAACGCGTCCTTGTCAAAATTACCTCTGAGGATGCGGTACGGTTGTAACGAGGGATATTCATAGACTATGATGTCGGGGTAGTTTCCCTTTTCGGCTACAGCAAAGAACTCCTGGCAAGGGTGTGCCTTCACACACACACACACACACACACACAGAAATTAAGACAAAATATTGAAACAATATCAGTATTTTTGCTACAAATCAATGTGGAGAATATTAATTTACTGAGTTATAAAAAAAAAGCAAACCTAGAACTCTCCACTTCTTGAATATGACATTGCATAAAACGTACACTGTAGAAGGGATACAATAAAGCAAAGTCTCCTTCTCTCCTCTCATCTCTCTACTTTCAGTTAAAATAATAAAGGTCCAAACGATGATACAAAAAAGAGTCACACTAGTGTTTTTTCATATTTCAGCTCCTAAATCTGAAAGCATATAAAGATTTTTGCTTGACTTCAGGCTTGCATTCTGTTTTTTTTTCCCAATAGGTACAATAAGCTATCTATTTCCATTCATTTCCATAGGGTATAAACATCTATCATCACTCTCTTGTAACTTGTTTGAGTCATCTATAAGTAATCTATTACAGTGAAGTCTGTGCACGTTTCTGTCATAGCTACACATCATTTTGTGGTAGTGCAGATTGTTCAAGTCAATCTGCCCTTACAGAGGTTAAGAAGAACTGCTGATGGGTGACATACTGCCAGTTGGCCGGCGCATGGTTTTGGCTCGTAGGGGTCTTATGTTTGACCAGAGTTTATTCAGGCTCCGTTTTCACGATACATACACAATATGACCGCCATGTCTGGTTTATGATCTTTCTATATTCCAGTTAAACAGTGCACTAAAATATGTCTCTGAAACCATTTCAGAATTTCTCGATCCAAAACGAGAGAGAGGTAGGGTTTGACAATACTCTGTGAATGTAGATACGAGCATACAAAATGTGAAATAACAATCTGCAGTTGAAACAACTGCCCTAAGACCTTACACACAACACATCATCAAACATGTCATCTGGAAGACTTGCTGGCAAAGCTGGTTAAATTGGCGAAGTTCCTGTTTAAACAAATAGCTGCCTAAAACAGTGAGGAAAAATAGTTTAAAAAGCTACATACACTACAGCTTGGTGTGGAATGTAGAATAGATCTACGCTATGGTCATCAATAAAAAAAACATCTTACTGTGATGGTTCCAATTCCTCCTCCACTGCAGGAGCGAAGGTATTTCTGCTCCTTGGTGGAAACATCCAGCAGGATGAGCAGGTTTCCTGCTATAAAGATCAGAGTTCTGTCATCCAGCAGCTGCAGATTCCCCCTGCGGCCACTGTCATAACCAAAGGTGTGACTGAGTGCAGGATGGATTAAGGGTCAGGATGAGATTCACTGAGGCTTTACACAATACACGATACATTTTGGATTTTTTTTATGTTACAAAAGGTCCTTAAATAATCATTATTACAATTGCTTGTTGACAACAATACATCTGCACATTTATGTTACTAATAACACTATATAATGATACTGTATTAATACTGTATTGTTATCATTATGTTTTATATCATATATTCACAAGTTTCCTGGGGAGGTCATTATTATAGCCGGTCCAAATGCTGATCATAAAACATTTTTTTACAAGAAGGATACGAGAGGTGCAGGAGGTTCTCTGGGATTTCAGAGTCCTGTGTGATGAACGGTCTGGAGTAAAGCTCCTCATACTTGTAGTTCTTCTCCGAACAAAGCTGCTTGTCAGATTCCTCCTCAGCCTCCTGCTCCATCACTGGGCTTTCACTGTCAAATCCTGTGAGAGAGAAAACATTTGACCACAGTCTTTAAATATTGAGCATTTCTTAAACAGTTATAATACAAATAATATTGTATCTAAAATACAGTGTAAAAAAAAAACATTATTCTTATTCTTATGTATGATTTTTATTCCTCTATGCTTTTCAGAGCTGCTGGTTTAAACTTGCTTTTCAACTTTTTTCATGTCTGCTTTTACTGGTACAGTTTCATTGCTTTTATTTCTTATTTCACTGAGAATCAATCTGCTTTCAGTGGGTGTAACCCATTTTGCATGTCTTTGCACTGAATCTTGATTGAGTACTTCAGTTGGCTGTGAATGTTGGAGGCCCATTTTTCAACATAGTCACTTCACACAGCCAGCAATGCACATTTGTTGTCAGCTTCTCTACAGGCAGCATTTGCAAATTGCCTTCTATAGTTTCTATTTCAACCTCCTCAGCCAGCCAGGTTAGTATTAATGAAGGACTTTGTAAGTGGCGTTACATGCACTCTAACGTTACCTCCAGTGTTCTCCTGTGAGGCTGTCTGTGTGCTCTCAGCCTCTTCAGCAACAGTCGCTGTGTGTTCCTCCGACATTTCGCTGTAAGATAAATCATCTGCTGTTCAGGTTTTAAATCTGTAAAATAAACATCTGAATGTATTATTCTCAGGTATTTGCAACTTCACCTAACTGACGTAATGGCAGTCAATGGGATAAAAAAGTACAATAAAGCGTTAGCGATTAAATATTCAGTAATTCCATTTCGAACTAAGACTAAAGTGTATTTACCTTAACTTTGGCTCGTATTTAACGTATTTCAAAAATATGGCTCTGCAATGTTTCCTTCTCCCCAAGACCTTGTCAGTTTGGAGGCGTTGCCAGGCAACAGGGAACGTCTCTCCGCTGCAAAGCATGGTGGTTAATGTGGTTTTGAAGCCTTTTTTGGCTTCATTGTAGTTGTCGCTCTTCACCTTGGCATACAAAGGACAGTCCATTTTACGTAAAATGCAGAAAATCATGATACAATAATAATAATAATAATAATAATAATAATAATAATAATAATAATAATAATACAATTAAATAATCCTTATTATGATAATTCAGCAGAATAAAATAAGAAATAAATTAATCCAGCCGAAATTATCTTCTTACTTGAAGTTTTATGTTCTGAACGCCATCGCTGTAACCATAGTAACGACGTATATCCCTTTAAATGACACATGTAAACAAACATGGCCGCCCTCTACACAGTCGCGCGGGGAAAGCCAGAGACTACTGAGACTATTGAGACTAGTAGTATTACGTTGATGCCAGTGCACTATAAGACTTCTGAGCAGAATAAACATTTCAAAGCAGTGATATATAAACGGTAAACGTTAATATTCTACTACATATCGGCGAAAAAGCGTTGTCGCAAAACGAACGTTTTACGGCAGCTACGGTTCCGTTTGATTGGACGCTTGGTGCCGTAAACCGTGTTGGTTACAGAACGCATGGGACCGAGCAGGGACAGCGTGTGTGAACATCTGAAATGTAAGTTGCACCAGTAGAAATGCCATATATGTTGTTATTGTTCGCGAGATAAAGGACAGAAGCGCGTGGCGTCACCGACATTGTGATAATATGAAATGTATGAATGTTAATGCTATGAGCGAACGCTAACTAGCTTCAGATAACATGACCAAACTAGCTTCTGATAAAATGACCAATCGCTCTCACGAAGTAAAAGTAACGACAACACGATCTCTAACTGATACAGTTGAAGTTACTGTGCTGCATTCAAAGTAGCTTTCTATCAGTAAATGTGCTCAAGTATAAAACGTGGAAGTAGTAATGGAATAAAATGTTTTTTTCAGAGGGTTTTTTTCCTGTTAGCTAGTAGAAGGTAGCCTTAGCTCCCTTCATACCAACATTTCAGAATGACAGGAAGTTTCCTCCAAGTGTTGTCTAATAAATTAAACAGAGATAATTACAGTAGTTTAATACTGTGAATAATTCCTACAGAGACTTTCAACTTAGGTAGGCGTACGTACTGCTCAGCCAGTCACCAGTCATGATGTATGTTTGTATGCAAACAATATGTAAACATTTTTGAAGCCCAATTTCCCAATTACTCTATCTGTGCCTCTGTTTGTGTCTGTGTCTGTACGTCTCTCTGGGAACCACCTTAGAATGGAGGCTAGATCCAAAAAACCTTTTTCTCCCAAAGGTGGAAAGAAGTTTCCACCGAAAGGAAAAGGTGAGCTATGGTTAACATCAACCAACTTAAATGTACACCATCACTTTCAACCAGGTTTGTCACTGACTTGTCTCTCTCTCCCTCTCTCTGCCCAGATTCCATCGGGACCAAATTTGGAGGAAAACCAGGCAACAAGCCGGGTGGTAAAAAGCCCTTCAAACCGTACAACAGCACAGAGAAGAAGAGCAGACCGGGGAAGGGTGGAGATGCCGGCAAGAAGCAAATCAAATTTGTTGTATCCAAAGCCGGCAACGTGCAGCAGAAAAGGAAGCTGCCGTTTAAAGGGAAAAAGGAGGGAGGAGAGGGAGAAGGTAAGAACACATCTGCCAGATTACAGTGAAGTCTGGCATGTTTTAGTCTTTACGTCTCAGCACTGCTTCTGATTCTGGCCAGTCAGTGTTTTCACTCACGCTGTCTTTAGCTACTGGATTTACAATTATTCACAAAAAGTGCCAAATGTCACATGACATTAACCTCCAAATAACAGTACTACACAGCTAGTAATCCAAGCTGCCAATAACAGAAATGATATACAAAATACAATGAATATACATTATATAAATGTAATACAGATATACTGTAAAACACATTCGAACAAAAGGGAGATTTTACAGGTTGCAAACATGCACTGTATTCACACTACACAGGCATGATCTTATATCGCCATGTTGGTGTTGTTCCTGCAGCACAGGTGATGTTGCTCCAGGACCATCATTGCAACTAACCAATCATGTTTTTTTGAATATCAAAGCTTTGCGCCTTGGGAAAAATACTTGACTATACTAAATACTAAAAATTGGCACGGGGGAGAAGTTATCCTGTCAAACACGCGTTGATTATTGTGAGAGTTGTAGAGTCAACTATGACCCACACCATGTATTCCTAAATCTAACCAAACTGCGACAGAAATGCAAAGTAATAAGTCAACTGAGACTTAAAATGATAAGACAACAACATAATAGTAGGTCACACGCTGGACATGAACCCAGGTCTGTGCTTCACCCATTCAACCACCATGTCTCACTGTCTGTGTGGAATCTTTGACTTTTTGATGAGATGAAACGATGGCCATGTACCTGTAGTATCATGCCAGCCCTGTCAGAAGACACAATATTGATGCTCTTTCTGACTGTAAAATGCCAGCATTTTAAAAATAAAATATACAAAAACACATTCTCTCAACAGCATTATGTACATTGTCTGAGCTCTAAAAGCATCTTCGTTGGAGTAAAGCATTTTAAACAAATGAAATGGAGTCGCCATTCACATTCACCTGCCTTTTTTGCTTCCCGATTGGTCGAGCAATTGCTGGGTGCATTTGTTACAGAAATTGTCACACAATTTTTTAAATGCATAAATTAGTAGATGATAAAAGCTTTCAGTTTTGGGTTGCTTTGTATCTGTCTGTATAGCTGTAAGCTCATTACCTTGGTCCACTCTGGCCATTGCACAGAGTCTAAATCACCATTAATCTTTTTCTTAATGATCATTCTGTGTGTGTGGTCGGTCAGGTCCAGCAGCTAAGAAGATGAAGAAAGGTGAGTTTAAGCCAAAGAAGGAACTGACAAAGGAGGAGCTAACACAGAACAGGCAGCAGAAGAAGAAGGAGCTGAAGAAGACCAGGCAGCTGGCGGAGAGGAAGGACATGTTCCAGATCATCAGTCAGGCCAAACAAGTGTGGGGAGACCTCAGGAGGTACACACACACTCACACTCTGGTCGACCTTCTTTATGCCTTTTTTAATTTTAATTTTAATTTTTTACCTTTTTACCAAAAAAATAAGTAAAACT
>CAEMYA010000029.1:2549148-2564164 GCA_903131615.1 Diplodus sargus
ATTTGTAAAAATGGTGGAGTTGCCCTTTAAAACTAAATCAAATAGCTCACCAACTGATTAGTTTGTTGACAATTAATCCACAACATGTGAGTCTGCTGCTGCGGTCTTCATTTTAAACCACTGCGAAGAAATTATCTTTGACTTCCTGCATGCATGACATGTGAGGAACGTCAGCTTGGGCTCTGGAACAATGATCAACTATAAAAAATGATTATAAGCGGCAGGTGAACAGCTGGAGTTTAGTGAAAAGCCCTCTTTGTTATTATTGATGAGTGAATGGATTTTAGACTTATTAAAGTACACATTCATTCAAATCTTTCTTTTTTACTCTCAGATTTAAAAAAAACAACTAAATCCTGCCAAGTGAAGAGTGAAAAAAAGATGACAAACAAGTGAAAGATGAATGAATAAAGCGTCTGACCTGCATGGAGCTCCATGGCTTGATGAAGATCTTGGTGAGGTCCACGTAGTCGGCCGGTTCTCTGACAGCCTGAGCGTGGCTGCCGGGCTTGTAGCTGTGGAACAGACTCCTGCTGCGCGCTCTGAGGTGGCTCAACATGGTCGCCGCTCGATCTGTTCAGACCCTCAAAATTAAATCAACTCATAAAGGAGAGACATCCTGACAGCTCTAACACCACCGACCTCTCAAACGTACCGTACACACACAGCTGGGATCCTGCACATGTGGACAAAACCTTGATCACACACACACACACACACACACACACTAACACACACGGGGCGATGAGGTAGGAAGTGGCTCTCGTCGTCTAATGCAGTTGGCTGAGATGATCTGGGTGCTTAAAGTTTTAAACACTGTTATCCTCTTTTATCCATCTCTTGATCTCTCGCTCTCCTCCCACTAACTGTATCTGATCCTGCTGGACGTTGATATTTTCCTACTTGCTGTCAGCTGACAAAGTGAAGGAGCCGGTCTAAGAGTCAGCAGCCAGGCTGGCGACTCTGTGAGAATCGTCTCATAAAATGTATATAAACACACACAGTGAAGCTGAGTTTGATGGGAATGTCGTGGAAGTACTGACCGAGCTCAAATGTTGACTCCAAGGGGAAAAGTCGGCGCAGGAAGAGGCGGACTGACTCTGCCATCGACAGAACTGAGCACCAGCACGGCTCCAAAATACAAATCCAAATCTCAAAAACATCAATGTGGACATTTTTTCACAGGAATTTGGTGTGAGTGATAAAGCTTTCCTTCAAGGCACACATTTTGACTTTGTGTCAAAGCAGATTTTTTTAAAAAAAAGAAAAAACTGGTGGAATGAAATGAAATGAATGATGGCTCCATTCTATTCAGGTGAACTCCCTCCAGGCTCTGGCTTTGTGCATGCTCACTCACTGACATGGCTTACCGGGACACTTCATAGAATGGAGTCATTGTTAATATATTCCTGCTTTGTCGAGTTACACTAAATAGTGAGAAAATAGTCTATAGCGTGTACCGGTGGTGCTGTTATTAAAATAATACTCAAGGTAAAGTACAGTATAGTCTTCAAACACTACTCAGAGCATCAGTTATTTCTTCACCATTGATGTTAAATCAATGTTCAGTAGCAGACATTCAATGGAAGGGGTTTCTGATTCTCTGAATGTTCAGTCTAAATGACTCCCAACCCCTGCTCAGCTCTGCTCAGTGGTCATGGTCGCCTCTTCAAACCTGCGCCTGAAGATGCAGATGACAGGTTGAGACATTAGTTCAAATAGTTTTACAAATAAGTAACTTACATAGTGCAATCAATCTGCAATTACAGGTACAATTACAGACTTAGAAACATACTTAATGTAAAAGCACCGAAAAGTAGTGAGGAGCTGTAATTAGTTGCTTCCGTCCGTGATTTGTACATACTGAAGGAAACATTTAAAGGGTTTTCTTCACTGGAGGTTGAGGTCAGTCATTAATGTTAAAGTCAGTTAAAAAACCTTGTCGTGGTTTCATCGATGAGAAAAACCGTCTTTGTTGAGTCCACGGGTTTGTACATTTTTAAAGTTAATTAAGAATGTAATATTCATAAACGACAAATTCTCAGATTGAGATGAAAACATGGAGATTTTTCCCTATTGTGATTGGACGATCTGAGGGTTAGAGTTAACCCTGGTATTGCTTTACATTTTGTTTATGTAAAGCAATACCAGAAAGTCAGCATGAACTGTTAGTTCCATATTAAATCACTATCACTGACAGACTGTATTTGGGTTTTAGAAAAGGGGGAAACTGGGTCGATTGCATTTGGTTAAATGTCATGCTGTCAGTGTGAAAACGAGCAGAATCTGCTGTTGTTCAATGGATTATTTTTAAAATGCAGATATGCAGCAGGCTGTCACTGAGTCTTTACTTTATATAGAACTTAGTCCATCACATCCAACATATCTGGCGCGAAGGGTGTGTGTGTGTGTGTGTGAGAGAGAAGAGTTTGTCCCATCAAGCGTGGGTCATCATAGGTGGACATTAATCCTTGCTGTAGTTAAACAGTGATAATGAGCGGGTGGAGCCGGACCCGCTCCCAAAGGAAAACGACTTAGCGGCTCTCCCACTGCCTCAGCCCACTTCCTGCACTTCACAAACACCTGTTCGTCCCTCAGCTGGCGTGATCCGGACGGGACGAGTCAGGAGCAGCGAGTTTTGGACAGATTGAACCGTGAGCTGGAACAACTGCGGTGGTTTCATGTTCACATCTGTCTGCCTCCTCCGTCTTTTTTAAAGCGGTTTATTGAGGATTCAGTGCATCCTGTTTGCACTTTGAAGTCCTTCAAGATCTGAATGAACGGACTGCTGTAAAACGCAGCCTTGATCTTGGGGCAGCAGTTTGACTAAATAGTTCTGAATCATTCGAACTTCGTGGAGCGTTATTTTAGTCTCAGGGCTTGGAAAGGATGTCAAGTCCAAGTTAAGTCACGAGTCCGTGAAGTTCAAAGTGAGAAAACACACTTTCACCACGTGAAGATCTAAAGCCGTAAAACAAATGACATGTTATGGCTGCCTGTATTCTCTAGTTACTCTACAGCTCAAGTTTTTTTACATAACAAATTAGCTCATACATCATATTTTAAAAGGTTAAACCCTTGATTCTCAAAGCGTTTTTTTACCAAATCTGACAACCGATTTGTGACACAGAGCTTTGGTCGTCTTTCCCGTCCTATTCATAATCTCAGTACACGTTTAATTTATGTCACAACTCTTTGGATAAGGGCCCTGACCCCTAGGTTGGAAAACACTGCAGAAATACGTACATGAGGTGATACTTTTGGCACTTGCAAGGCTTCAGACGTGTTAGCTGTGGCGTAGCAGTAATAAGTGTATGCAGTGTTCAATAAAATTGCTGACATGGATCTTTATTATTCTATTGTAAAATTTCTTAATACAGCAACTGCTCCATGAATGAGGCGTATTACAATAAAAAAAAAGCAGGTTCAATTTAAGTGACTTGACATACTCATATGTGCAAGGTGTCATGGAGCTTTGGAAGAAGGTAGATGTAAAGTAGATAATGCTAGCTATACCAGTAAATTACTACATCATAATGTTGCAGTATTAACGATCGGATAATGTGACATCTTTAAATGCTTTAAGTACATTTTGCTGATTATACATCTGTACTTTTAAAGACTCTCTTGTAATGGAGTATTTCTACCTTGTTGTGATAGTACTTTTACTTGAGTAAAGGATCTGATGCTTCTTCCACCCCTGGGGGAATAGTTATGTACAAGTCATTGGAAACAGACAGTTATATCACTACATCCGGTAGCATTAAGACTCCCCTTCAGTGAACTCAAAAACAAAAAAAAAGACGATAAACTACACTATGTGAACTCCTCCTAGCATTTTAGTGTAGACCAGCGAGAAAAGTGTTCTTAGAACTGCTAGCTCCAGACATAGGGAGCAGTTATACTCCAGGCAAGAAAAAACGCATTCCCGCTGGTACAATCCTTGCACATTCCAAGGTGGACCAACCCAGACTCTAGCCTGCTCCAAAGCACTTTGCTTCCGTTAACCCTGGTTCAACAATGTGTGTGTGAAAAGGAACTTAATCATCCCAGGGTCAGTGGATCCTCTCACACAAACACAATAGAAAAGACAGGACACCATGTTTTGAACAACGTTGTGGATTAGATTTTAATTCTCAAGTGATTTGCAAATTGGTTTCTTCACAGATACAGAGCTTTTAAGTTTCAATCGTGTTCCCCCTCACTGTACAAGGCTAGAAAAAGTTCACAGCAACAGCACACAAACATACAAAATAGTTTTACCAAATTCAGTTGTGTCTTTTTCAGATTTTTCTTTCTTGTTAAATACATCTGAACTCTAACCCTGGTACGATGCCCAACCATAGCAAAAAATTGATTTCAAGTCAAATGTATACAATCTTATTTACACAAGGAACATTTGATCAAAGTGCATTGAAGAGAGTCCTGATTGACCGTCATGTCTCTGAGGGATGATGGGTAATTATATACAATGTTTACAAATGCTGTAACCATGGTGATCCTTACACAGCTTTGATAATAATAATAATAATAGTAATAATATTAATAATAACTGACTGAATTAACTGCTTGTAAGAATGTACTCTAAGAAGTACCGTTGGAAAGAAACCCAATTATAAAAAAACAAACAAAAGAAAACTTACACCTTAGATATAATTGCCCAAACCATGATGGCACATAAATATTCACACATCCCAGCCTGTTGGATCCAAGCAAGTAAGAAAGAGTTTGGACCAGTTTTCCAGATGAACGCCTAACTCCTGAGTGACCCTTGACCCCTCTCCACTCTGACACTATTAAAATGGAGTGTCACGCTGTCTTTAACACATGTGGCATCTCGTATTGACACGCTCAGATCCAGTTTTGCATCCTGTCCCACAGAGTCCCTCTGTTTGATCAGAAAAACACTGTCCTCTTGGTAATTTTTAGGTTCCCAAAAACGGAGATTCATTGCGTTTCTCTCATCTGTTGAAAAAAGATGGCATCAGGAGGGACAGGAAGCCGTCTGCGGCCCCAAAACAATGAGAACCAAAAGAAAAGAAAAAAATCCTGAATACTTGACTGAGTGAAAACAGTTATGACACATAATTCATTGTAATATTCACATAATAAATAACATTTGTTGAAGTCATCCTCTCCACAGATAATGACATAATGCACTTCAGAAGGCATGTGGTCGCACTGTAAGGGCTGCTGCTGTTGCTTCGGACGACCTTTGGCGTAGGAACGAGGAGGCTCCATTGAACGCTGTGGGTTGCCGTAAAAAAGCAAAAAAACCAAGACGATCATGATAAATCGTCATCTGTGCTCACTATCGAAATCTGGAGACGTAGACAGAGAAGGAGGGAGGGGAGGAGACAGAGAGAGAAATGGCTTTATTAAACATTTGACTTGTACATTAGTTCTGACCTACCAAGTGATTAAGCAAACACATTTCCAGACCAACATCCCACATTGCTTTCCAACACAAATCACCCAATCACAGCCCTATGATTAGTGTGCTGCTCCTGAGAACATTTTCTGAAGAAAGCTAACTTTTCCAAACTGAAGTATTTGCATGAAAGAAAAAAAAAAAAGGTTTGAATTGGCTACACAACTGGTCAGGGTTAACAATTATTAATGCTGACTAAAGCAAATATAGAGCTCTTATATTGTGTTAGTTGTATAATGTTACATAACAGTTTGCTATGAGTGGAAAGCTTGTTAGCATAGCCTAGTTAGCTTGCAAGCCAACTCTCTAAGCCCGCAGTCATTCATGTAGGTACAGCTCACAGTAGGTACTACAGTATAATGACTGAATATTAATAATTTCATGGCATGCAGTTGAGGATTTATAGTACATGAGCAGCACACTGATGAGGGCTCAGATTGGCTGGTCCATAAAGGCAGTGTGGGATGTTGATCCAGGAACATGTCCCGTCTGGGTAAATCATGCTATATATTCCATTATGCTGGCAAATTATTGCCATAAGATTGTGGCTGGGTATTGTAACTTGTACAAACCAATTCATACCAAACCCAGACAAGTTCAACGGACAGCATTTTATTCAAGCTACAATACTGAAACTATGCAATGTTACCAACCGTATACCTTCGAGCCCTACAGTAACAGAGGGGATGTCCACATACAACTCACAAGGAAACTAAAATAAAGACAATGGACTTTGTTTGAAGCTTTCAGTGCATTCAGTCACACGTCATACTCCTTTGCCTTGCTTTTAATTACATCAAGATTGCTCGGGCCTGTGCTCTCTCACAGCAGTCTACATTATGGCTGAATGCTCCAAACACCATGAAAAACACTCTTGCTTGAAATGATTTATTTAAAAAAATTCTGGATTTTATATTTTAGAAACAGAGTAGTCAGATCACATACTTTGCTATGCTGCATTGGAGTCTTGAACTTTGCTCTTTTGCCTTCTGCCCATCTAAATGGACAGAGATGTTTGCTGCAGCTGTGAGGGTCATGGCAGAGGTCTAAATCAATCCTGTGACTCTGGCTGGGTTTAGCTTAATCTGTTTAATCTGTGTACAGAGAGTTGTGCTCTGTAGACGGCCAATAATGCACTACGGATTACTAAAGGCCACAAGGTCAGGGTGAGAGCAGAGGTCATTAACGTATAGAGTCCATCCTCTGTCTCTCTTTTTTAAAAATAATTGTTTTTCTGGGATCAATGCATTAAGCCTCTAAGGTTTGATGTTTTCTTACCAACAATGCCATCTGCTGAGAGGTGTTTACTTACTGCAGGGTAGGTGTGTCCCACGTTGGCGCTGTGCCGGGTGATGTCGATGTTGAGGTCTTCTTCTGTGGTCTTCAGGTAGACGGGGTTGTCAAAGTTCATACTCTTCTGGTTCTTCAGTTGCCAGTTTCTCCACATCAGGTAGCCACCCGCCGCTGCCATCGCCAGTAGCACTGAGGAAACAGACAACATGACGCAAACACAGTCAGATAATAGTCCAGTATAAGGGCTGATGGGTCAGGGATTAAGCCACATGTATGTAGTACAGTTTCCTCATATTCATGGTTTGTTTCCCTCAAATTCCTCTGATAAAATTGTATTCCTTCCCAAAATGTGTAAACTTGAACCATCTGTGTTTTTTTTTCATATTTGGCTGTCTCTTCTAAAATATTTAGTCACACAGCTCAACAGTAATCTGTTTTAGCAGGGTAATTAACTGGAGGAAACAGCTGCAGCTGAAAAGTGGATTTGGTTATATTACCATGACCACCTCTTGGACATTAGAAAATATGTTGAGGAGCCGGAGTGAAAAGAATTGGGCAAGAATTCCCGCTCTTTATTTTCATTAAGTCTTAGAGTGTGTGCATATGAGTGATTTGCACTCACAGACTGGCAGTATGGCCCAGGCCGCAGCAGAACCTCGGGCTGTGGCATCCACCTGGATCGATGTGCTCACGTTGGCTTCTGAAAGACCAAAACAAGCAAACAGGTCAACACTCTTAACCCACATGCTTAAAAACGACAAAGAACTGATGTCTTTCACAAGACATGTCCTCGAGAGAGAGCACACTTACTTCAGCATGCTGAAGAGGACGAAAGTTTAACCCGAGAGAAACTAATCTTTTGTGTCGATACAGGCCTTTTAATGCATTGAAAGGCATGAAGGCCTGGGAGTGGAGTGGAGTTGTGATCTTCTACAAGCAAACTTCTATGTAATGTGATTGGTTGAACATGAGTGATGGTCACAGCGCATGTGGGCTCAATAGAAACCAGAGTCAGAAAGCGCCCAAGCTCACGAGCTGTTCATGATGATGCAAGTTGCCACCACACATGGGATATGACTCAGCACTTTCCAAATGCTCCACTGTCTCTACCAGTCAAAGAACTGGTCTGTCACCATTAAAGCTTATGTGGATGGCTAATACTTTTAATACGTTTTATTACAAATTAAACTGTCAAAATCTGCTGCACTGACTCTTTCTGTTCTGCTATTATGCATTTGTTTTGCTACAAAACAGACAAATCAAAATTGGTGTAAAAACCTTTTTTTAAAAAGGAAAAGTGCAAACACTGAATCGTTTCCTTTTAGGTAAATATTTTGTATGATAAAAGGTCACACTCGAATACATAAACAATAGCACATTGAGTTTATTTGTCAAATACAAATTATATTTAATACAACATGCTGAAACATTGTCTCTGCATGTAGGGGGCAGCCACTGTGCTTCGCCCAGGGACCAACTACAGCTCTAGGACACCGGCAGGAGACCTGCACAAATACAGGGAAGAAGACGCAAACGCCACACAAAATGGACCTTCTTGTTGTGAGGCAACATTGCTAACTGCCAAAATCATCAGCCAGCAAAGTCAGTCAAACTTCAGCTGCTTTATATCCTTCTAAAGATAAATGTAGACCTTTGTTTTCAGTACTTTGAAAAGAAGTAAAGAAGGGGATTTTTTTCACTGGGTTAATATAATCCAGTCTCAGGGTGTTCATGTAGCAGGCCCTTTGTGTCAGCGGCGAGTGAGTGACATGACTGGCAAACAGCTCGGCTGAAAGCAGCGTCAGAGGCTTCAGGACAAAAAGACAAAACAGACAGGGTTTGTTAACCCAAGTCCAGTCAGTCTGCTGTGCTGCCAAGTAATTTGGTGACGTCATCAACATGCATAAGAAAATGAATGAGACACAGATTGGCTTACTAGCCAAATTCCAACAATGTCAACAATAAAACTTATCAAAAACGAAAATACACCATGAATTCTCCTTCCACAATAATTTAGGAATCTGCCTGGTTCAGTACATTTTAATACAAGTTTCAACTCTTAAATCAAAAGGATGAAGAAATCGAGGAGAGACACTTTCATCTAGTTTAATGTGATTGTACAAAAGAAATGTTGATATCAACCATCATCAGTTTTCCCCTATTTGTTAGGTTAAACTGTTGACCCATTTTGCTTTTGACTGAAGCTTTGTAAAACTGATCCATTTTATAACTGCATCGTAGCTGTCTGAATCGAAATTGAAAGGTGCCTAGAGAAACTCAACCCTAGAACTGACTGGACACAGTGGATCCATTAGAAGTAAAGGCACCTGCTGTGAAATATTTCTATTCTCCATATAGCGTAATTATCATTGAAAGACAGTTGGGATTTAGGCGCAGTGGGAGTTGGGTTATTTCATTTAGTGAAATTTTATGTTGTCAGGTTAGAACAAGCAGACTCTGTTTTTTATTGCTATTGTTCAGTGTACCCCACAAAGTTATTTCTAAAACACAGATATGCAGCAGGCTGCCTCTGAGTCTTTCCTTTATATATATTAGTCCATAGTCCTTCACATTCGACAAGTCTGCCTTAATCCAAGTGTGTGTATGTGATGCGTTTGTCCCATCAAGCATGGGTCATCATAGGTTTAATCCTTGTAGTTAAACAGGGATAATGACCGGATGGAGCCGGACCCGCTCCAAATAGAACGATTTAATGGGTCTTCCACAGTCTCAATCCACTTCCTTCACTTCAGAAAACCTGTTCATCCCTCAGCTGACATGACGAAACAGGAGCAGTGGGTTTTGGGGAGAATTAACTGTGTGCTAGATGAACAGAGGGGGTAGAGGTTTCATGTTTCACTTTTTTTTTCGCTTCCATCTGCTTCTCAGAACAGATCCTTGAGAACTGGCTTTGAATTCTCCTTTGATATCTGACATGTCTTTTGAACATTTGAAATTTAACTGTCTACAAGTGGGACTTGAACCAATTCTGAATGGTTTTGGTGATTTCGTTGTTTTGGAACACTCCCTCATTTCTACCACAAGGTGCTGCTCCTGGGCTGTACTTGCAGACAAACATCTGCCAGTGGAGAGTTAGGGTCCACATAATTTGGTCATCAGCTGATTCTACAGTTACAGAGGAGTTGAACACATTAAATATTCACACGGTGCAGATGCATCCAAATAATGGCATCACATGTCTAGGAGGGGAAGTGAGTGGACTGAGTTGACTGCCTTTATTCCCAACATTGTGGCTTCAATAAAAAGAAAAAAAAAAAATCAAGGGGCAAACTAACTGAATAAAAGTCATGAGAACAAGTGCTATAATTAGAGACAAACAGGAACTCATCAGCAAACTGTGTCAGTGCTCCTGGTTTTGTTGATCAGGTTCCTGGTTGTATTCGTCAAACTCATTCACCAGCTGCATTTTTCAGAGGATTAGAACATTAGTGAGCAACACTAGTGCAGGTTTGCCAATCTCATTTTAAAACCTTGCGAGTGTGAGATGTTTACAGGACTGAGCAATGCGGCCAAAACCACATACAGCTGAAGTCAAGCCAGAAATCTGACCCAAGAAGGGCACCAAGCACACACATAGGTTACGCCTCCAGCAAACATTGGGAACAAAATCAAGGAGAATAAAACTTGAAAAGCTTGGAGAGTAAGCAAACACTTGACCCCCATTTCAAACATGTGGTCAACTCACCTTAAGACAAAAGTTTAGAGTTCATGTTTTGTAATGCACCTTCACACATTATGAAGGAACAAAATTAGACATGCCAAGCAGGAGCATTACAGCTATTTAAACTTGATGACTGTTGATGTGACAGCGCCATCTACACCTACTGGACCCAATGGAACCCAATTAGTACCAGTACTCAAACATACACTACTCACAAAAAGTTAGGGTTATCTGGCTTTGTTTAAATACCGATTCTAATTAAACCACGAAATGTATTGGTGGATTCATGGATCAAACATCTGTTTTGAATTTTGCTGTTAAGCTCCTTGTTGGAGAACAGCAAGTTGTGCAGGAAGTACGGAAACATTGAACTGTTGGACATGCACATTCAAAAGTTTAGAGAAGGTCACATTAAGTTCATCTGTAAAGGTTATAGTGGATTTTAGGTAAATCCTGAATTTCACCCAAAAGCCGAATATCCCTGAGTTTGTGTGAGTAGTGTATCTACACATATGCTAAATATGGTATATAGGACTCTGTTTTGCAGCCTGAATCAGCATCCCGAGCACTGGGGGGTTGCATTTTGATCACCTTCAACTGAGCGCTCCCTTATGCAGGGTTGGAACACACGTCCTCTGAAAAGCATCCTCAGACAGGGTGACTTCCTGACAGTCTCATTTGGTGAGAAATGGCCTTTTCACATACCTTACAACACTCCATCTTATTTGGCAGTAGGCCGACGCCAGGCAACAAGGTGCATAACAGCTGATGCCGAGCACAACCCTAACCCTAGCCCGAGTATTAAGCTCTTTTACATCAGCGCCCTAAATTAACACTCATACAGGCTAAACCAAACAGAAATGGTAATCTAGTTATAACAAGAAACCACCAAGCCCAAAGAAGAGCAAACAGATCAATAGAATGAGGGGGAAAGAGTAAAGCCACAACAACAAAAACAATTAAATATAGTACACTAAATCGGTGTATCCCTACTATTGACCACTAACAAGAAAACTTGTGGCAGACTCACCGATTAGATTCTGGTCTGACATCAGTGTCACAACAGGTGTGAAATAGCTATAGAGACCTTAAGTGTCCTGGTTTCACGATTCTGGCATTTCTCAGCTGTGACAAAATTCTTCAGAACTACACTCTGATGATCACAGCACAAGGCCTATGTTCATTTGATTGGTGAGTAGATTGAAATTAATCAAGATTAATGTGAAAGCATAATCTGAGAACGGAAATCAAAACAGAACACCAGTAGCAAGACTCAGCTTTTCAAATGTTGAAACAAAATCTAAAGTGATGCTGCAGATGTTATGTGCAGAGGCACTGATTTATTGATAGAAAAATAACTCCAAATAAGAGGCAGAATGAGCAGAAGAGCTGCAGCCTTCCAACTTCTTAGTGAGGTAGCAAACTTCTTTTCGTCATCAGGTTGCCCGATAGCAGTGATTCTAAATCTGAAATACTGCTTAATTATATGCTTTTGCTTCCATAAAAACATCTGCCATCATCTTGTTGGTCTCCTTACTCTTATTCCTGACTCCTGCTACAGTGTGCTGAGACTCTGCAGCTGGTGCTCAGAGAAGATGAGTATGTAATTGTATCATCCGTCATCCAACTAAGTATTGATTTTTTAAAAAAAAAAGAAAAAAGCGAGAAGAGGGACTGTTCTGGGGGCTCAAATTCGCTATCTAGTGGCAGACCAGCAAAATCCAGAACACAGCAAAATAAGAAAATACAGCAGAGCACAGGGTCTCAAACATAGAGACACTGTCCCACCTTCTGGTGGGTCATAAATTCTGATGGAGAGGGATTATTTTGTCTGTATATTTTTTAGGATAATCCAACTCATTCTGCATTGAAGTTGATGTGCAGACCAGATGACAGCTGGGATGGGGATGAGTTACTGCTTGGATACCTCAGACTACTAGACCATGTGTTACAAATTGAGTATAAACAGAATTAAATCAGTCACCTGAAACACATATGAATGTTTCATACATCAACAAGAAACACCAAAGCAGACATAAGCCATGATTACATCTATAGATAGAAAGGAAGAGACATTCTACATAGGATGGTTAAAATGTCCATACAGTACTGAGTACGCCAGAAGAGATTTCAGCATTTCTTTTCTGGCAAGAGATTAACAAATATGCAGATTCATGAGGCAAAGAAACAATCAACTAAGCTGCACATGTGATCACAGCCAAGAACAAGTGACAAACATTCCCCAGTTTTACAATTAAAATTGAAACACCCTCTGAATCCATGGCATGGGAGGAGAACAATCACTGTTCTTCAATTTTTGAACAAAGCCGAGCATGCTTTAAAGCGAGCCTACCAGAAACAGGCAGTAAAGCAGGCGACAGCTGATGGCGTTACCTGAGTGTGGTTGTATAAGTGCTTTCCCATCATCCTTTGTAGGATCTTTGGTAGTAGGGTCTGTCAGAGAGAGCCGAGAATCATGTATTTGACAACAGAAACTGAAAATAAGGAATGAGGCTGCAGAGGTTGTCCTATTTTTAAACTGCACACATGCATGTAGGCCTTCTTTGAAAATAGACCAGACCTCAAGAGACTAAACTAGTAAATAAATGCACGATAGATGAAAGCGGGATCTGCTATTCTTTTTTTCAACAACAAAGCCAAGACATCACCAAACAATCAATCATGACACCATCTACAGTGTACAGAAACAGCAGCAGCATTACATCTTTGCATGAAGACAATTTTATAGTTGTCCTGCTTTGATACGACAGTTTACATTCAAGCAAAATGCACACAGAAGCTGGGAAAGTGAGGGGACGACATTCAAGAAGAAATTTAATGGGTTTAAGGATTCGCCCAGACATTCTGCACAGTAGACTGCATTGATCAGGAGGTCCCTTTCAGCATCTGTGTAGCAAGGACAGACAGCTGCAGTGACAATAAAATCCTTACAGGCTCATCAATACAGTCTTGCTTAGCAGTCAGGGAGCCGTTAGGTCTGCTATGTAGGAGTTGGAAATGAATGCATATCATGCTTACTGACAAACAACAACATTAAGCAGATTCAAACAGGTAATAAATCAGTTTACCTACAGACCTGGTGCTTACACATTGGAGATTCAGGTGTTTGAAGATAGAAGCAGCTAATGTAACCTCAAGCAGAGATAAGGAGCGAGCTACAGAGGTCTGGTTAGCTCAAGTGACAGGCGTTTTATCACACAGCTCAGCTCTCGAGACACTAAAGGCTTTAGTCAACTTTTTTCACATATGTAGTAGTACTCCAACACCCGTAAATGCGCTTTGATGTGTAAATCAATGGAGCTCTTCTTTTTACCATTTTTCTTTTCTTTTTTTACACTGTAAACTGAATACCTTGGGGTTTGAGGGTGCACAATGTGCTTGTCACTGTCTAACAGCACATGCCTTCGTAACAGCAGATCATTGGCCGATTTGAAAACAAATGACTTAACCAAGCTCACTGCAGCTTTGACCACCAAATTCTAATCAGTTCGTCCTCAAGTCTGGACTACAAGCAATTCCCCAAAAGCGTTCCTGTGTTTTCACAACGACAGTAAAGAAGCTGAAAACATAATGTATGAGACCACGGCTATCACCCACATGGAAAGATCAAATACAAATCTTCCCATCCCTGTATGCATTTCTTCAGCTTTAACTTTCAGCAGTCTTAAATGTGCCCTGTGAGGTTTGTATAAGCATTTACCTTAGAATTGACCTTGAGAAAATATTGACAAAGTAGTAAAACGTACTCTAAATCTGACTATTTTCTAGACAGTTTTGCAGTTTGTTTCCTAAGATATCTGTCATTAGTCTGACCTAAGTGGAGTCCCAGCAGTGTCAGAAAATCCCTGAAACATCCTGTATTTCAGCCTGAGATTGTTCAGCCTGAAGGAAAACACTCCCCAGTTGCCTCTAACGGCTGTTATATGAATCCCACAGTAGTAGTTTGCAGGTCCAACCCTGAAGTGCAGAGCATTGCTTATTACTTTCTCTCACTAACAAGATTAGAGCCGGTCAAAGCTGGAACCACACAATACTCTACAGTTCCTTTCGATTCAGCTGCAAAGGCTGTAAAATGGGATAAATATGTTAGCTGGAGGTTTAGTTAAGAGCAAGAAGGCCTTTGGCTGCAGTCCAACTAGAGGAAGGTGGAGGAGCATTCAGCGAGTGACAGCCACCTCTTTTTAACCCCTCCCACACTATTTGCACTTTTAAAATAGTACCAGCAACATAGACAGGCGTGTAAACACAGTTGTAGAAACACACATGTGCACACTCTCTGATACACACAGAGGACACACTTGAATAAAAACAGTTTATAGGACCGGTGTGTTTTTGAGCAATATCTATGCAAACTCACACTCACTGCAGGGATAGAGACAATCACAAGCTGCATAAAATTGTGCAGAGAAGGAAAAAAAAAAAAAAAAAAAAANAAAAAAAAAAAAAAAAAAGACACCACAAACACACACACACTTCTTGGCAGTCTGGGTGGTACATTCAGTCATCACAGCAGCTGTAAAGAGCCTGGAGGCAGCTCCAGGTTCACAAACAGCCCATGAGGTGGTGAGTCAGGCTGCAGGGACGTTCAC
>CAEMYA010000029.1:2564184-2590268 GCA_903131615.1 Diplodus sargus
AGGTGCTTGTTGAACAGTGTGTCTGAATTTGATTTGGATAAATCAGGTCAGACTAGTGCAGCTCTACTTAATTATTCAGTCAATTCGGTCAACAAGGTGTAAAAACAATGGTTACTACTGCTTCTGGATGACAAAACTTGTTTTAAATCACATTAGGATTTAAAGCCCCTGTACAGAGTTTTTAACTGGATATGCAAAAGTCTCTGGTTTCTGCTAATGTGTCTCTGTTACCTACAACAGCAAATGAGCCCATCAGTGTGAAGATACGCTATTTCTAAGTAGTCTAATTCTATACCTCTGAAAGGCATTGGTTGGGTCGGACCAATGACGAAACGATTTACGGCAGTCAGACCGGAACTGATGACACTCAGGACCATAGATATGGGAAGATACGGCATAGCTGTTTTGTTGCTACGCTAGCCAGTGCTAACCGAGCTAAAACTTTTGTCATGGCTGATAATGAGACAAAGAAGAGAAAAAGAATTTGAACCGAAGACCAACGAAAGGCCAAGAGGGAATCCGATAGAGCTAGAGCTAAAACACAGATAAACATTGGCGATTCCTTCAAGAGATGGAGAGAGTTGTGGGGCTTGAAGGGATTTAAGTCGGATCCAGAATTTCCCCGATTCCTCCTAAACAGGTATGTAAATTTTATTTCATTCATGAAATGTAATGCGGGACGTAGTTTACAGCAATACATGAATGTATGTTGTTACAACAAAGCTGGCTAACGTTACCACTAGATTAACTCTAGATACTACACTCGTAAAAACAACAACAAACGTCTTAGATCACTCATCCATTTCAGCTGTGTGTATGCCCCAGCCCACCCGACCTGCAACGATGCATCGGTAATATCCTCTGTTATTATAAATGATTCGGTTTCTTACTTAGAAAATATCCATCACAATCACTGTGCCTTTGCTGTAACGCTAGCTCTGTAGCAACGTGGGTAATTTATATAGCTGGGAAATTGCAGTGCAACAGCAGCATTATACACAGTAACAATAGCAACACAAAGAAACAAAAAAAGTTTTCAAAGCAAGTCCCGTCTTCTTTCCGACGTTTCCAAAACAAATCTACACGTGCCGGCCAGACAAACGTCTTCACGACAGTGGACGCTAGGGCTAATGGGAAATGCAGTCTTCATTCCGGCAAAACACCGCTTTCATCCATCGGGGCCACCAAAGTCAACACTAAATGAAAACCCCATACAGGGGCTTTAATATTTGGGAAATGTATTTGATAACAGAAATGACAGAAAATTGCTATAAAAAAATTATAAAAATATTTCACATCTTTTTTACTTTGGTACCAATGCCTGGGTTTTGGGTATTTCTTAATGCCAAGAAACAGTTAGTTTAACAGTCTGTATGCATCACCGTGCGGAAGAAGAGAGTACCAGTAGAAGAGAGACAACCAAAAAATACAACTAATTTCACAAATATACAACATGAAACACCCCTGAAGTATATATAAATAGAGTCTACTGCCTAAGATGATATCACAGAAGAGAGTAGGCTGCAAAAACTGTCAAAAAACTTTGTTTAAGTGAGAACTAGGAGGCTGTTTCCAGAGGATTGTAAAGAAGTAAAGCCCTTAAGAAAAATGAACAGTCCAAAGAAGCAGACTTTCATTGTGGAGGGCAGGAGGACGGTGGTGCAGAGAGTTGTCAGGGAGATGTTCCAGTACTTTGTGTACACCAGCGTCTCGGTCTACAGTTTGAGTCCAATTAGGAGAGTATGTGCACTGAATTCAGCTGTCAGGTTCCTATCTGCACTGCCTCAGTATGAAAAGGCTAATGTGTGGGAGCGCAGAAAGGAGCTGGACAGTCTGAGACAAAAACAACTGGAGCAGAGTAGTTCAGAGAGAGAGAGGAAAGTATTTTCTAGCAACCTTTTTACAGCAAAGGAAAAGAGACCGATTGGTCGAGGGCAGGTTTGAGGTTCATCATCAACCATAAGCCTTAAACGCAAGCCTTAATTTGATCAGAATCAGAATCCCGTTATTTGTCCCATAAACTGCAAAATTTCTGTTTGCGGGACAAATAAAGGAATTCTGACTGATCTTACTAAATTAACATTTGAAGTAATATGATCAAATCAGGACGTTGTCACGTTTGACCAAAGTCCTAGCCTTGTTTTCAACTACATACAAGTGAATTAAAAAACATTTCAGCAGATGCAAATCAATAGAAAGTGATTCAAATTTTCTATAGGTGAATTTAAATGGGAACATTAACAAATTAAAAATGTAAACTTGAGAAATACTTGAAGCGGTCTGACTACATTTTGTGACTATACACAGAAAAGAGGAAAAAGGAGTATGACTATGGCCGCATAGAATCACTAACCAAGTGGAAACAAGCTAATTGAAACAATGGGCCAGAATCCCATCAAGTTAATTCAGGATAAAATAGAAATAATTTCTTTGGCTGCCAAAGATGTCAAACTAAGTCAATGCACACTTCGTTTATCTGGGTCCTCACAGTTGTTGTATTTTTGGTCTTGGGCTGTTTTTCATGGTTTGGCCTCAGCCCCTCGTTTCACTGACAGGAAATCTTAACAAAAATGTACATCAAAATTTGTGATAGTCTTGGGGAGGGCCCTTTCCCATTTCAACACCACAATGCCACTGTAAACAAAACCAGGTGCACAAAGAATGGTTTTGTGTGAAAGAATAACCTGCACAGTCCTAACCTCAACCTCACCCAACAGCTTTGGGGTGAACTGAAACACAGATTGGTAGCCAAACGGCTACATAGAGCAATCCCTGCCATTAGGATCCAAATTATTGTGGAAAGTATACTTCCCAGAATAGAGGAAGTTGCAGCAGATTATTTCCTGTGATTTTTGGAAGGATATATTAAATCACATACATTTGTTCTGCCTCATAAATTCAGCTGCCATGCGACTGATGAAGTCACATCCCACTCCAGAGACTCCTGAGGATTGGAGGCTGTTCACACCAGGACTGAACTCAAAAGGCAAAAATGAACCAGTGCTGAACAAAGCAGCAACGACAGGAAGAAGAATCAATCTCTGGTACAATTCAGCTGTCAGGATGAGATGACAAGACACTTTCAAACAGTCGAGGGAGGAGACAGAACTGCAGCAGAGATGTGAAGCAGGACGATGTTGAGACTTACCACAGAGACACTGAAAAACTGGATCACAACACCAACTGACTCAGCTACTGTTCAGCTGTCAGACTCCTAACACAAACAGACAGCCGGGTCTGTGGCTGGCATGGATACAGATAGAAGATAAGATTCGCAGGGGAACACACACCAAGGAAACATGCTTGACTGGCTGAGAAGGGAGGGACTGACACATCAAAGCCAGTTAAACCCAAAGAATTAAACTGAATTAATTCTGTTTCTTACAATTGACCCTGTGTTTTGGGGGATCCGTGGTGAAAGCTCAGCTCCCTTTAGCCATTCCCTTTTAATAATTTCTTCAAGAAGAGGCACATTTGAGACAAGCAGCACAGTAAAGGGAAGATGAAGCAGAGAGGAATGCACAGTATAGCCTTTGTGTGTACAGTAATTGAAATGCACATTAGCACAATAAGCAGCTACAGGTGTACATTTGTTTGGTGGTTTAACCCACCCCGTTTTGTGCACCAGTAGGGTGTGAACTCTCCCAGCCATACAATTACAAACGTTTTCCCATGACGCCATCCACAGTGGCCTGAAGGCATCAGGGGGCAAATTAGCATTATTCAGTTGGATAAGTGTTAATGTTTACCCCAGGGTTCCTTTAAGTTTCAATTTCAAAACTTCTTTCTTTTCTCCAATTATTTCCAGTTTTGCTTGTCTGAACTCATAATTCTCTATGGGTTATTAATATTCGCCTGGCAATGTTTAATCAATTCTAAAAATACTTTTGTCCCCGTTTCTGTAAAAATGCTGTTACTTAGCCAACTATATTTACACATTTAATCATGCCCGTAGATTCAGTCTTGTCATTTGGTGATGCAACATGAGTAATTAGTGCAGCTTGCTATGTCATAACAGATCTTCATACCAATGCAGCAGACTCAACATCGCTCATGCTCAAGGACAGGTTGAAAATATGGCATTCATATAATAATAGAAATGTGACAAAGTTAATGTCAATATCTTGTGTTCATTATTCTGCTTAAGGTTCAGTAAATATGGTCAATGACATTCAGAAATAAAAACGTATAAATCCGTTTCACCACTGTAGTGCTTTGACTCACCGGGTCTGCAGCGTAGGCCGTCAGCAGCCAGCTCCTGTCCCTCTGGACACACACAGGTGTATTTAGGGGAGTGTTTATTGATCTGAGGTGCAGGCAAACACATGTAGCTACAGCCTCCGTTTTCACCCTTCTCTGTGCACCAGTTAGTACCTGCACGCAAGAGTTAACAGACCTCGTTAATTTGACAAACTTAATAGAACATCTACACATTAAAAAAACAAACAATTATTCTCATTAATGTTGGATCAACTGAATGTATACAATGTGAAACTGGTGTTAGAGCTGCTGAACCCCCTATAAATCCATGAAGTCATGTGATTAAATCACAGATCACGGATTAAGGTTGACCATGACCATCACCACCCTCTTCTCGTCATCAGTTCGCTAAACAAATAAAATAATAAAATCTGATCTGTGATGCTCAAACTGAGAAACTCCAAACATGGATGACTATGTAATAGCTGGTACGCAGAAAAAATGGTTACTCAGAGTATGAAGATGGTATGGAGGCACTGCTTATTGGCTCCTTTCTTCCATAAACCTCAACTTATTTATGTCAGAAGCTGGTAGACCTGTGTAAATTATGACTGCATGATCACAGCTAAATATCATAAGTAATCCTTGCACCTGAATCATGTGTAATTACAGTAATTTCTGATTAACCTTTAGAAACTCAACGAAGCAGCTACTGTTTAAAAAAAAGTCTTCAACATCAGCCCAGAACATGAGGTTCCTGTGATGTCACTGAGCTTGCAGGACTCTGATGAATATGATTTTTCAGCTCAACAACCATTTATGTCCGTCCAGTTCCTTCTGCTTCTCTGTGCCCATTCCCCCTCCTTCCATTCCCTCCCAGCTGGTCCTTACCCGACAGCTGGATCAGCTCATGGTACACTATGATGTCTTGGGGGTCATTTAGGTTGCTGGCCAGTGTCACCACGTCGGAGCCAGTGAACTTGTTTGCACCGTAGATCGCTTCATTATCACCGTCTGTCCAGAAGACTCGATCCTGGAGAGAGCACAGAAACATACAGCTATTTTTTCTTTCAATACTAAAAGCTTTAATAACTAGAATGCTGTCACAGGATGGGAAATAACGACACACTGCTGTATCAGGATACTCAAGTACTTTATCATGCTTTAACCAAAGGCCACTTAATAAAAAAAGGAAAACAGTAAAAACTGTCAAAGGTTGTTGACACTTTCGGCTTTAATGAGTGTTGCATTTTTAAATCCTGACAGTTTTGTGAAAAACCTGCCTGCTGTCAGGGCCATGGCATTAATATTTGTTTAAAGTGATAAACATTTTCTGCATCACTATAATCAATTATTTTTCATCAGGAAAACATTAATGGAAATGCATCTTCTTCACTAACTAAGACAGCCTGGTCATTACGGTTTGTTTTTCTATATGAAAAAAGAGATTTCTATAAACAATATCTCAAGGAGATTGAGT
Source organism: Diplodus sargus (assembly GCA_903131615.1). NCBI lineage: Eukaryota > Metazoa > Chordata > Actinopteri > Spariformes > Sparidae > Diplodus > Diplodus sargus. The sequence goes on from CAEMYA010000029.1 coordinate 2,569,865, forward strand.
AGACGTTCAGCACTATGCTCTTTAAATATGTAACTGCTTTGAAAACACAAGAGATATTTAATTATTTTCTCCAGACTCAGATGTTCAGATGATTTTCCTCTCACAGCTTTTTGAATATAAATGCAGTGCAAAATGAGGATGGAGAGATTCTACATCACAAATTCAACCATCTGTGTTCCAAGACCATCTGTGCAGTGGTCTTGCGCTGCACTTTGCAGCAAGCGCCTGTCAATCGAATTCATGTCGTCCTTGAATCTGCGTTTTTTTCTGCGTAGTACTTTGTTTTGGTCCCTCCAGCACTGATGATTTAACTGCTCATGTTAACACGTTCACTCCCCCAAAGAACAAAACTTCCTGTGCAGCAAAGCATTTTCCATCTACTAAGAATGTAAGTAATGAGAGCAGTGAAAAGGAAACACTATGTGGGCTGGCTGTAAGGTGGATTACACTTCTGACAGCCTGAAAAAGGAAGAAGCAAAAAGTAAAGTAGTTATAAACTCTTCCTGTTACTATAACAACAAGCGTGCGTGTATGTGTTTATGCATGCTGTTTAGTTATCATTGTGCACCAGTGTTCAGACACGTGTTGTACCTTCAGTACAGTGCCTACATGTGAATAAATGTGTCATCAGTCTGGGTGCAAGCAAGTTAGCAGTATGAGTGGGTGTAGGTGAGAGGGACAGCCAGAGAGCCACATGTCCAAGATGCTATGATTTTGAAAGATAGACAACACTGAAAAAAAAATTGTAGGTTTAGTATAGTTAGAATTTCTAGTACTTGATTTTAGGACGTCATTTGTCCATTATAGGTTAGTGACGCACCTGCTTTGTGTGAGTTCATGGCCTGACTAGAATGGTGCTGATTTAAGTTTATGTCAGCAGTGTGCTCACTAGAATGTGAATTCTGAGCTACTCTGAATGTTTACCAGATAACAGTCTGTCAAAGTCTCGACTTGCATCCTTAATTTGCTTTCACTTTGAACCACAAAATCAGGAAAATGGCTGAACTGTTAAAGGTGTCTCCTTGAATTGGCATCACACTTTAAGTTTACTGAAACATATTTTCACCAACATACATGGTTGGTCTTGACAGTCATAAAGAGCACATTGGACAACCGAGTATATGCTGTTGACAACAAAATGAATGACAGGTAGACTATTGGGGCTATTCCATACACATGCTGGCTCAGTTTGAATTTGACCACTAGCACAGGGTGGCAGGGATATGCATCTCTATTACAACAGTACCTCAAAAACAGTGAGAGCAAAGGGATGAGCCAGGTAGTCTGAGGACTGAAGGACTTTCTTCCTGTTGTCTCCATTCAGGTCGACACTACAAAGCATGTGCAGCTTGGAGTCGACCCAGTACAACCTGCCTTTGATCAGATCTGGGGGAGGACAAAGCGTATGAAGAAACATTAGAGGAGAGGTGGAGAAAATGACAGGGAGGGAGATGGAACAAGTAACAGGAGAAGTATCACAACAAAGGGTAGTAAATGGGGAAAAGGAGAGAAGAAAAATGACAGAGCAGAAAAGAATAATTACACAAAGTGAGCAAGGACAGAAAGGAGAGATACAAAACGATTGTTAAGCATTGGATAGAAAACGTGTTGAAAGAGGAAATGAACCCAGTGAGTTTGAAAAGGGGGATGAAAGAATTAAAAAAAAGTGCAGAAAGGAGATGAGGCATAACGGGCAAAGATACGGAGAAAAGAAGAGGGAGAAAGAAAATAAAATCAATACAACATTTCATTAACCAGATCAAATCGATGGCTCTTTCATAGTGTTGAGGGTAGGCACAGGAAGAGAAAGACCAAACAAAGAACAGAGGAGAACATGATGTGATGTGGTCTATTAGAAGCTTTCAATGTTTAATGTATTCAGGGAGCGGAGTTATTTTAATAACATGAGGTTTTATTGATCACCCAAAGGGAAACTCACAAAATTTAAGGACGAAGCTGAGGCTGCACTGTTTATTCCAACATCGCCATTTTAAAATGTATCTCATGACACTAGCAGATAAAAATGCTGCAAGATGTAAATCAGAACTAGAAATGGCTACATTTCCTTATAGTTTTAACTTCCAAGAAGAAGAAACTGCACTGAACAGGAGAAATGAAGCTGAGCACTGAAAGAAGTTGAGAATACAATAAAAAACCACAACAGTGAACAAAATGTGCGTAGTAGATTAAAATTAGCACCGGGGAGTTGAAGATGGAGTTGAGGATATAGCACTGCAAGTAAGCACTTAAATGTTTTTTCTTGCCTGTATTTCAACTGTCACTTTAACCTCTTTAAGTGGCAGATAAAAAATCAAACACTGTGTGGAGTTGAAATGTCAATACAAGTCTGTTTGTGTGTGAACTGCAGGAAAATGCTAAGAAGGAGAGGGGAAAAAAATTTAACTGAACTCCACTGGAGGAAATCACATACGTGTAGTAATAAACATGTTAGAGAATCATTCATTTCCCCATTTCTGAGTACATCATTTTCCAGAAAACGCTTGTCTGAATGTTCCGGCATTAGCCATTCAATAGTTAGCAGATTCAAGAAGGACTGCTCCAACTCACCATAAAATTACATTTCTTGATAAAAAACCTGCTTCATTGATTGCCTCCATTTTACAGAGTGCCTTTTGAATGATTCCACAGAGAATCAACAGATGTGCAGAATAAATGTGGCTAATTAATTTACAGTTATTGGATGAGTCTGGCCACAAATAACTGTAGCTTCATTACATTCTGCTCATGTTCCCTCAACTGTGGGCACTTAAATGTATGTATGACTAGTTAGATATTGGTTCTCCCTCTTCAGAGCGAGGGCAATTCAGAGACCCCAAAACCTGACATTTTATGTTGTTGGCTGAAATATTTCATTCGGCTGAAGTTCACTCTTATTTGAGAAGAATGAGAATATGCCAAAGGACTTAAAAACAACATAGAAGCAAGGGACCTCACCAGCAGCTTTTCCAAAGTGTTCATTTTTGGGTGGATTTCCCTTTTAAAATTTGATGGATTATCAGTGAAGAAAATGTAAAATGTTCCTACCTAGGGTGATTCCATTAGGCCACTGGATGTCCGACGCCACCAAAACCTGTCTGTCAACTCCATTCATACCAGATTTCTCAATCTTGGCCGGCTCGCCCCAGTCAGACCAGTACAGAAACCTAAAAACACACACACACGTTTCTATAAAACAGACCCCTCGATGTACATTTCAACTGGAGATAAAATGCCTTCACCTGGCATGAAAAGACAAGCTGTGTACGCACCCAGAAAGTGGATCCACAGCGATGGAGGCTGGTTCTTTGAGCCCTCTGTTAAACAGAACCTTCTGCTTGGTTCCACTGAAGTTGGCCACAGAGATTGTTTTGGTGCCAAGATCAGACCAGTACAAGTTCTTATAGATCCAGTCCACGGCGATTCCCACAGGAGTCTGGACATTGTCTATCACTTTGTTGTGTGCGCCGACTTCTTCCCGTTTGTCCAGCACAGTGCTGTGAGGAACAAAACAGACATTGTCACGAGTATTTGAAGATTTAATGATCTAATAAAAGTAAATTTAAGTACAACATCAATTCAAGTAATTCTCATAGGGCCATGGTAGTTCAAATTTTCCTGGCTGACCAACACTGACATTCCTAGAGCCACTAACTGACTAAAACGAAATTAGGATTCATGCTGCGGGGACAATGAATGCCTTACCATCCAACAGCTATTGAGATATTTCACTTGCCATCTGTGGAGCCACTGACCATTTTAAAAACAACACTAATCATTTTTCCAAAGTAAACAAGTGTCTACATTGACAATTACGTATGCTTCAATACTTTCATGTAGCACCATGTTTCTGTGATGTCACAAAATCAACTCACCTCAACTGTAAAATCAGACATATCTTTGAAAATCTGTTTTGATGGATCTCTTTTCATGCCTCAGTGTGTCTGGTGTTTGTAAACTACCTATAAATGGCCTTTTGGCCCAGGTCAGCCCAGAAAATCATCTGCTGGTTAAAGTCTGCATCCAGAGCCACTGTGTTCCTCTGCTGCTCCACAATCTGAGTGTACTCTTTCCTCTCCAGACCCAGACGACGGATGTCACGGCGGTTGGTGAAGATAAGGCAGGGCTCCTTACCTAAGGACAGAAAAGACTTGGTTAAATAAGAGACATGAACACAAGGTCAACCTGACAACTCATCTTTTCAAAACTTCAGGTTGCTCTTCTTGCTGATCTAGAACAATTTTGAAAGACCTGATGAACCTCTGATTGACAATGTTTTTTGAAACACTCAAAGTGTTTGAGCTTTTTCTATTCTATACGGTCATATCAGCCAGAATGTCTGAACAGAGGAACCCAATGACCATTTTGCTGGTAATAATCCCAAATTTGTATTTCTAAAGGAAAAGATTCAAATTAGTGAGGATTAGGATTGTTAAGACTATCTTGGTATACAGGTTTATAGGATCAGATGATAAATCATCAATCAAAAAAAGAAAAAACACACCACCACCACCAGGCTGAAGGACACAGTGATGGTCTTTGTCAAAAAAGTAACACAGTAAGGGGCTTTATACTGCAGACACACTCAAAGCATGTGATCGCCAGATGAGAGGATGACATTTGCATCTCGAGCTGAAAGACAACTCCATGCCTTTCTGATAAGATTTAATGAAATGTACTTATTTGAGGTTTATTTCTACCACCTATTATCATGTCCACATATAGACTTTCAAAGCTTTTAAGATTAAACTCTTCAAGTTAAGACTGAAGAAAAAAGGATACATCTACCACACAAAGGATTTGTACCTTTCTGCATTGCTCAATATTTCTGATTCGTTTAACAAAATAAAGAGCAAAACAATTTTGCCTATGCATCCTTTAAGAATAGTTATTCACATTTTCTACAGGCTGGAAACACATTTGTTTGTGTTACTTGAGTGTTATTTAAAGAGTCATAAATTGGGTCACTCTGCTCACATTGAGACTGGTGGGATATCGAGGAAAAAGTGGCTCAAAAAATCCTCCATCGAATCCAGAACTTTGGCAGAAGAGCAGCATTTTTTTAAAAGCTGAGGGGTGAGTTGAAAATATGATCCCACACAATTAAAACTTTTGTTAAAACTTTGCTAGTTTATGATCTCTACAACCGTGCACTGCCAGACAGTAGATTGTTGCACATTGAGTATTATTTTATGACAGCCTATCATTTCCATGATATTTTGGGTAATTTAGTCATTTTCCTTTTACTCTCGGGTACCAAGATCACCTATCTGAAGACTGTCTAATACACCAGGCAAGTGATAAATGCTGCCGTTATGAAGGTCTGAACATTCAGTTTTTATGTTGGAAAATGTTTTGTTTTACCTCCCTGTATCAATAAATGGGTTGTCAAAAAATGTCACTCGGTTTGTGGGGCTGCTGTGTTGTATTGTGTTATACAATGGCCTCCAAAATGACCACAAAATGAAAACATCGCTACCCCTTTAAATCCTTCGGTCTGATGTGTTGAGGTTCACTGCAAAAATGTATTTATGCGCTAGAATTCCATTTTATTTTTAGTTTTGAGCTGAAATCAAGCGAAAAACCCAGAGACAAAAAGACCGGAAATGACAGAAAAACTGTACAACTGAAGGTTGAGAGCTGCTGCACTTTTTCAGGGGGTTCGACTGTATTCCCACCCAGATGTCGACTCACCAACAGCCTTGCACACTCCGGTGGTTGGATCCATCTGGTAGCCGTTGTGGCATTCGCACTTGTACCCTCCCTTCAAGTTGATGCAGATCTGACTGCAGATGCCTGGGTTCAGACACTCATTGATGTCTGCACACAGACAGCGAGAGGAACGGAGAGGAGGGGGGTGAGGAAGAGAAAACAGAGGGGATACAGCTGGTATCTGACATGTTTAATTAATCAAGCCGGCTGAATACTTCAATCGGGGTAATCAGATGATGCACATGACTTAGCTACAAAAAGTACTGATATCTAGGCTAGACCGAAGGTCTTTTGAATGAAATTATACTTGGCTCTTTTGAATACAACCCTGAAACATTCCCTTGATTCCAATTGTACAATAATGTGAGAACAAAATGAAAATTAAACCTGACTATAATTGCTGTTGATGTTTTGCCAGAATGCTCTTTACCAACAGCTGCTCATCAGAATTAAATGTAAATATACAAATGTTTTCAGGAGTTTAGTGGTTATTTTACACTTGGGAGCAGATTAAGCGCCTCTGTGCAACCAGTGGGGTTCATTCCAGATTGGATTATACACATTTCCCAATATCCGTAGCACTGTTTGAGGCCAAGATTGGCTCAATAACAAGACTGTGTCGAATCACTGCCTCCTGAATGCAGACAAAAAATTACAACACATCCAATCACATTACACAGTGAACTCTTCAGAGGCCAGAAGTATACAATGAGAACATGTACAAGCCGTAAGTGAAATGGCTCCAAGTCACGCCAGCATATACGTCTGACCCAGTCTATTGCATTAGAGACTTCCAAGAAAGACAAATATAGTAAAACATTCTCTCCAGTCTGGATGCTTTCTTTTCAAACCATGAAGAAAAAACATCCCGAGGATGTTCTTGATTTTGGATTAATTTGTCAATGGATGAGACAGAACTGTCACACATCACAGCAGTCAACTTCTAAAATTGAGGTTTGCTGCTGCCGAGAAACAAAAGCACGTCAGTGAACAAAAAGCAGCAAGGTTCGATTTTTTTCTGGACTCACTTTTACTTACACTAACCTGAGTTCACAAAAAATCACATAGTTATAGTCAAACTAACAACCAGCAGGAGACATCGCAAAAAAAATAAAAGCAATGACACAACCGAGCTGAACATTGTTTAAACAATGCAGTCTTTTAATCAATTACCAGTTACCAGAGCCAGAGATATGTTATATGCATCTCAGTAAACTGGGAAGTACGACTGACGTAAAAGACATTTTTCACTGTCTCAATTAGAACACATCATATTTTAGCAAATGGAAAGGAAAAATGACATGGTAGAGCATCATCATCATCATAGGGCATCTTATTTTCAGGTCAAAATTTTGAGCACCCAATATGATGTCTGGGAAATGGCTCCATCTATGTATGCAAGTTATAAAGTAATGCTGAAATGTATTTAAGATCGCTACCTTTAGTAACAAAAACTAGAAAAATGTAGTGTTTTGAAAAAACAAAATACAAAACCAATGCCAGTGTAAACATTTACAGCTGTCAACCGTCATCTAGTATGGCTTTAATGTAATAGTCCCCTACCTCCACAGGTCTTGTGGTCTATGAGCTGAAGTCCAGGTGTGCAGTCACACTCGAAACCAATCACCATGTCTTTGCAGATGTGAGAGCAGCCACCATTGTTCAGCAGACACTCATTTAGATCTGGAGCACAGTAATAAAAACAGGGCTGTGATGTAGATATAATATCTAAGATGACACTTATAATGCAAGCAGGACACAAAAACTGTAGGTACCATTGTAAATAATTCTGTTGCACTCATGATCAGTAAAAAATGCAGCATCTGGTCAATTAGTTGAAAGGCTGTTGGCAGGTGAAACCAATCTTGGTCATAGAATTTCAAAGCCACCCAGCAAAGACTGAAGCACACTTACTGTTGCATTTCCAAATTAAGGTGGCAAAAGTAACCAAGATGGATCCAACCTGATTATTTAGATTGACATTTCACTTGATTAACTTTCACAAGGTCACAGGAGGGCTTCTTTCATGTATTGGAAAAAGTTGCAAAAGACACTGTTCATCTTTGCACTGGATGCTAAAAAATTCAACTCGCCATGTCATTTGATAAAAAACAGAAAAAAGGGAAGTTCTGCCCTCTTAATTCAACAGCAGGGACAGCACTAATACATGAAACAGGATTATTTAGCTCATTGCCCACTGTGCACACTTGACAATAAATAGGATGATGATCAGGATTTTGGAGTTCTACAATCCCTTAAATTGATCATATACATTTCATACCAGCTGTAGAACAATTCAGACTCAAGTTTAGTATTCAGATTGTGAAAAGCATAATAACTTTTGGCAGAGTTCTTTGGTCTATGAAAGAGAATTATTAAGAAGCACAAGTCGTTCTCTCACACTGAACTGCAGACACATTAAAGCTGCATGCGGTGTGACTTATGTAAAAATCCACATATTATCAGCCTAAATCAATGTGCAACAGAGAGAAGAGTCATTTTCCTGCTCAGAGGATAAGACATCTGAAGTTACTGGAAAGCAATTTGTCTCGTGAACAGTGACTGAGTGACCTTTCCATAGAATCTAAAATGTTGTAGCTTCTTTTCTTTCTTCGCTATAGTTTAGTTTGGTGTAACGCATCGCTGTACAGGATCAGCATTCTAGGAACTGAAGTTCAAATGTCTTATTAATTTGTAGATTACTGTAGACAAACAAAATGTGGGTCGATCACAGCTCAGCTACAAGATTATTCATATCTACACTGATTATAGTGCAAATATTCACAGAAAATGAATACACAAAAAATACACATGATTTATCCTCATATGTTCTGCCACTCAGAAGGGGTGTCAATATTCTAGTAATCCTCTATTAAAAGAACAGAGGACATTTAAAAGTTTTCCTATGAAGGCACACAACTCTCCATCTCTTCAGTTATTGCCTCATTTACATCGTTATTTATGTAAGCAAGAGTGAAATATCCTAATTAATTAACTGTAGTCAGAAAATCAATAAGCCTGTCAGGCACAATCAGACTAAACCTGGCAACCTCACTGTGACTGCAAGACTCCGGGCAGCTGTGCACGCACACATGTACATACACACGCACATTTACTGTAGCATGTCTAATACAGTACATAGCCAACTCATGGTCACAGAGTTTTAATTCATATAATAATTGTGCGCTTGAACTGCAGCTACAGCTCAAAGATATTGGTGAAAAGTTTGAATGGACTAATTCCTCATTGTCATGCGAGTGTGATCTTAGTTCAGCATTAAATAAAGTTGAATAGAGAATTTAATGTTTTTCTTTCACTCACTGCATTCCTTGATGGGTTCGTCGCTCCAGTCAGGACAGTCTCGGGCCTTGTTGCACACTTTGCTCATCTCAATACACTCCCCACTGCGACACTTGAACTTCTCTGGCCCATTACACTGAGTCACTGTGGAAAGATTAAAGGATACTACTTGTCAAGAGCAGTCAATGCTTACACACAACATTCTTTAACATTTACTAAGCTTTTTTTGAAAATCTAATTAAATGAAAATGCAATGAAAACAATGTATTGTTTCATATCAGAATGGCACTTTTCTTTTACAGAACCGGGCTAGCCGTTTCCCCCTGCATCCAGTCTTAACCCTAAACTAAGCTAGCCACCTCTTAGATGCAAAGACGTGAAAGTTTTATCCATCTTCTCATCTGATTCCAAAAATCTACTTCTTGCAAATAACGACTTTTTCAAAATGTCAGTTAAAGGTTTATCTAACCCTCGGTTTGGCTTAAAAACTGAAGTCAATCAATAGAGTAGCTGAATCTTCAACATCTGCCAAATATATCACTCTTTAAAGTCTGTTTTCTAAGCCATGCTTTATGTTATTGAAGCAGAAACACATGGAAAGTAGATAACCGGAGATTTTTTTTTTGGCACAAGAAAAATAATAGTTCTTCATCTGATGATGCCCTCAGGATAATCAAAGAAAGTAATTTGTAAAGCTGTACACACAAACACACACACACAGACCACATACTGTTTTTACAGTTGACTTCGTCTGATCCATCCATGCAGTCTCTGAGGCCATTACACTGTCTGCTGCCCAGGATGCAGTTTCCATCATCACATTTGAACTGATCCGGTCCACAGGTGCGTACAGCTGCCATGAACAAACGCACACATGTAAGTCGTGCTGAAAGGCTGTTCAACAACTTGATAACTCATTTATATAACTTGATAAGTCATTAATCAATCAAAAAGCCAAGTATTCTGATAGTGTAAATGTAATCTGTTTGTGTTTTGGACCATCGGATATAAACCAATTGAAGTCATAACCCCAATACTACTCAGCACATGGATTAGTAGAGAAATAACTGGACAAGTGGATACACCAAGATAGTTTGTCAATTAACTGATTTCAAATTATTGAATCAGTACAACTCATAATCGATCACTGCTCAAGGTGTGTGCTATTTGTTCCTGTTTTTGTTATATTGACTGCAGATCTTCAGTTGAAATTATTCCAGAGTTAACATACAGTATCTGACTGAAACCCTTGAATGCAAACCCAAACCACTGACTTTTTCCTCACGGACTAATCTGGATTTTTCCATGTTTCATCTGATTTATGACAAATCATCTACACATTATGATATTGGAAACTCATGTGGATGATGCTGTGGGTAAACTTTGTGTATTAATCAATTCTACATATCTTGATTCCAGGCCCACATCACATCCAAAACTCCTGAACTCGTATCCATCACTCACTCATTTCATTTAGCTATCTTGGCAAACTAATTTATTACCGTTAAATAAGATAATACACGTGCTAACACAATCCTATAGAAAATGGTTTAAACTTCAAACGGTCTGCTGTGATAACAGATAAAAAGGATTTGGTATCGATCTTAAAATACTTGATTTTTTAATGTTTCTGACATCTGGTTATACATACGACAGTTGGCTTCATCGCTGCCATCCTTGCAGTCAGGGTCTCCATCACACCTCCACTTTTTGTGAATACACTCTCCTGAGCGGCACTGCATCTCACTTGATGAACACTTGGCTGGTGGTGTTGGGTGACGGCCACAACGAGTTGGAGACTCATCTGATTGGTCCTGCAGGGGACAGAGATCAGATGTTTCAGAGAGAGGGGAATCAATCACACCTCACCTGAAAAACTACAATAAGATTTCCTGTTTTTAAATGGAGAAATGATGCTGCTTGAAAAGATCATGTAAATAAAAATGCTAGTTTTGTTCCACTGTGTTTGAGAAAATATTCAGTTTGTGAAAGATTTTCCATTTGCTGTTCCCTTGCTGGCATAAACACTTGCTCTCTTGCAACCATCTTCTGCCAGGGAGCCTGCAATTTAACTTAAGACCTAAAAAGACCAGTTAGAATGAAAATACACTTTGAAACTCAGAAAGTGAGCCATGTTTTGATCTGGTTTAAGACACATTTATAAAAACTAATACACAGTAAAAGTAGGGCTCATTATTTGAGTTTATTTTATTTTTCATAGAAGTCTGAATAACATATCCCCTGTAAAACCAAACTTCTTATTTTTACTCTTGGGTCATTCCATGCAAATTAACCCCAAATCCTTTTTCTAGTTCACATCATAGACTTTCTCCAAATAAAATTCATGTTGAAACTTCTATCAAATTCATGGGACCTTGTAAATTCCTACAGCTGTACTACACATTTTTAAGTTTGGTCCTCAGGGCTAATTTTAAGCATTTTTTGTGATTCTTTGTATGTGTTTTCTAAACTTCACTATTTGGAGTACAGCTGTATGATTTTAACATGACTTTTAACATGAATTTCAAGAAAATCCATGATGTGAACTAGGAAAAGTTAACAGCAGTATGCATCTTGTATTTTGGTTATTTATTTCGACATGAATTTTTCAGGTATGGTGGCATATCGCAGGAGAGTTTCTTTTTCATGGGGGCTCCTTACCCATGAGTTGTACGTATTCCAGACGAGTGTGCCAACTGTAGCTGTAGGTTTTCTTTAAAATTTTACATATCTCACGCTTTGAAACTATCCCGACACGCTCCCAAATCTCAACTCAAAACTGATCCGGGATTGAATGAATAATAAAAAAAAAGGGGTCACTATTTTCAGTCTTACTGAAATACACTGTGCCAAACTGGGCCCATAGTCCACTAAAAAAACCCAATACGAAACATCACTGACAGATGAGATAAATTGTCTGCAGCCTTTTTTCCATAAAATGTTAATTAATTTGAGAGCAAAGATAATACTCTCTTGCCTGTTTGCCTCCCCTTATTTTTATACTCTCAGAGTGCTCTGTTGGGTTTTAAACCCATGTCTCCAGCAGTGAAGAGCAGCCTCTTTGCTGTACCGTCAGCACCAGGAACAGGAGCAGTGTTTTTGGCATGAAAGACTAAGCAATGATTTATGTTCGCCACTTTGATATATTAGGTTAAATTGTTTAAGTTCTGCAGTATGAGTTGGTCAGCCATTCTAATCTGCTACTGCTCCACTATGTGTGATAAACACAACCCACCTCTTGTTTATCTTGCAATGGTAGACGCTAATTATTGAGTCATTAAACAAGAACAAGCTTGCAACTGCCGCTTTGAGGATAAATTACAAGTGCTGTAGATTATTGCAGCACATTTGCGCAAGTGCAAATTTTTCTGTAATGTCCGATACTAAGGCCCTGCATGTGGTCAATTTAACACTGGCAGGCCGCCGGACCCCTTAACTGGTAGAAACCCTGTTAAGTTGCAGATGCATACCACCTCCTAGCATTTGCTATCACTTATTTAGCATATAGACAAGCTAACAAACTGGCATGCGTGCAAGGATAACAATAGGTAAGTCTGCCAACAAGTTGACAAGGAAGTGGATCGACAGTGTTGTGTTGCAGTGTGTAATTTGGTAAAGCACCAACAACTTTCCAGGCGACTGCTTTTTGTCGTTGGCAAGAGCTGGAGATTAATTTTCCTGAAGTCTGTTTCCCAAATGTTTACAAAAAAGGTGTTGAATTCAACCTTATGACCAACAGACACAATGGACTAGAAATATGAGAACATCCAAGATGATGCATATCTACATTTCCTTCAAGACAAAACTTTAGAAATATTGAAGTATCTGATATTTTGTTACAAAGGCTTTGCAAAGATATCGACCATCAACACAGGATCCAAACAAAGACGTACCATCACCTAGCCGTGTTGTTTAATTGACAGGTGATCTGGGGGACAACTGGGCAGAAATTACATGGCAGAGAGCTTTTAGGACTCAGATCTCACAGATGATTAACACTTTAATTAGAACTTCAACTGGGCAATCAGACAGAATGGGATCAAGAGGAGGAGCAGGAAGTGTTTCTCACACTTTCATCATCTTAGAAAGTCACTGACTCATGTGGGAGCAGATTAATGGAGTGTGAGAATGTGTGTGTGAAGCTCCATAACTGTTAACACTGACGCAGGACTGGCTGGGTGTGAGAGTGGGAATAACAATGACCTTCCTATTAAAGGGAGCACTTTAAATATTTGTGGGTGTGAGTGTTTGCATCAGTTTTCTAAATTTTCCTGTGAGGCCGTCACAGTGATAACCACACAGCCAATTAACAGGTACGCAGCAAATCGCCGACTCAGTGGAACTTGTGCTGTCGTGTGTGCGAAAAACGTGTTAGGAGTGTCAAAGTCAGTGTGTGTATGTGAGATTGTGTGTACGTGTACGAGGCAGGTCAATAACCACAGGGTGTTGTGAAAATTGAACTTGCAGAACCAGTGTGTGTGCCCTGGGGAGATCATACTCTGCAGTTTATTATAGTGAGGCAGCATCTACTTAGAAATGAGAGGGTGTGTGCTTGTGCGGTTGTGTGTGCTGCTGAGTGGGAAAAAAACAACCACAAAGGGATCATGAAACATCCTTAGCCCTACAGAACATGTTTATAAAAGATGTTTACAAAAGACTTTTTATCATTCGATTTTGTATGACATAATCTATAGCTTTGACATTGTAGACCATTGGAGTAGGAGTAATATTTGTAAAGTATATGTTGCGACAAAACTTCACCCCTCGCTTTAAACTCAACTTACAGCAAAACTATCCATAGCCCTTTTTTCTTCGGTTCTGCTTGGTTATTTGCATCTACTTCATAAAAGTACTAGCAATGTTAAAAATGTACACATTAGACAAAGTCACTAAAAGACAAAATTAGGCTGGTTAATATCATGTCAAAGTCACCTCATAGCTAGGACTGGATTTGGTTTCAATTAGTTCCACTAAGGCTCAAATGGATTGTAAGATTTTATTTCAGAAATTCCCCATTTGTGAAATTTCAAGACATGCATATGTAAATGTGAAATCATAAGAATGTTGCCAGTCTGCACTGATCACTGTGCCAGGTTTACTGATGAGAACATCCTGACAAGCTCTTGTTTTTTTGTTTTTTGTTTATCTTGGCTAATGATATGCTGGATCCATGTTAATGTCTGACACATTTTTGAGAGAATAAAAACATTGAAAATATTACCAAATGGGCCCACTTGTAGCAACTCTGAGGACCACCTGTGGGTCACGGACCCCTGGTTGAAGACCCAGGTAGTACCTTAAATCAGTCGACATTTATCGCATCCACATCCTGTTGCCATTTTAGTGTAATCAGGCCTTACTCTCAATCATCCAATCAAACCATGCCAAATTCCTGTTTTTGCCAATCTCAGATGGTGTAACAATGTAATTATCCTTTATTTTTGAGTTTGTGTATATTTCATATAGTGCGGCAGTGTATCAGCGTGTGTGTATGCGTTTATTTTTTATTGTGATATTGCGCTTCTCTCTTACCTGGCAGTCGACATCATCATCGCACACCCAGCTGGCTGGGATACATGAGGTGTTCCCACACTGGAACTCACTGGGACCACAGGAGGACGGAGCGCACTCCACCTCATCAGAGCCATCGCCACAGTCATCCTCGCTGTTGCACACAAAGTTCCGGGAGATGCAGCGGCCACTGGCGCATGTGAACTCGTTTGGAGCACAGGTGATGTTACCTGGGGGCAGTGAGGAGAAGAGAATGAGATGATGCAAAGCACACTGTCCACATACTTTTGGCAGCATGAACATGGCCTTATTGCTACACTGCACAGGTTATTGTAATTTTCTTAATAAAACATGACTCCTGTGCCGGCAGGAAGCAGTGGGAGTCTAACATGACAGAGGGGTAACACAATGTATGAGGCTGGTCGTAACATTGGATTTACATGAGTCTGTGGTGAGGTTATGGTATCTGAAAACGTGCATCACTGCAGTATAACATCCTGCGACAGAGTTCAAGGACAACAGGGGCACAGATTTAACGTAAGCAACAAGACAATCACCAAATGTTTGCTTCTATTAGGCAGCTCGATTCTCTGATTAGCATCCGAGCAGCCAGATAGGATGGTACTAATATAATCTGCTGTTGTAGTATAGATTCAAAAATACATTGTGATGGACATATAACACGTACAGCACTGGTATCAGCTGATCACACTCTTGAAGCAAAACTTTTCTTCAGTTCAACCCTGGAATACATTGCTAGGGACAGGGACACCGAGACGACCTTGCTTAGCCTGCTGCCAATGTGACTCAGCCCCAGATAAGTGTCAGGAAATGGACGGAGGGTATATGAAATCTACCAACATGCTTCAGGCTGTGTGGATGTGTTCTGTCAGATCCAATTATTTTAGTTTATCGTTTGTCCAGGCAGAGCTTCATGCTCTTTGCAAAAGGCTGTTAGTTTGTTTTTGCTGCACAGCTCCACAGGATAAACAGCTGCAGGATGAGAAGTAATTGATGCACAGCAACTGTCTCATGGATGTGTGTAAGACATCAGCTGTTACACATAATTAGTAGTTCTTGGATCACTTCAGAAGAACAATCAGTGTTCTTAAGGCTGTAACAGTCTTGTGTATTCCACAGAAAACTTTTCTGCCCCTGCACAATATGAATCAGGCAGGACGGCATAAGAACACAGCTGCAAGGAGGCTGATAATCTAAAAAGAATCAGGTGCTACAGTCAAGTAAGGTTGCTGCAACAATGTTGTTTCTACCTTCTAATTCAGAGGCATCATCCTATGAAGTCTGCATTTTGGGAGCAAAGACACCATCACAGGGTCAAAGTTGTCTCCAAATGTAGCCAGGACATCACCTAATTTGTAAGACAGAATGTTTGCATCCATCTCCATAGTGCTAACAGGCAAGTCAGTGGTTTAAAGCTGCTTTCAATTCTTGTAAACGCAAGGCCACAAAAGTATCTTGTAAAACAGTGCTAATCAATCGATGGCAATACATAACATAATTTGGACAAAGGAAAAAGCTACAGCAGGATGTGAACAATGGTAAGCAGGAATAAATTCCATTAGCTGTTCTTGACAGCAACTTTGACATATTCATCACAAATCAAAGTTAGAGGGATATAAACTGTAAGTGACAACGTTACTGACACAATGTTAATATGACTAAAAAAACATTACTTATGAGTTTTCACACTGCATTTGCCATTTTGTCAGTTGACCAGAACTGCTTAGCAATAAACTCAGAAATGTGACATTATGGTGACTGAACTGAAAATTGCATGAAGCAGAGCCTTACCAATAGGTTTAAAGATCAGCTATATTTTAGAATTATAATGCAGGAAAGAGAGCTTGACATAATTACAGAGTTTACTGGTGTAAATTTATACATGAATTTTAAAATATTCTGCCCATCAAAATGTTTAATGTAATAACTACATTAGAGGGATCCTTGGAGAATGTGTATATAATCAACAGATATGTTGATATCTGAATATTTTACTTTCCAATACCAGCATCAGCATTGAGCCCAAAAATCAAGTTTCTGTCCAGCTCTAGCATTTAAGTTCTCATTGGCTTGTGAAGTTTGACCATTAGAGGCAATGGCAAAGGTTCAGCCTGGCCTAAGCCAGAAAGAGTTGCTGCCTGAAGTTCACATAGTTCTTTCAGCCAAAACAAATTGAATATTCCCTACTCACTTCCTGTGCTATACGACTACAAAAAAAATTACAAATGTTCAAGATTAAATCCAGGAATTAACTAAAGGTTTATAAAAGTAAAACTGTCACTGAAAATCATGTGGGCAAACGTCTCTGCATGTTAAAGTGGGTTTTTTCCACCTACCACAGTTGACCTCGTCTTCTCCGTTGTCACAGTCCTTCTCTCCGTCACATTTCCAGAAGTTGGGTATGCACTGTGTGGAGCCCGCTCCGCAGCTAAACTCGTTCACACGACACGTCCGCATGTCTGCATGGACAACAACACAAACATACACAGTCACAGTACCATTTCATTTGTCTTCTTTTTTTCTATTTTATATACCATTTTTTAAATCCATAAGCTTTGCATTTTGAGAAAACTAACCTGTCGCACCTGTTGCTTTGAGCAAAAGAAAATGCACTTAAGTGACAGAGAATTATTGAATGATTTATTAGAGAAGAGTGGAGTACAGTGGACTTTATGTTGGAGCAAAAGAGCTGGCAAAATACACAACATTTTCTGGTCCATGCTGGTCCTTTTCCTTTCACATCTTTGCAAAGACAAAATCACTTCAATACACAACATTACAAACCTCACTGTCCTCTCTAAACAGTTTTGTGAAAGAAGTCTGCTGCTCAGAGACCACTTAATTTAAAATACAAGCTTCACTGTGACAGAGGACAGCAAATAGTGCACAATAACTTAACTGGCCACATCTGTATCAAACAAAGTGCTTACAACCACATCACTGATTGTTTGAGGTCACTTCAAAAGGACAGCTCATCTGCATAGTTGGAACATCATGGTCACATTCAATCCTTCACTTCTCATTACCAATTCTGATTTACTGCCATGACAAAGCCTGGGAATTTCAGTTCACATGGGCTTAAAAAGCATACATAAAAGGGTTAAATGTGTGATGCTTATGCAGAAGGATATTTAAAAAAAAAAAGAGGCAGCAACATGTTCAAGTCTCATCACACTGTCATGACACAGCTGCAGTGGCTCCTCTTGTTGCCTTTTGAGGGCACAATGCTGTTATGACAGCAGAGCCCAAAAAAACAAAAACATAAACAAAACGGGACATAACAAGGTCATAGCATAACTAACTTTTTCTTTGTTGGAGATAGTGAACAGCTTTTGGCAGATTGATGACATTGAGCTACAAGATACAAGTCCCAAGGGAGGAATTTTACTAAAGTGTGTTGATGAACACAGAGTTCTCATTTCTGTTCACTCAATGCCCTGACAGCCAGACCGCGGTGAGCTGCTACATACTGTAATTCAGTTTGCTGGAACATCAACAGCCAAGGTCTTGAAAACTGTAGAACAATGGTAAGAATTATTTTAAATAAAAGGGAATACATTTTTCTCTTGACATTGAAGCACTGTAAATTCATCTGAATATTAAAAATTCTAATAAATGATTCATGAAAATGTTTTAATGTGATTTTGCATTTGGCATACTGTAAACTAGATCACTATAAATAAGTTTTTCTGTTGAGTTTCAGCCAAAATATGTCCTGGTAAAAGGGCTTCGAGGACTGAGTATGTTTAAAGTGCTTTTTGGATAGGGATACATGTAGACTAAGTCACTGTCTTTTAAACTATTACAATGCCTTCATTAGGGAATTTGACTTTTTGACTCCATGAAGACGACTTGAAACTTGTCAGTTTGGTTTTTAAGGTCTAACAATTAGGAAATTATAATGTTTAAAAAGACAATGCAAAAGTTTTCTTTTGATAATACAAAGATCAGTTTTACCATTATATCATGCATATGGGTTTTCTTTGTTTCAATCCTTTGTTTTGAATATCAGTTACCTGCACATGAAACTCCAGGTGAATGACTGATAACTGAAAGAACCACTTCATCACAGTACATATTCACTCCACAGTACATGTTTCCAATAAACACGTTTGCCTCTTATCCCTGCAATCTCCCATTGTGGAGGCTGATAACAAGCATTGTTGAACATAAAAACGGACTGTATGCCAATAAGGGCTGCTTGTGAAACAGGAGATGAATGTGAATTGAAAAGGGACTCTTACAGATGTAGAAATCATTGACAAGGATTATGTAGTTTTTGTTGAGCCAGGTGACGATATGAGGCCATATGTTAAAAATCCAGTTCCTTTCTCTTCACGATACATGATGAATTTAACGTTACATACCATTTGAAAATAGTTTTAATATGAAATAAAACAAATAAAAAACATGTCTTAACCTTTTATTTCAACTTAACATAAATAAAGGGGTCATCAACACCGTCGACATTGGGTGGTGGTAAAGCCCCAAGAAACAAACGTACTAGAGCTGCAACCGTGAGTTGATCGGTTGTTAATCACTACATTTATCACCAACTATTTTGCTAATCGATCTTTGTCCCTCTCTGTGACAGTAACTGAATCTCTTTGGGTTATGGACAAAAAAACAAAAACATTTAAGGGATTGGGGAACCACTGATAAAAGTTTTCAGACATTTTATAGACAATAAAACTTGTTAGTTGCAGCCCTATAATGCACCAGCATGGGGCACAGAATATAACTGCTTGCCAATGTTAATTTGGATGTACTGTAAACCATCCAGGTTTCAAAATATTAAAAGCAGGAATCCAATCTCAAAAAGGACACATGCATTCCACACATTTGTAAGGGTTAAAAAGAAACTGATGTCTTGCTATCCTTCCCAAAATCTATTTGATGAACTTTACATTTAGGTCCATTTGAAATCACAGCGACTTTTCTTAGTCCCATCAAAGCCGACACTAAAGACAAAGATGTTTGCCTGACAGAAACAGTGTGAACTTGTGTAAACAAAACACAGATGGCTGTATAAAACCGGGCTGTAACCAGAGTATTAATAAAAGGACTGACATCCTGGTTGTCTTTTCAAATCGACGTATGGACCAGAAATTGCAGCTCACTTCCTTAATTCAACACTGATGAAAAAAAACTCATTAATACAACTACTGCACCTTTACACAGAAAGAGCTGAGATGCACACACACACACACGCACTCTGTAGATTCCATTCCTTGCTGCCAAGTCATGTGCAACAGCTGCTCAAACAGTACACTGATATAACAGCTATAGTAGCTGGGTTGACCTGCACGTACACCACTGTCGCTACGAATGGAACTTTAACACAAACTCTCACACCACACACACACCACTCGACTACCAACTGGAATGCTGTTCAGGACCTTCAGCTGACTGACAGACTTTTCCAAGTGCAAGAGGAAACCGGTCGTAGCAATCAACAAACAAGGAATGATCAAATGGCACAGCAGGACACTTCAGTCATTTAAGTTCTCAGCAGGGAACTAGAATTTCAAAAATGTGGATAACAAAAGGTAATGTTGCAATAATTCACTGTTGAAAGAATTGCATTATTGTCCATCAGTGTCTTTTTGATACAGTCACTGGAGGTTGACAAAGTCAGAAATATTCAAATCTTTCATTAGGTCGCTTTATTCAACTAATCATTCATCTTTTTTGCTATAACCACAAAATTAACTCAAACTTGTAAATAAATTATAAAAATGCTGGCTTTAAAACGGTTAACACAAATATCCCTCTAAAATAGAAAAAAAATATTCATGGCTGCAAACTTGCAGAGCACCAGGAAAGTCTTAGCAGCTGGTGTATTGCCATCTAAATAGAGGAC
>CAEMYA010000029.1:2590748-2618954 GCA_903131615.1 Diplodus sargus
CCTCTAAAATAGAAAATAAAATATTCATGGCTGCAAACTTGCAGAGCACTAGGAAAGTCTTAGCAGCTGGTGTATTGCCATCTAAATAGAGGACCAGAGCTAGAGAATATTTTGATCCACAGTATGGAGCATTAGTTTCAGCAAAATGAACAGAGATAATTTTAAACTCACTGCCCTCATGCAGCTCAGTCTTGTGTGACAAATGGTCGAGGATAGGATGATCAATTCAAATATTAACAGGTTGAAAAGGTTAAAAAAAACAAAGAAAAAAACAAAAAACCACAACATTAAAATCAAGGTGACAGAAGAAGGAAAGATGCAGGACAGAGGTTTTAACCATAATACCTAGTACCTCCACAATGCTTTGAAGCATGAATACTGGGAAGAGCCAAAGCTTGCTTCATCGTCTGGGATATTTATGTCACGTTAGAATGCTTTACATCTGTATTTTCCACTCCATTGCCTAGGTTTGTCTAGCAGCTACAATGGGCACTGTTCTTTATTTTGTCTCTCTAACACTGCACAAACTTAGGAAGGTCTTGGCAACACCTAACAGCCAACAGCTTTGAATAACTCTGGTGCTTTAACAACTCCACAAACTGCACTGCTCCCATTTTGGCAGCACTGCACCGCAGATCCCCATCCAAGAGGGATTTTCCCCGACTAAGATGTAGTGTTGTTTTTTTTTCCTACCAGGGGTAAAGAATTTATTCTTGTAATGTTTTCAGGCTAGTGCATTCAAGCTGCAGCATTGACACACTGCAGCAAAAACCAGAGAGGACTGCTCTGTGAAAACTCAGAGCTGGAGTCAATCCTGTCATGCACACCTGAAACCCTCTGCTGCCCCAGCAAATAATCACTTCAAACACTGATATGAAGCCTGGATCACACGCAGATTGACTTTATATTGTCGTGACGTGTCTGCCTCAAGAACTGGTTCCATTAGCTCAGTATTTGTTCAAAGTCGTGTTTGATGTCACACAACAAAACTCCTGCTAGAGTGCCCCCAAGAATAACCCTAATATTAGGAAATATTCCTCACCAATATGTTTGGTAGCAGTTCTCCCATCATTTGGTACATCTGTTATCAAAGTGGATCCAGTCTGAATTCAAACTGTTAGCCAAGAGTTTAGAAAAATACGTTTTATCATTTGTGACATTTGTGACTAAATAAAATTGAAATCCCAAAAGTTCAAAAAACGTGTACCGTGTCTCGACTGCTTGATTTATTTACTCCATTATTAAATTCAGGTGTTCTGCTTTGTCAGTGCCTGGAGGAATTTCCATTTTTGTATTTTGTATTATCAAGGCTTTTACTTTGTTGCTGACCCATTGGATACATTTATGGAAAGACTATATACACACTAAACCAACTTAACTCACAAATCACACTTCACCTCTGTCCTTACATCCTCATTTTAGGTATATTAAATCCCATTAAAATGGGTTGCGAAATATTTGTTGACATGAGTATTGATCATATTCTGGGTATGATGACTATAGTTCACCAGTTGATCTCCTTTAGAAGTTTCTGTATCATTTGCTCGGCTTCACTTGTTAAATGAATGAATAAACACCAAATGAAGGTGACTGTACTGCAGCCATTTTATACATTTAATGAGTGATGGATTATTGCCTGTTTAAACTGCCTCACCTTTACGCAAACATGTGTCAAGAGATTATTTTTCTTTGATCAAACAGCAGGTATTTATTTTATTTCAAACTGGCATCATCTCATACAGTTAGAGATTTACAGATACTGTATGTTGCACTGGCACACAGTTAAGCTTTAGCATCAAGGAAATAACATTTTAAGTAATGAAATGGCTTTAAGAAAGAAAGAAAGAAAGAAAGAAAGAAAGAAAGAAAGAAAGAAAGAAAGAAAGAAAGAAAGAAAGAAAGAAAGAAAGAAAGAAAGAAAGAAAGAAAGAAAGAAAGAAAGAATTACTTCCAGTACCATGGATAAAGACACACATTCTATCTTTCTTTGCATGACTTACAAAAATGCTTTAAGCATTCAGGAAGTTTTCAGGAAGCACAGTAAATATCCATCAAGCAAGTGTTTGATGAAGTACTTTCATCTTCCCTCTGATGTTTATCTCTGTACCTGAGGAGATGCCAAAGTCCATTAGTCTTTACAACAGCACAGTGAAGGCAGCGCACACCAGAGATTCTCATTAAAAGGCGACTTCAGTGTAAATACTTCATCACTTATCTATGAGCACCTCAGCAAAAGCAAGTCACAGTTATTCAGTCTAAAGCTCAGCAGCCCTCCTTAGTTCCATTTAAACAACTTATTTATTTGACAGGGCTGCTCACTGGGGACCCCCCTCACTGCTTTTAAGTGCCTCACTGCATTTCTGCAACAGTGAGAGGTTTTATAGACACAGCAGGAAATCTACTACGCTCTCTGAATTTATTTATTTTCTTAAGCTTTGCAGTTGGATGATAATCCAACTCAACAACTAATTAGCTGCATGTCTGACATGGTTTATGGACCTCAAGGAAAGGTTTTCACATTGTATTATCCCACTGTTGGAAGAGGTATTTAGAAACTACAACCCGAAATTACTACATTACATCAGGCCATCAGAACTTTAGCAAAATACAGTACAAATCTAAACCTAAAGAGATACCTGACATTATGTATGTGTGGTGGCCTCTGTATCAAGGATCCGCGTGTCTGTTTTATTTTTGTCATCCAATAGGCACAGCAGGCAAACAGCTTCTAACTGGTTGGATAAACTGTTTTAGGTCAGTTTGTCCTCTGTGCTTATTGCTTTAACCTGAACCTGTCATACACACTGCAGTGATTAAAGCTGCTCACACCATCTGACCCTCTGGAGGATACATAGTTTCTTATTAATGGTCTGCCTTTTTGTAAATCTGTATGCAAGTGCTTTGTTGCTCTGCAAACCGCTCAGTGGTGTGTTCAAAGTAATATTAAAATAACAGAAGTAGCTGACCTGTGTACAGCAGAAGGCAGAGGGAGCAGGATTAATAATCATCATGCAGCATATTAACGGAAGATTTTAAAGACTCAAGTTCTGGGTCCCGCTGTCACCTGCACCCCAACTGTATACTGCATTGACAAATGTGGGTTACAGAACCTCTTAACAAATGACCATAGTGTCCATTTTACAGGTTAATTCCTCAAACCATGTGTGATCGATGCCTTAGATACATAAAAGCACTCTAAGCATTTCCAAAGTCTGTTATATCTCTTGATAATGTCAGCATAATCCTTTAAAAAAAAACAACAACATGTTGGTGATGATGGACTCGTTCCATCTCCGAACTCAAAGACACTCCTCAAATTTTTACATTCAACGAAGTTATTTCTTTCTGTCCATATTAGAGTTACGGGATATGAAAATCAGTTTTTGTTTAAGATTTGACTGAATTCCAAAGCTAAGTTGTTGAGAAATATATCAGTAAGGCTGTTTGATAATGTCACACATTAGCAAGGTCCCTTTTTGTCAGCTGAGGTTGGACATAAACATACATCACACTTGTGCTTTAACCAAAATCAAGTATGAAGATATAATGTCCTTGAATAACTTCTCCAGTGAGTTAAAAAAAAAATTCCATGACTGCCTAAAGATGAATGTTGCTTTGATGTGGATTTCCTGCCTTTCACTCAGAGAGCAGTGATATAAACATTGGGATATTCAGTAGTTGCAATTTGAACTGTCACATCAGTCATCAGTGTGATTCTTCAGATATACTTCTTGCTGACATATTTCTGAAATGGCTTGTAGCAATAGGTTTCTATCATTGCTCAACCTTGCACAAACGTGTGGTTCATCAGAGAGAAAAGCATCTACTCACGGCAGATTTCTAAGCTCTCGTCTGTCCCATCTTCGCAGTCCGGCTCCCCGTCACAGTGCCATCGCTTCGGGACACATTGGCCATTTTGACACACAAAGTCCGCCTCCGCACATGTTTTTCTAACTGCAGTGGGAGAGAAAAGAGAATGATTCATTAAAACAGAAGAGAAGAGAGGGAGATGTGTTTCTGTTTCTTTAATTTAAGATGTTTTCATGAAGCCTAAATAAAGACAGAAAGAGGGAAAAGAACAATGGAATTCCATCCTCCTCATGAATAGTAATTGCATTACACCCAAAATCACCGCCTCATTATTTATCTAGTGAAAAGGTCAGAAGTTTACAATTTGTTGCCTTCTCTCTAAGTAAAGCCCACAGTCTATATATTTGCATTGAGAATGCACTTGAGATTTGACTGCTGTATTTATTTTCTATCAAAGGATCAAGATGGAAAACACTTCCAGAAAATCCACCAGTCTTGAACACGCTGTAGATGTTTGAGGAAAATTTTGCAGAAAACTCTTGCTTTTCATTATGGACACGGCAGTCAAACACTGGATTAAGAAAAACACTGCTGACCTCAACAAGCAACTAATGGTCTCAATTGAACATATAAAATAGGCAGCTGGATTATGAACTTCTCCCACTCTTTTTCAGTTTCAAAGTAAAATATAGACACATTTACCAATTTAGCCATTAATGTATAATGATGGTATACTTAACATTACTCAGTAATACTGTAGTACCAATAATGTAATCATGGTAACACATATTGCAAACAGCTACATTAAAGTGAGCTTCACAGACTGACAGGTCAAGCTGCTACACAGTTATGAATCCAAGAAGTTCAGAATAAAAACTTTAAAAAGATCAACTCAAAAGTTTAATGGGAGATTCAAACAACTCTGTTCTCCAGTTGGCTGTCATTTTGACTCAAATGGCTTCCTGTCTAAGACATGAGACCACCTCCCACATTCTTATTTAGAGCAACATTCACTATCCTTGGTGCTTTAAAAAGACAGCCCTGTCCATTTTTAAAAAATGTCAAAGTTACACAGTGGGAGCGGTGACTCTTTGAGCAGAGTTTCTTTGTTGTTGTTCTGCCAGCTCGCAAAATTAAATTACAGTGGAGCAACGGCATCTGCAACAGAAAGAAAGCTGAAAAATGATGGTTTGCAACTGAAACCTTTCATCTTGAACTGCTTAAGACAACATTAATTATGAAAGCACTGATTAGAACCAAGGATCTTGCAATATGAATGTTATGCAACCGTGATTTTGACGGAAAATAATTAATCATTCAGCCCCATCTCCAGGTTATGTTGATGTGGTACCAATCGAGGGAATTAGAAAAAAAACAAAAAAAACGAATGAGAAGATAGGGAGACACAAAGCTGACAATAAAAATGTATAAATGGTTTAGTGGAAAATTGAATATTCTATAGTATTCCTGATGGTCTGCGAGGAAATGAGATTGAGTGGTTTAAGTGGTTTGAGGGATTTCAAGACTGTCAATAACACAACCCAATCCCCACTACTTCAACACCTCCATGTCCACTCAGGGCTAAAGTCTCTCTGCGAGGCCTTTCCTCAGACTCTGACCAGAATATAAATATGTGCCTCAGAAACAACCAACTCCAATTCGAGCCACAACAGCAGCAAGTCGCGGTGGGCCTCATTAACAACCTCGTGTTTTATCAATCAATTTTGAATTCTAATCTTTCACATGTCAGTGTGCCTCAGTTCTGCCTGGAGTTAAAGCAGCACTGATCTCTGAACAACAGACAGACACACAACTGCAACAAAATGTCAGCCAATGTGAGAGGATGCAGAAGTGAAACTGATTGTAGACAGAAGGCCACAATCTGCTTCCATCAGTTCACCGTCACTATGAGCACAACACTTCCTGCAGCTGTTTCACATTAAAAGTCTTCCAGCAGCTCAGAGAGAACAATGACTCCTGTTGCTGGTGGGTTTTTATTTCAAAAACATGTACATTTCCATAGCAGTTAGTGAAATGAAACAGATCTAATTTAATAGGTGAGCCATTACAATAAAAGTAATTAATCTTACCATCTTTGCCAATTCATTTTCTTTTCCATAATCCTTTGTATTTGTTATCCTAATCATCTTGTCATGATTTTTCCCTCTATAAAATGCCTTACAGTACAATCATCTGTTCTTTTCTCCCACTCCATCCCTTGCCTTCTTACATTACTTGTTCTTTCCTCCCTCACTTCTAGTTTCATGACCCATATAGATGAGGGAGAAAAAAAGAAAATGGAAACATCTGAAATCACACACAGATACAGACACACACAGACACACACACACACACACAATCCATATTTAGCACCGCTCTATCTGCTACCTTCCCATCACCAGGTCATTCTGTCCCAAGGGACGCTGGGAAGGCTCCTGGTGGGGCCAAGCTAACATGGAGAGTTTTGAATGTCATCTGACATCTGTGTGTGTAAATGTGAAGTGGTGAGAACATGTGCCATGTATTCTGTAATGTCTAAGGGCACTTTATACTGAATTAACCAAAAGAAAACCTTACAGTCAGTCAATCACCATACTGTATCTGATAGTTTAAGGTCTTATTCAGAGCTGCTGAGAAGTAGCCAAGCTAAATAGTTTAGGGGTTGTCCGGTTTTTCAGGGCTGATACCAGAGTGATTATTAGTAATCTAGGAGATTTTACATTTACATATACAGGAAAATACAAATGTAAGTCTCAAAGTTAAGAATAGCCAGTAATTGAATGAAACCAACAATACAACAACAAGTACTGTACTTGTATACAACTTGGAGGCACTTTGTTTCAGTATTTCCATTTTCTGATACCATTTTCAATCCACTTTCATAACTTTAGCTAGCCAATTTAGATTATTAGGTGCTTATCAGCTATTACTCATGACATCATTTAGTGTTGTGGACACTGAGACCAGAGTGGTGACCACTAACAGAGAAAGGCTGCATCAGAGCCAAATACTTATCAGCAATAAGACAAAAAGAAAAAATAATACTGATAATCATAAAAATGCTGAATATTGGGCCCGTTAATAGCCCTAAGGGAGTGGAAATGTTACTATTTGATTAGTAAATAACTCAGCCTGCACAATATATGGAATGTTGGTTGGACAAAGACATAACTTTGTTCTAACGTGAGATTGTCATTTGTTCCAATAATTTGCAGTCCTAACTCTCACTGGAGGAGAAGTCTCCCTCTGCAATCTCAAGAGGTGAGATGTAACAGTTGTTGCCTCATCTAGATCCAAATCAGTCAGTCAAAATCAGTTAAATATTCAGCACTGACTTTGGAATTCTTGCTAGTTCCTCTAGGTCAACTCCAAGCCCCACTTTCAAACCATTTCCACAGTCGTCTCCCTGCAATGCTTCAGAGAGATTTCGGAGCAAGATTTTCCATAAGCACTTTCTGGTTACAAAAAGGATCTTATTGTTTAACATAAAAAGGGACTTGCTTTCCATAATGTTGTCAGGGACTTAGAACAACAACTTCAGCCTGACAGTGGCTGAAACAAGCACTTTTAGTGGACGTAACTGTGCTGGTCAGAGTTGCCCTAAAGGACTATGTTGCAGCCCTGTTGCACCTGCCAGCTGAATATAATGGACCTATTCCAAAACATTTGGCAAGTGTGCAAATTCCCCTTAAATGTTTCTGAACACCAGAGCACTATGTAACACAGAGTTGTATGTATCAATATTTATGTACTGACATCAGGTTGAATTTGGGAGAAGGCAAGATGCAGATTACCTCATGAAAATGCCCTGAATTTTTCAAATTCTTTGCTGCCTACTTTCCATCCAATTTGGGTAAAAGCAAAGCTGATGGTGAGGAAAGGCAGTTTTCAGAGTTAAACAACCTATTCTGTGGTGCTCCATTAAGCCTGGGGTGCATCCAAATTTAGTGCCAGAGCTGGTAACTGGAATGAAAAACAACTACTGGCACCAGCCAATGTGAAAAGTTAATCTGGCACCCTGTGAAGTGACCTTTTAAGATACGACCAAGACTCCATTTCCAGCTTAATTTACATATTGTTCACTTTGGCAGGAAAACATGCTTAATTGTATCCAAGATGGATGTTCATCTATTCGCCCACACTCCATCAAAAGGCCACATTAACAGTGTAAATAGAACACAATTTCATCCCACACAACTAATAGGAGCAATAGAAATGGCAACTGATCCGCACAGAAAGATTAGCACAGACATTAACATCCTAACACATGTGGACTGTAAGCTTTTTGGAGTTAGATTTATAGTGAGTGTTAAAAAGATAAGGCTGGTGCTATATTTTTTTTAATGCCAAAAATTGTGGTTCTCTTCATCTTAATACTTTGACTTGCCCTTCTGTGGCTCTCAGCCAATTGGTTCCTACTGAAGGAGTAAATCTTTTAAAAACAAAAAAGAAAAAAAAAAATCTCAGCAGACTACTGAATTTTTGGACAAACAGGTACACAGGGCATTTTGAATAGTAGTTTCAGTATCCTGTTGTGGATTAATCCAAATGTGTTGTTTTGGCAAGCATACAGAAGCTGGGCAGTTTATGTGGAATTAATTCACAATAAACCAAATAAAAGTTTGTGTTCAATTAAGGAACATGTCTCCCATTTAAATAGGGTACTGAATGATGTGTTTGAATGTTTTTTGGACAATAATTATACTATATAGCACCGAGGAAGGCGATATATCCAACGTTGGCTACACAGACACCATTTGATAGGATTTATCTATTGTTGATATGCTGGAGTCTTTTCCTTAGATTTGTTGACATTAAAAGAAAACATATCACTTGCCTTATCCACAATAGAATAAAACTACAACTGAAGTGGTGTGTGTTACTGTCTGGTCAGTGAACAGAGACATTTCAGTGGATATCAAACGCCTGAGTGTTTTACAGAACAGATTCAGTCTAAAGTTCAGACTGTGATTACAGTGTTACAGTAAGCTGCATTTAGACTCAAGCTGCCTGTGACTACTCAGTCAGTGATTGCTTAACAGAACACAAACACTCCCTCACAGAAATCTCCTGTTCCGTTTTAAATGTATTATTATTCATGTATGAGTGTTTCCCATACTAACATTCATGTTATGTGCAGTATGTGTACTGTGTGACAGTAGTGTGTGTCAAATGTCTTACCACAGGAGCCCTCATCGCTGCCATCGGTGCAGTCCTCGTCTCCGTCACACTGCCAGACGGAGGGGATGCAGCGACCGTTTCCACACTGGAACTGGCTGGCCTCACATTCTGTCTTAGTACCTACAGAAGAAGACAGACACAGAAGGTATGAGTACAGTAGTAGGAGTAACAGATTATAGTCCCAAATGTTTCACAATTATCATTAACTGTTTGTTTAGATGTAATTTGCTTTTTGTCTGGTCCTTGCAGGGCCCCCTGCAGTGCTGTAATTTCAAAACAAAGCTCTCTGGCATTCAGAGTAGATCAGATCTACTGTGAAGAGACGCCAGCTCCACATGTTGGATTTAATTTCTCCCTGCCTGACTTGTTTAGTTTTCCAAACTTAATCTCTGCTAACAACATCCGAACAACCAACCACTCAAACTACATTGCAGTGAGAGTACTGTGTGCCCTTGTTATCTATACAGCCAGTCAGCCAGCCAGCTAGCCAGCCAGCTAGCCAGACACACACACATTTCTCAAATTATATGGTGTTTAAACACATAGAAATACACTCACATTCCTGTGTTTGTGTTTGCAACTGAAGATGACGCAACATCAATATTTTAGTAGAGAAACAAACCTCAGTGTCCTTAAAACGTCTACTTGGTACCATCAGTTTAACTGTCGCCTCAAGCCATCAGATACAAGAACTATTAAGGCGATAGCTTTCCAACTTTGGAAAGTTGAATACAATTAATGACAAAAAGAAAACATATTAAACTGACAGATTTATTCAGCACTGTAGATTATATAGGTCAAGAGAGGGAAGTAAAATAAAAATGTGATTCTGCCTAGCAAAAAACACTCATCTAGACACCCACTAAAAAATAATAAAACCCACTAATCCATTCATAAATTAGTCAATCGACAGAATCTTGAATTGGCAAGAGTTTTGACAACAGCATCATCATTTTACTTTATTTCTTAACAACAAAAAAACTCAATACACCTCAGTCTCTTGAATGAGAATATTTCTTGTTTTCTATATTTGGTCAAGGTTGAATCCTTCTTGGTTTGTTATCTACCATCAGACTCTTACCTTTCAATGGGGCGAACGATTTAATGATTGATGGAATAAGTATTTGGCAGACTAATCAAACAATAGCAATCTAATATAAATCTTTTATAGCTTTACTTACAGCACAAAGGATGGAACTGCCATTAACAAAATTCTTTTACCAAGAAAAAAAAAATAATACAGTAAATGACACTTTCAAGTCAAGGCACTTTATTTATATAGTCCAATATTGCAAATCATCAGAAGAGGCTTTACAAGCTGTACCCTGCATCACTGGACATTTTATTCAGACAAGAAAAAAGTGGTTTTCAGAAAGATCATAGTAATCCTATCAGCATGACAAATATGGATAACAAGTATGAGGCTGCCAGAGAGATAACAATGACAGGTGTTATCAAGGAATAAGCAGATAAATGAAAGGTAGGCCAATAGATGAGTATTAAGTTCTAGTTCAAAGGCCTCAACAGTGACTGAGGTAAGCAGGTTATTCCATAGGAAAGGGGTACAATAGGAAAAGGTCCTGCAGTCTACAGACTTATTTTCAATTCTTGGAAAAGACAGTAGCCCTGTATTATGAGAGCAGGGGAGATTGGATAGATGTGTGCACATTTACAATTCATCAGAAGCACCTTACAGTCTCATTTGACATGGATAGGGAGACAGGATGTAGACTTCTTTGGCCGTCTTGTTTCGGTAGAAGTGGTGCGACTGAATCCAGGAGACTAGAGGTGTGTGCTTAAGTCACCGTTACAATTTTTGACAGGTCTTGTGGCTGCATGTGCATAGGCAATCATTTAGTAATCCCCAACCTATCTGTACGGGCTCCCGTTGGATCAATGTGCGAGTCGGTCACTTCAGACACTGGTGACACAGCTTTCCAACATGGAAGCGTGAGAAAATCGTGCGATCCAAACTGTTAATCGAAGCAGACAATTTCCAAACCACCTGTAGATGGATCCGATCAGCGAACAGGGATGGACAATATGGATTTTTTTCAGCAGATACGATAACCATTGAGTACCTGCTACTCATGACCGATACCAATAAGATATTTTCACAATTCTGTATGTAACAAAAAAAGTTCCAAACTGAGGTTCATGCAAACCTGAGGGTAAGAAAGGGCCAACTGTGGTGTCAAATCGTGTCTGAATTAAATACCCAGTTTTGTAGACACTGAAACAGTTGCTGTTGACAGAAGTAAAACTCCAATAGAAAGGATTCATTTACCTTCACAACAAGAAAAACTGGATATCTAGACTCTGTACTGAAAAAAAGTCTTTGCAGTACAGTTTGCAGTCTGTCGTACTGGAGGGAGTGACAACTCCAGGTCTTAAAATAACACTGTCTGACCTTGGCGCTCTCTTCAGTCTTGACTGTGTCTCTGTCCAGGTGCATAAATGGAGCACAGAGTAGTAGTAGAAGCCAAGGAGAGGCTGCACATCTAGTTGGATCACTATGCCACTGAAAGGTCAAAGTCTTTTAATAATAAGGTCACGTCTCGGAGTTCAAACTATCAGGATGTTTGCCAGAATAAGACATAAAAAAAAAAACATTCAGGCCAAAAGAAATTCTGGTATTTATACTAGAATTGTATTCTTGTAAAGATGGAAAGTCTCTTAAAAAATGTAATCACAAACACCAAAATGAAGGAAAGTGTTTTAAATGGGTCAGCAGCTACTTTAGGGAGAAAAACACCCCCTGCTCATCTGATTTGAACATGTGCTGCAGGCCTTTAACTGAAGCAGCAACACACGACTGAAGAGCTGCCTGAATTAAAACTTCTGCCATGTCATAAAATCTATCGCTCTGCGGATGAACAATGTAGCTGTGGCGAGTTAGGAATTGGAGTCACATCCAGCAACATGCCTGGATTGATCAGATTTTCAGCACTCACAAGTAGCAACTGCAACCAATTTAAATAATCTTTAATTGATCAAGCGAAAGTGTCAACAGTGTCCATTTTCTCAAATATAAGGATTTGCGGCTTTTTTGAGTTGAGGTTAGGGCTCAGCAACATACCGATATCATTATCAAAATATCGCATTGTAGGCAGAAAAATATCACTATTATTTTAAGGCCATACCGCCTAGTCCCAGCAGAGGTTGGAAGGCACTCTGATCGAGACCAAGATCAATTTAGTTTGTAGGCAATTGCCTAAACAATAGTCGCACCCACTACATATACACAATTTACTGCATGGAACTGCACCTGAAAGAATGTTTTATTTCTTATAAGTTTGCTTATTTTTCCAGTATGTTAGCAGAGGTGATAATCGCTTCAGTTGAGGTGGCTGACATTCACTATAAAAAGAAGCACTGCGAGGAAAGCTTTGCCATATTTGTAAACTATTAACATGCAGCAGAATTCACATAAGAAAATGTCTTGTCAGCTTTACTGCCATTTCATTTTGTTCAAGGGCCAATCAATTCATCAACCCATGTTTGCAAACATGGTAAAAAAATGTTAAAATCTAAATCTGAACTGGAGAGGTTCATTTTCATCCACATTACCATTTCCATCACCTCAAATCAAAGCATAATGTATCACAACATACCTACATGCATTTTAATCAAAGCAAATGGAGCACATCAACCCATCTAACAACCAGTGACATACACATATCAGGGCATAAAGCACCTCCACAGCTCAGGAAAAACATACTCCTCTGAGAAGTTAGCCATCTTACCTTCTGACCAGTGAGATCCAGACAGCTGTTGGCTGGCATCAATAGCAGCCTATGCTGATTTTTCTATTAGTTGAATGATTCTTTTAAATAAATGCCCTTCCAACTTTTCTTTTTCTTTTTTTAAACAGTAAAGTTCACAGAAATTTAGTTCTATTGGGGTGAGGGAAAAAAAAGCTGAAATAGGTTTTGCGGGTATTTTTTATTGTGATAAATGACCAGTATGAGAACTATTAATTTTTTGATGGTCACAATTGATTAGCATTCATTTTGACACTCAATGATTTCTGAATCATTGTACACACTAGGGGTAGGACACAATATTGGCACACCAATAGAGAACACCAAAAGATACTTTCTCTTAAGATATGATTATCGATAAACTTGTGCCAAATGCCTTCATTGCCTCATGCCAACATGGGCAAGTTCTTGTCAGTGTGTGTTAAGGAAGTACTTAACTACAACTTTGTGCTCTTGTTGTACATTGTTTCATCTTGGTCTCATATTCTATGAAATGACACCAAGATGCAGTGAATAAAAGCACATTCCAGCACTTTGCCTTTTAAGGGGTATTTTGTATTCTTCAGTTTGATGGATATCATGATGTATCATTAGATGACTATCATGCAATGGATCAATAATCACAGAACTGAAACTTATATCATGAGTAAGTCACCCATTTGAAATATGCATTTTGTGTAGAATGTTAACACATTTCGATCGAGCCGTAGCAGTAAGTGGGTTTGGAAAGAATTGTAACTACAATGAACCAAACAATGAACAGAGCAGTCAGTTATTACCAAAGACAAGTATGTTGGGTCAAACAGGGCTACACAGGGAATTACAGGCCAAACCAGCATTCACAAGTTTAAATATAGTCACAGAGTATAATGCAATGTTTAGTAGACTTGCTTGGATTCCTTAAAATCTGAGGGGAAAAAAAGCAGGAACAGTTCTACCAAGGTATAGTGTAATTTGGACAATACTACTGAAGTCTGTTGTCCATACAGCACTATTTGTTCTAGACCCTATGTTAACATAGGAACACAGGCAAAGACTCTTGGCTTAATAGAGACAGGGGCATAAGCAACTGACCCTGGACATGTCACTGATTTATACAGTGTTAGCAGCCATATTCTGCTGAGATTACTATGTTAACAAAATAAGTCAAAAACACCGAATCCTCCAACTCCAAGAGAATTACGTCAAGATGTTTTTCATAGAACAGCTGAGGGAGATAAAACTAACCATGACATTTCCTGGAAAAAGAGGAAACGCACAAATGAGTCATGGAATGGCATAATTGCTGCTTCTCAGAGCACGAGGGGGTGATTAAAACATACTTATTTGGGGGATTTTTGGATAAGCGAGTTCAGCGATTAACCAGCCATCAAAATGTTAAATGTTTACTCTGTATCTTTCAGCTATTAATTTCTTCTATTTTACAGACTGAAGCTTAACTTACGCGTTTGAAGGCTAGGCCATATCATTATAGACATAAATCTACATTCAACGTACTGTGCCCACATATTAAAAAGGGTTGTCTTGTCCGACTCAAGGTCCAAAACTCAAGGAATTTATACTACAATAATCCAAAATGAATTATGCCAGATAATACCACATGGGGAAGGGGACTGTGACTGGTCAGTTTAGGATGCCCATTTTCTTCCTCCAAAATTTTTTTGATATCAGCAAAGGGTCGAAAAAAAAAGCTGTGGCATGGCAGCATTTCAAAACCTTTTCGTAGTGAATGTAGGGTTGGATGACTGGACATTTTCTCTATGCTTCACTACTGGTGAGGATTACTCAGTGTTCTAGAAAAAGGGGGGAAAGGCAGTGAATACTTTCCACAGTCAATACTTGTTCCAAAAGGACTGAAATCTGGAATTAAGGTTGGGTGATCATTTCTAGGTGGGAATAGTAGGGGTGGAATGGGTTACTTAACAGCACACCAATGAAATGTAAACAATGACAAGATAGTCATGGCGTCAATAACATCCAGTGTTTGGGTATAGTCGGACTGGCCATCAGGATAAGCATTCACGGGCTGATCGTGCTGTTGGCTTCTTGAGTCATACAAAAACAAGAGCAAGAGAGATGCCAGCCCACATCCTTAGCCAATCGTCGATCATCTGTTCAGTGCAAGTTATAACACCCAATTTCCAAATGGCACAGTTCTGTGAGGGATAAAATACGGTTAAAACACACTAAGCACCCCAATATAAGGCCCTGGCAATGTGTGTTGGAAGAGCATAATTTTACATTTTGTGACTCAACTTGAAATTATACAATGGGGATCTTCTCAAGGACAAAATGCTGGAGACAGTGTAGTGAAAAGGCTGTCTGGCTTGTCCTCTAATTTTAATAAACTGGGAAGAGATCATCAACGACATAATGAAAACGTTTGGAATAGAGGTTGATTGCGTTGTTGTATAACTGGGCATACAATTATGGCACACAAATATTCATCTTAAATCTTAGGAATTCAGCAACAAAGAATGTATGGTGGCTACAAGGCATTTCTAATTGTGTGTCCTTCCTTTTGACATACACATGGAGAGTAGAATGATCTAATGGTATAATGCAGTAAAGACTCCTGTACAATGTCTTGACCAACAAGGCTGAAGTAACACTTCTCAACAGTAATGGAAATTAGCAAGTGTAGGATTTATGCAAAATAAAGTTTGTATTGTATTGCATTCCGCTGTGCAGGTGTACTTATTTAAGTACCAGTGAATTCAAGTACCTATAAAATGGAACCCTTTACATGTACAATGAGAGAAAGCTCCTGTTCAGTAGTCAGGTTGCCCATGTCAAACACCTGGAAAACAAGCATGCCAAGCTGAATTATCTTTTTGGCCCCAACTCTTATTTCCAATTGAAAATTAGATTTTCCATGCTCTACATGTTTAATCCCTACATTATTAAAATCAATGCAAACCGTATTATACAGGTTCATACCATTTCATAATAGTCTTATATCAGTGGTGTGACCTTTCACAGGATTTGTCTTTTACTTTTAAAACTACACACTCCAGTTGTGCTGCAAAAGCACAGAATCTACAATATATTAGAAAAGCCAGACATACACAAACACTAGTCATCATGAGTTGTCACAACAGTTTAACTGACTCATCACATCAGTCTGACCTACTGCTCACTGCTGACGTACATTTAATGTTGAGGGAGAGAGACCCAGAGAGAGAGAGTGATGGTGTGTGTGTGTGTGTGTGTGTGTGTGTGTGTGTGTGTGTGTGTGTGTGTGTGTGTGTGTGTGTGTGTGTGTGTGTGTGTGTGTGTGTGTGTGTGTGTGTGTCTCTAATGTTGATAAAAAAAACAAATCACCATGTGAACCAGAGAGATTTCATGTGGGTACAGCAGGGTTTTCAGATGAAAAAAAAAAAAATCTCAAGTCAGCTTTTCTTGCATTTCATTTTGCTGAGTTTGCAATCCAACAATGTCCACCAACATTTGCTTTCGTAATTTACAAGAGCAGCTATAGCGTTGTGCTAGGTTTTGGTACCAATCCCAATATTTTGACAACTTTCACAAAACCTTTTTTCCCCCCATTTAACTTTTTCAATAAACAGTTCTGAACTGTGATCATTTTTAATTTGTTCACACAAAATGGCAAACACAGGTGTATACCATGCAATGGTAGTAACACTATATGGGGCAGACTATAAAGTATATCAGGGCTGGCTTCTTCTGTTATCTCTCAAACCCAGCTGCCTCACAAGCTAATGTGGAAGCACAACAACTTATGCTTTTCACACAATGTGAGAGCAGCAGTTGTTGCTGTTAATATGGAGAGAAAATTACAAATTCTCAATTATTAAAAAGATAGTGATTACATTATAAAACACTATTGTAGTAAATAGTAAACACCTATTGTAATTAGGGCTTTGACCCCGAACTTCGTTATTCGAATATAATTCGAATAGTTACAGAGATGAAGATATTCGGACGAATATTAGGCAGCCCTTAATATTGGAACCTGTAATGGGCATTATTTTTTGTAAATGTGTTTGCTTGTAAATGTTCTTTTAATTAAGATTCCGAGGCTTTTTCACGCCTGGTGAAGTTGTGAATCGCGAGCTCATTAGCAAGGCTATTATTGGTCATCTGGGCTCCTGTAGGTGACGTTAGCGCCCTGGTTAGAGCCTATTTTGTATACCAGAACAATGGGCGCGGCAACACCTACAACAACTACGCCTGAGGAGTTCTAAATCTATGCTCCAGACCATCTGAAAAGCAACGTGTGGCACTACTTTGGGTTCCCAAAGGAACAGAGAAAAATCACGACTAAGGACAAAGTGTTATGTAAAATATGTAGGACCAAACTTGCATACCATGCGACGACCAGCAACTTCAGAGCCCACCTGTCAACACTACGTCGCGGCAAGCTGGAAGAGGAGGAGGGGAAGCGATCGGGGGCGAGGCAGGCCAGAATCGACTCCATGCCATCTCCTTCACGATGCCTCCCCTACGCCCGTCATAATAGAGCGACAGATTTGCTGACACGATTCGTTTGAGAATATATGAGGCCCGTTAACGTGATATATTGGAGCGGGTTTCAAGCTTTGGTCCACGAACTAGAGCCAAGATTCAAGATCCTCTGCTACGGGACCATGAATGGTAAAATGGTTACGTTTGATACCAATATAGGTTTTACTGAAAGCATTTAATGGTCAAAATATTATTAATAAATATTCAAATATATTCAAATATTGATATTAATAAACAAACGAACTTCGAATATGATTTTTGGCCAAATGTCAAAGCCCTAATTGTAATGCACTGATATACAGCCAATTACTTAACATTTGTGTGCTGTAGAGCTGTACATTATTGGATTAATTTTTCACATGTATCCCAGCAGCCATTGGTTTCCATTTAATAGAAGAAAGAATATTGAACAGGCTCTTGAACGTTGATAATGCAGTACAATCCATTCCAAAATTACACTGCTGTTGGATAAAATGCAGAATAAGTGCAGACTGAATTTAAAAGTCTGTTCAGCATTACCTAATAATGTTAATGTAACTTTGGCAATTTGAGAGCACTCCTGCGCTAACCAATTTCCTGGGGGACACCCTGTACTGAACTGAGGAGAAGCTAACAGATGCCTCAAACATTATAAAACAGCATGGTTTTCAAAAATGGCTTGTTGTGAAGTAAATGTGAGATTGAGTGGATGGGGTGGTCCTAGTAACCAAGACCGCAAGTGGCAGAGAATTAATGTATACATTCCAGTGTTTTGTTTCTTTAAGGGTGCATTCTCTTGGGATACTATGCCCAAGTCTGCACAGAAACCCATTGACTTGCTGTCTTGAAAACTGCACACCCTGCACTTTGACCAATCAGCACAATAACAGACTTCAATAGCAACCTGACCTAGGCTTACACAGACCTGTATGAGAGTATTCTCCTTTTCCCTGCAGTGTCAGAAAATTTAGCTGACATTTAAAATCTGAACTCTCCAAACTCTACACTGCTGCCACATGATTAGACAGAGGGAGCTTTCACCACGATGTCTTTTCAAAGTTATGACAACTATCACTGCATCTACCCCTTCAAAACCCTTCTGTGTGCATTTTCTGTCACTGTTTTGCATACATCATCGTAGTTCATGATAATGAAATTTGACACACAACTGAGGATTTTGGAGTGCCATGGGCAGCAACATATCTCCTGTGGCTGCAGGGGAATACTTGGAAAGACCTAAAAAATGGCAAATAAAAATAATTTGATGAATTCAGTGCCACTTATGAGAAAGGTTTGTATAAATACTGAAAGATGTTTGGGTCTGTTTACACTCCCATTTTTAGTGCCCTTTTTGTGCAGTATGTCAAAACAGCCACAAGATTTCTTTGAAAAATGTGACAATATTTGTTGTTAGTTGGTTAAAATATTAGGATTTTCTTGTCATGTTATTGCTTTTGGGAACATACATTTCTCATGATTCAAGATGCTCTTAACTTTGTCATGAAACCCCTTTTTTTCCCCCTGTCAGTGGCCCTGGTGCAGCTTCTAAGGCGCTTTTATGTATGCAAATGTGTCGTCTAAAAGATCTATTGTAACTTGAAGAGCTAACTGTCTTGATGCAGCCATTAACCAAAAGGCAGGAGCTTGAAATTACAGATTATATCACATGATCATCATTCATTCAACTGCTACAACTCCCTGTGGGTTTGAAGCTGCAGACTCAACAGGCATGGAGCTGCAATGAACCGTCTACCTCACAAAATTGTAGATCATTGTGAGCTATATAAACCGCTGTCACACTGGAGGTCATGGTAATGCAATTTTCCCCAGTAACAGAAATGGTTGCAGTGTACTCCTCCTCCTCCCTCTGTCCACCATCCCGCCCACTTCAAGAACCAAGCGCACCCCCACAAAGCCCCCCCTCATATAGCTGAGGATCTAGGTCTAGCGCATGGTATCACAGTAACCGTGGAGGAAAAATACATCCATTTTAATCAGGCCAGTGTAGCTTGCTGCTGCTGCTGCTCTTGTCGCCATCTAATTTGCGTGACGTCTTGTTCAAATAGGCTCACACAATCTCAATCTGTGTGCGCGTGCATGTCTGTTTGGGTTTGGTTTGGAGCTGAGAATGAGAAGGAGGTGGTGGTGGTTGTATGCTATATGGAATTTGTGCACAGTACAAGCACTAGTTTTGATCTGCTGTTTTCCCCAAAGGCCATTTTCCACAGTAGGTAGGAATTCAACAGACTGAAATCTGTGCCAGACACAAGCAGCCAAACACAGCTCAGTCTGCCTCTCTGAGCTGTTTTATAATTAACCCGCATGCAAACAAGTGCTGCTGAATTGATTAGTAACTGTATTAATAAAATCATGCTAAAGTTATGTAAATATTTGATGTACCTAGGGCCAGAAAGGAACTCAAGTCATGTCAGCAAATAGGCCTAGATCAGGAATGTCATGAGATATATATATATATATATATATATATATATATATATATATATATCACAGTCACGGCTCAAAAATGAATATCAGCGACCAGAGAAATGCTGGTAAACTAAGCATGTGGCTGGTAGCTTTGCTGCAATCCCAAGCTAAAAAAAACTAACAATGTGGTAATCTATTTAATGGCTCGTAGAGGTTTTAACATCGATTAGATATTTAGAAGGTAGAAAAACAAGTACAAAGTACATTTTGCACTTACATTTCATTCACTGAACAGCCCATGAAATTAGTTATGCAATTAACACAAATAGCATGCTGCAAATCTTGTTTCCATCCTATAAAAAGCGATAATATGCAATTGTTATAGTTATTAGCCTTACATAGTAGGTGTGACTATTCACTGGCCTCGTGTACTGATTACAAGTCACCTGTCAACAATACAAATACATGATTCTCAATGCATTTTATTGTATACACCGCACTGATTTTCTATATTGCACATGGCTGTTTTTCACCAATCAATACCAGCAAAAACACTCCATGTATTACATAATCACAACACAAAGCTAGTCTATGAAAAAAAACCCGACAATCAATCGTTTAACATCTTATACTTGGATTCACTGATTTTAAAAAATGAACAAGTATAAAACTACCCAAGCTTAAACACTGGATATCTGCTGGGTCCAACACTGGCTCAGAACCAACAGACAATAAATAAGCAATGATATAAAACAGAGGAAGAAAATCTGCACATTTTGAGAGGGTGGAAATTGTTTTCGGTAAATTAATCCATTATCAAACTGGCTAATGATTAAATCCAAGTCATTCAGCACTTATTTTATGGTTCTCTCCGTTTTGTATCATTACCTTAAAAGCCATACCTTTAAGGTCGTTGGTCAGGCAAAATAAAAAATATAAAGAGGACACTCTGGGCAACATTCTCTGGCATTTAATGGGCCTAATAGCAATCGATACAAACAAAAGATCACGGGAATAAGTGCAAACTACTCTACAGGTAACACCAGTTGGTAATAGTAACCATGGCCACTCCGCTCGTAATTAGGCCCTCATTGGGATCACCTGCGGTCGGTAATTGGCCGGGTCACCTCTCTCCCTTCATGCCCTCAGCTGCCGCTGCCCTGCAGGGACTGCTGTGCTGCTGACAACCCCCCCGTTGACAGTGTTATCGCTCTGCATCAATCCACTGTAACCCCCTTTTCTTCTCCCTGCCATCACTCTCCCTCTGTCGGCTTCCACTTCAGGAATAAATAAATAAATTACCAGCCTCGCTGGGGGTGGTGATGGCAGAGGAGAATCCCACAACGGAGTGAATGAGAAAACCAGGACATGAATAGATGCCAACACGGTATAAGAAGCAGGGGTCGTATTTGGGAAAGGGCTGACGGTTTTCAGGGTGAAATTAATTGACCGCATTGCTAATTGGCCATGAATGAGCAGCGACGCGCAAATACTGTACAGAAGGCAACAGAAAGTACACGGGCCTCTCCATCCCCCCTTTTCTCCCTCGTTTCAAAGAAACGGAGATATTGAGCTACAGAACACCCCCAGCTGAATCAATGACCAATGACGAACCCGCTCCTCGGATACATTTAAAAACACACACAAAGCAGCGGCTGTCTCGTTTTCAGCCCTCAAAAGACGTTTTCTCTGGGGTTTCTTATTTTTCCTCCTGAGGAGTAGGAGCACAAGGTTGACTAGCCCAAGGTGTAGCCGAGCACGGTCACTCCTTCAAGGAGCAGCCAAGACAGGTGTAGCGCTCGGTAATGTTAGCTAACCCTCACCGCACACGGTGCGTGTTTCCCAGCGCCGTGACTCCCAGCACGCACCGGAACACATAAGATACACATACACGCAAGACACGGACACGGACTCGACACTTACTGTGGACGTTAATGCAGTGCTGGAGACATATTAGCATCGGCAGCAGAAGGATCCCCGGTGTGGACGTGACCATCTCTCGCGGCGTACAGTGCGGTTGTTAGCTGAGCGCTCGCGGGCTGCCTCTGTGCCCCTGCCTGCGTGCGTGCGTGCGTTCCTCGCTGGCTCGCGCTGGCCTGCTTGCTCTTTGGTTTTCGCCGGTTCACGCGCAAACCACACATACACACAGCAGATACGCGCTCTCATACACACACACACACACGCAGAGCAGTGGAGAACAGATCGGCCGCTCCTGCCGACGCCACCGACCGGACCAGCAGCAGCAGCACGCTCTGCAGAGAGG
The DNA here is from genome assembly GCA_903131615.1 of Diplodus sargus. Taxonomy (NCBI): domain Eukaryota; kingdom Metazoa; phylum Chordata; class Actinopteri; order Spariformes; family Sparidae; genus Diplodus; species Diplodus sargus. Next base: position 2,612,661 of record CAEMYA010000029.1, read on the forward strand.
AGCAGTGAGAATGAACGGAGGTGGCCGCCGCGCCGACCACGCGCCTTTTTGATCTCGTCCTACAACCACGCGCCGCGGGGGCCGTTCGGGCTCCCGTCCCCTCCTCTCGAGCTGAAATCCATTTTCCCAAAACTGAAAGGTGACGAGCCGCCCCAGTGACCTGATCGGTGGTGGTGCTACGAGAGAGACCGTCACAGCTGAGCCGAGAAGGATTTTTTTTTCCTCCTTCAGTACGTCTTTAGCCGATTGTTAACCCTTCACTCTCCACATGAAATAATAAAATAATAAAGCCGCCTGTATTTTATATCCATATAATATATCCATATTTTATGGATCCATATTTTATGAATAGGAGAGATGTGACAGGAAAAAGCAGTAATTATGCATAGATAGACTATTGTATTTGACAACAATTAATCAATGATCAAAGCTGTCACTGATCAACCTTCTCTTAACTTATTGATTACTTGTCAATTACGATGTCCACCCCAACCATACAGGCCAAGACGAACCTGCGTCGACCCATTGTCACTTTCAAATTTACCAAAAACAGTCCACAAACAAACATGGAGTTGATCAGAGCAGCAGTCTCGAACAGCAGCATAATACTGACACTAATTGCATACTACAGCTCCACCGGGGCTGAAAGTAGTAGTATTCTATTCTAGGCTAACAGAACCTGTACTTTTTAATGACCTCAGTTTCATTCTGAACTGAAAAGCCCACAATTTAAATCCGAACACAATATTTTAAACGTGAGCCTATCTTTCTTTTTTTCTTTGCTAAACAGTGGCCACTGTGAACCCGAGTGGTAATTACAGGATGAATGGTAAATTCAATTTCTATTTATTCCAAAGAGGCTATGGAAGCCCAGTGCTGCTGGGTAAAGAAAAGGAAAGAAATATGAAAACCTAGACTTGATAAAGAATTGAAAATAAAAATGTCCCTATTAAAAAAATCCAAAATATGAGATTATCACTAACCATGGGAATTTTTTTTTTTTTAAATCAAGATTACTTTGCTTTTTTTCTGTAACTGGCAGAAATAGGTTGCCATAAGATTCTCTAGACCCTGTTTTTTTTTTTTTTTTTGCAAAGGCAAAACCAGGCTTTATCCCTTTTTTAAGAGGTATTAAGTTCTTTATCTGAATACAAAAAGTCACATCACGTGAAGCTCATTATCCAGTGTATAGAAGATCAAATGTGCTGTAATTTTGGCAATGAAGGCACCTACCGCTTCAAGAGCACCATATGTTTAGTTTTAGTCTAATTTCCCATCATTTTGTAAGAGCAGATGTCTCATGTTTCAAAGAGTGAATACCAAATCTCGAAACTAAACTCAGCTCTCACATTTTTCTTCCCTCTGTCTGATGCTATTTCTCCCCGTGTTGATCACCAGGCCTTCCAGAGAGCTGCGTGCTGCCAGGTTTCATAGGCTCTCAGAGTCCTTATCAGAGGATTGAACCTCATCCTCAGTGATGGCTGATGGCTGCTGATACACCCCAAGGCTCGTTATGTCCCAGATTTTTTAGATTCCCTAAAAGACACACACACACACACACACACACACACACACACACACACACACACACACACACACACACACACACAAACCACTGTACAATTCCAAATGAGGGAGTGTCTTTGTGTCCTTGTGACAGTCAGTATCTCTTTCTTCCAGTCACCTCTGAACACACACACACACACACACACACCCACACACACACACACACACACACACACACCGACTGATGATCTAACGGTACAAAATCCATTCTCTTTAAAATCATTATTTGCAGGCTCACAAGCAGGGATTATCAGCTCTTTAACCGGTGCAGCTATAACAATCATTTTGTTTCTTTTTAAATGTTCTGAAAGTTGCTCACAGTGTATTTGCAGGGGCGATGGGGTTGTTAATCAGTACCACACAGTAAACCCTGAATCCAAGAAAATCTGGGACGCTGTGTATAATGTTTACAAAAAGAGAATGACACTTAGTTTGCGAACTATTTATGGTTTAATTAATAGTATTTTGCACAAAGACAAGATATTTAATGTTACAATACAGATGAACTTAATATTTAGAACACTAATTGGGATTTTGATGCTGCAGAGGCATGTTTGCCACTGTGGTACATCACTTTTTCTTTTAATAACTCAGAAAGCATTTGGGAATGGAGGATACTATTTGTTACATTTTTGAAAGCGTAATTCTCTCCCATTTGTCCTTGATACACGACTTAGGTTGCACAGCAGTCTGAGGGTGCCCTTGTCATATTTTACACTTAAGAATGCACAACAAATATTGAGCGGGAAACAGGTGTCTATGAGCCAAAGCCATCCTGTTGTGCCAAATGTGGCTTGGTATTGTCCTGCAGCAGTAAGCAGGGACGGCCCTGAAAAATAAGTCGTCTGTGTGGAGGCATACGTTGCTCCAAAACCTGTATGTGACCCTCAGTATCAATGGTGCCTTTATCGTTGTGTAAGTAAGCCATGCCTTGGGCACTAACACACCCCATACCATCACAGAGGCTGGCTTCTGGCTGTAGCAACCTGGTTGGTTCCTTTTTCCTCGTTAGCCCTGAGAACAGGACGGCCATGATTTCCTAAAAACAATTTTGAAATGTGGACACGTTCCAACACAGAACACTTTTCCACTGTGCGTCAGTCCATCTCAGAGAAGTTTGCTGCATTTCTTGATCTTGTTGATATGTGTCTTTTGCTTTGCATTGTGTTATGGTAAGTCTTTTTCACATTAGGGCTTCTGTGAGCCCTGACCTTTTACCCTGCATCTCTGCCTGACAGTCTGCCCATCTATATCTGTACGTTGCTTACAGATATAGATAGGTAAGTTACTTATCATCACTGCAACATCATTCAAAAGCATTAAAAAAATGTAGTGTGTCTTGCCGATGTTAGTTTAGTGTATAGGGTAATTCAGAATCTGGCTGCTCCTCCGTTAAAGGGGTACATATCACTGCGCCCAGACAACAAGAGAACAACGAGGACGACGAGCAGAGGTCACTGTGCAGTACAGCACAGACGTACTGAGTTTGGCAGAACAGCCTTTTCTGTCAGAGCCACTAATTATTGGAACTCGGTACCAAACGTGATCAGAGACATTAGTACCTCTACTGGTTTTAAATCTAAGATGAAATCATGGCTTAAATCTACTCAATTATGCACCCACCAACCATAAGTTCAAACATTAACTCACTATTTTGTAATCTTTTTAGTGTTGTATCTTAACACAGTCTTGTTGTGCCTTAACATTGTGATTTTTATTATTATTTTGTTGTGTTGTATTGTGTTTTAAAAGTGTGAAACTGTGTTATTGTTGTTGTTTGAAAGGCTGCTTGTCTGATGAGTTGTTTTGTTTTTTGTTTTTTTTTGTATGTGCTTGTCTGTGTTAGATTTATGATATCTGTTCCTGCCCAGGGACTACAGATGAAATTTAGCTAGTAGCTAATTCTGGTACGGCTGAGAGCCGTGCACTGTCCCTGTTAAATAAACAGATAAATAAAATAAATAAACTGCCGCCTATTTTGTCTACATTTGGGTCTCCTGAGCTGGAAAGTAACTAACTGGCCAGTCACGGAGCCGGCAGACGCCCAATTTCATAAAGTATATGACCTTTCAACCCTTCTGTGCCCTTCTGATGGAGGCCTCGTGTCATGAACACGGAGAGGCAGCTCTGTCTGTGGAACGCAGGGAGGTGTCCTGTGGAAGCCTTGGGTGAGGAGTTTGTCAGCCGTGTGGTTCACAGGCTTCCTCAACGCTTCTGCACCTCAGTCTGCGTCCCAGCTAGCTAGCTTCCAGCCTGTTAGCGCACAGCCTGCTCGTCCCCATCACGCTGGCCTCCAGCATTCACTTTGGCCTGCTTGCATCCATCCAATCTGTTGCCTTGTTCCCAGTTGGTGTCCTGACCGACCCCAATTCCAGGCCCAAGTCGGCAGCCCAGCTGACTTCTGCTCCTGGTTCCCCATAGCCAGTCGGGTCGACTCTTGTTCCTGGTCTATATTTGGAGATCTGTTGCTGATCCATAGTCGGCACAGTGTTCCATAGTTCCTGTGTGTCAGCGGTCCTCAGCTCCTATGCTGTATCATTATTCAGTGGCAGCCTCCTGTTTCCATGACTCCACAGACTTCCCTGCTGGCCTCCAGTTCTCCAGCCCTGTTGCCAGCCTCTAGTCCTGCATTCTTGCCTGTGGTCCTGAACAGATGTCACCGGCCTCCTGAGTGGTCCAGCCCACAACACTGGCCACCAGATTGTCCTCAGGAGGGACTCTCTACGTTCAGTCATCCTCATGCCCATCCTCCATCTGCTCCGCCCTACTTGGAATCCTTCTGCCCTGCAACCAAGAAGCAGGGCTCAAGGATGCTACAGGATGACTAAACCGGTGGAGCTGCACTGGCGGAAGTCTTGGAGGCCGGCGATGTAGGCTGGACCACTCAGCTTTCAAACCATTCTGTTCCCACGCAGGTTTTTTTCTCTTCTCTTCTCTTTTTAGCCCAGGTGTCTGAGACCTAAACATACACATGAACCTGTGTGTAATGGAGGTGCTGCAAGATCTATTACACACGGGTTCACGAGTATGTTTAGGTTTCAGAGACCTGGGTGTAAAAGAGAAAAAAAAGAGAGAAAGAACTGCGACTGCAAACCGATCGAATGCTTTTTTAAAGCTAATGATTTTTGTATGTTGTCGAAAATCTGTAATCAAACATGGCAGACAGATGTCACCGCGTGGTGTCGACCAGCGCGAGCCCAAGGTGAACGTTTACACCGCCAGATGGTCGCAGTCACGCCACTTTCCCCCACGTGCATGTTAATGTAGTGGCAGTAGTCCAGGTACTGTGTCATATGGGAACGATGGAGAAGGAGTTGGTGTTCCATTAGACTCGCCCGCAGCTTACTTCCCCTACAGCCCCAGCGATCTGCCACCATAAAAAAAAAAAAGAAGAATCACAGCGAAAGTGTGACTGTGCTATGTAGGTACCAAGGCAATTCTGTCTTAGATTAGATCAGGATTTAAGGCCTTCCATGTATGCAATTACTTTGATATATTTGATTTAGCTCTTTCACCCAGTGGCTCACAGCTGGACAGCAGAGATAACTGTTCAATAAGTGTCCTGCAGCGCAGTGAAACAGCATCTGTGCGGTTGGTTACAGAGGCGACTAACGAGACAAAACTGCTGAAAAACAAACAGCTCTGCTACAGAGAGTTCATACAACAAGGCCCCAGGTAAGTTTTGAGTTTTTTGTTTTCAACTCATCATAGAAAAATAAAAAGACGAAAAATCCAGTGGAGAAGCGACACAGTGAACTGCACACAGCCTATAGATATCAACACTTCCTCAGACCAAGCAGCTTTATCATCATCCCGCCAGGAAGCTGCGGGGATTCTCACCGCTGGCTGAGAGCAGATATTTAATCATGCCCAGATCTGGGCCAGGTTTCTGAAGATGTTTGTAGCCAAAAGGGGGGGTTGTCTTTATCTCTCTGTGAAGGAGATCTGCTAGTCCACACTCTTTAGGATTTTTTACATTTTCTTCCCTTAGAGAAAGCAGCAGAGAAGGAAGAGGACGTTCTGCTGTGGTTCCATGTCACACCAGTATTATCCATCCAGTCCAAAAATGTGCAAAAGGGTTACCATGATTGGCGCCGCACGAGACAAATGGATAAAAGTAATGCAACTGAGAAAGAAACAGATTTGTGATCCCTCGAAGCGTCCGTTTTCCATGTGGACCAAACCAGATGGAATGTGACGGTGGTTCAGCCTTCCACACTGATGCGTCTCATTTACTTTAAACAGAGTGGACACCCAAAAAGAGCAGTGACAGCGGATTAAGACAGACACTTTATGAAAATGTCAGACAAACAAGCAAAGCTGCGAAGGTATCAGTGAGGGTTAATTAGCGGATGGATGGGTCATTATGTCTTTTAGTGATCAGTTTGGAAAAAATGCTGTGATCTCATTGGACCGCGCGTGCTGTTCAGCACCACAGACAGCGACAGTCTGAGCTGCTGCACTCGTCTGAGAATGCAGCATCAACTTCTCAGGTTGTCTGGGACACAAACACACTGACATCGGTTATATACTGAGACATTCTGCTTCACGTTGTTCAAATGTCCTCTTTTGCAGTGTAATTCTAAACTTGTAGCATTCTCAAGATTGTGCAATGAAAACTCTTTTCGTCCCATGCCATCTGTGCTTAAATAATATCAGATATTAAAGACAAAACTTTGTACGCGACAGCAAGAGGAGGGAACGTATACACACAGTATATCAACAAAA
>CAEMYA010000029.1:2619136-2635594 GCA_903131615.1 Diplodus sargus
GTTGTGCCCCTTAGTACGTTTGGCTAACCACACCACTCCCTGCAGGCCTCTGCAGACCTGCTGGGTACTGCTGCTAACAGGTTTTGAATCAACCTTTGTTAGGTGTTCTGTCAGTAAACATCCTTTTCACAACGGATGTTTATATGGAAATTGTTCATTTAAATTGCTGTGCTGTGATTGGCCACCAGGGCAAAGGCTGTCTTGTAGCAACATTTATTGGACTGTCTTCTTTCCAAAGATGCTTCTCTTAGGAGAAAGCTAATGTAAAGAGATGTGCATTTGCCAAACCAGCCAGTAAGTCCTCGTCCTTTAAAGGGCCACTATGCAGTTTTGGAGAAGAAATTCTGAATTTGAATATTTACAGTAAAAAGCTTATACTCCATAAGTGAATAAACAAGTTGTTCTCAGAGGAAAGTAAGGTCCCAGAACACTGTTTGAAGCTAGAAAGGTGGCAGGAAGCTTTAGTGGGTGCTCTACTATTGGCAACCGGTAGTCTGTAAGCTCTTCTTGACAGGAAGCGGCAACCTCAAAACTTTAAATTTAAAGGTGACAAAAAAACAGGAAGCTTTAAATGGACAGTGTGTAACTATTTAAGTAATTTATTAATTCAAATCTACATCTTTGTTCATAAGTAAGTCCGCATTGTTGTACAATTACCTCTGCCAACAATCTGACATATCCTCCTGAGCGAAGAATGACCTATCTGAATATACATAGCATGGGTAAGCTCTACGGAGTCCGCCATGTCTTTCCGGGTGTAAAAAAACTATGGACTGCCGAGAGGGACACAAAGCACTACGTAGTAAGGCTAAACGCGATTTAGCTCAGAGCTAGCTTGACTGCGGAACTGAGAGGGAGCTCAGCGAAAGTGCTCGTCACTAACTAACATCTAGCTAACTACATTACTTGAATCAGTAGAAATACTCGACGCTGTTGGGAAAGAGTCCATATTTTGAAAATGAGTTTTTTGTCCGTCAGGGCCACCGTAGCTTCTGGAACGTCTTCAGGACGGGAGGGGTGAGCAAAATAGTGTTGCAATGTAGAGCCTCACCGCTAGATGGTGCTAAATACTCGATATATTACACAATGTCCCTTTAAGTAATCCTTTATGCATCAATACATAAATCTCAACATATATTTCAGTAGAAAACAATATATTTACATTTGTACAGATACTTTTTTTTTCTTTCTTTTTCCTCCACACATAAACAAAGTAAAACAGTATGAAATTGTGTTGTCCTTTACGGTCAGTTTTTTTTTCCAGTCATAAAAATGAAGAGAGTATCTTTATTTTATTATTATTATTATCATTATTGGCAACTGGTAGTCTGTAACCTATTCTTGACAGGAAGCGGCAACCTTTAAACTTTAAAGATGACAAAAAAACAGGAAGCTTTAAGTAATCCTTTATGCATCAATACATAAATCTCAACATATATTTCTGTGGAAAACAATATATTGACATGTGTACAGATGCTTTTTTTTTTCCAGTCATAAAAATGAAGAGAGTATCTTTATTTAGCTGGTTTAGACATGAAAAACAGCCAATGAAGATCTTTCTTCTGGTTAAAAATTCTTCCTGAAAAAACTACATGGTGCACCTTTAAGCCTTTTCTCTTTTGAACCCAAACTCACTGTTGGAAAAGCATGGCACAAATGGCTTTTTGTTTTTGAATTGGGAGTATTGAGTGCACACAAGAAGAAGCCAAAAATAACCCAGCCTTTTTTTTCTAATCCAGTTTTTTATCATTATCATTATTGTTTTTATTTTTTTTTACTATTTAAAAAAAGTCCCCATCTTCTTCAGTTGTTAAGGAGAATGCCATGAAGTAAAGGAAACTGTGAAGAAATGTTTTGTGGACCAAACTTATCCGAACTTTCTATCAAAGTGAGGGTGGGTGAGTAGTCGACCAAGTTTTGGATCGACAAAAGAAAATTCCTCCAGGATGACATGTTGCATGATTTGTTTGCTTCCAGTCTTCATCCTAAAATGTCACTGTTTCATGAATAGTCCCAAAGTCCATACTACTGTAGGCTACATACTAATTGTATGCATTTGGTAGTATACACAATTAATAATATATATGCATATGTATATCTTTGAAATAACTGTAAATGCAATCCACAGTCCCTCTGTAGTGTTCCCTCTGTCCATATCACAATGAACACTTTGAATCTTGAATCTGTAATCTTTGACATGCTGTTACAAGCAGAGACTGGAAACCAAATGAAGCCCCATCATCTGACGTGTAAGAGTCTTTGAAAGCAGGACCTGACCCATTTTCTCAGATTAACTCATTTTTCAGCATCTACGTTTGTTTTCAGGCTTCTGACAACAGAACCAGGCAACATCCCGCAACCAAAAGAAAACGAAACGTATATATATATATATATGTATAAATGTATATATATACATACTGTATATATATTTGTATTTTTTGTTTTGTTTTTGTTTAATCATTTATTAAAATCATCTATTTATCTATCCCTGGGTAGTGGGTGCTCTACTATTGGCAACCGGTAGTCTGTAAGCTCTTCTTGACAGGAAGTGGCAACCTCAAACTTTAAATTTAAAGAGGACAAAAAAACAGGAAGCTTTAAGTAATCCTTTATGCATCAATACATAAATCTCAACATATATTTCTGTAGAAAACAATATATTTACATTTGTACAGATGCATTTTTTTTTTTTACAGTACATACAGCATTTACATATAAATATAGAGTGATACACAGCAGTAAAGTCAGTGCTGTACACTTTTGCAGTTAAGGACAAAACGTTCAGTTTGATGTGCTGCACCGGCTGGTCTGGTTTCGTGTCTCGTTAATGAGTGCAATGTTTCCTACCTGCCATTGCATTATAAAAGTAAAAACATTTTCAAGCCCAAAAAAAGCTGATGAAAAACCAGTTCGAGCTGGAAAGGCTTGGAAGATGCGTGCGTCTTTGCACATTAAATTACGCCGACATGATAGAAGTAGAAAGTCTGGAGGGTGGGCTGAAGGTTTGTGAGTTATCTGAAGGCGGTGCTGCCCTCTCATTCAAATCTGGAGCTGTTTGAGATTAAATGTCTTATGTAATTTGGTCCTGAAACAAGCCAAATTGGAACGGTCTCGGGTCACTAATGACAAGATTAAGACACAGCAGATCCGTCCCTAAACCCACTGGTCCTTAACGCTTAGCGAGAGCTCGTCATGCACCACCAGGTAGCAGGTCAGTGTGTTCCAGGTGTCAAAAACTAAATAGAATAAAAATACCTACACACAGTTCACTTAAACCACACTTGCACACTGTTCTAGTGAAGTATTCAGGGGTCAGTGTTTTCCCACAATTCACCTCAGCCTACCACCAGTCCAGCTGTCGGCAGTAACACAGACTTGAGTTTGTTTTAAGACTGACAATCATCAGTGTAAAAAGCAAGATTCAGCCTGGATATCATTTAAGTCCAAACCATACACAGTGACAGCTGAACCTCCGGCGATGGTTTACTCAATTGAATCATCTTGATGAGATTAATAAATAATGTATATACAATAGTATATCTGACTGCGGAGCTGCAACGATTGGCTGATTAATCTCCAGCTATTTTCACAATCAATCACTTCAGTCACGTTTCAAATGTTTGCTGGTTCCGGCTTCTTAAACGTGAGGATTCGCAGCTTGTCTTTGCCATTTATGACAGTAAAAGAAGAGTCTTTGGGTTTTGGAAACTGGGATGAGAGTTTTCGCAATAATTTAACGTTTTATAGACTGAACAACTAATAATGAAAATAACCGGCAGATTAATTAATAATTCTATCAATATTATATCAAATATATACTTGTGGCTGGTCATCTGAATATAACTGTAATGCTGTATGGCTGAGTCTACCTAATTGTCCTTTACAAAGCCTGCCTGATGTGTATTGTAATGAGTACAACAGCAACAAAGTACAACACACAAGCAGGGACCTGGCTTCTCACAGAGAGGTTGAGCGATGGGACAAAGGACTTCCCAGGATCCCACATGGACCTGGAACTGAAGCTCTACCAAATTCCTTTTTTAGCGGTCATCCGGTGCCACAGCGCCCCTCTGTGGACGGTGTACATCAAACCCATCTGATTGTGCTCCATCACGGTTACTTCACACTTTCCTGTCCACACGAATTGTTCAGTTTGCATAAAGCAGCAGGAATCTGTCAAATACAGAGCGGGTGTCCGTGAGAGAGTTTGCTAGATTTTCAGAACTGGTTTATATATGGACAACAACAATAATAATAATAAAAATAATAATAATTATGTTAATAATAATAATCATAACTGACATGTCTTCAGTGCACAATAGATGATAACAAGAGCTTGTTGAGTTAAGATAGGAGTCTAGTTTGTTTTAGAGTAAGTTCAATAATGTTCCACTAAATGTCTGTTATTAATGGATTTGGTTTGATATACGCTGCACACAAAATAGCAGTCTTTCTGGAGCATTCTGGTGCAACCACAGTTTTCTTTCCCACAGTGAGCGGCGCGGTCCGTGCCAGTCTACGACGACAGTCATTCAACCTGCGTGCGTGGGTTAACCTCCGCTCGTCTTTGACGGAGAGGGGATTTCAGTTGCAGAAAAACGTCCCCGGCTCTCTGTTCCTCTTTGGTTCCTGTTGCGTTTGTGTACGCCGACCACGGCGATCAGGAGCTCAGTGGGTTCGTGTAGGGCTTCTGCAGGCAGAGCGAGCCGTGGTGCGGGAGAGGGTGGCTGTGGTAGTGTTCGATCAGAGCTGCCAGGGTGGGGAAGGTCACTTCACTGTCCAGGAAAACAAGGTCCTCCTGCCAAAGTGAATGGTACATTTTAAATGTGCATCTATTGCATGATTTGAACACAGATACATTAAATCTGATTCACGTGTAGTCAAAATTCAATGGAGAACAGCCGGTTTCTCACCTCTGCAAACAATCTGTAGTTTCTGGCTTTGCTTATACCTATATCCCACACCACCAGCACCTGCAAAACACACCACAGTTATTTTATTTGGCCATTCATTCATATTCTACTCATAATCATTTACTCTAATACTTCATTTCTAAATTAATTAAGTTATTTTTTGGCTTGTAAACATCTAAAAATAGTGAGAAATGCACATCAAACTTGATGCTCGATGTTTTTACAGGAACAATAACTACAATATAACAGTTATCAAAACAGGCGCCAATTCATTTTCTGTCAATCATCTTATCGACTAAATGCATCAGCAGGTTAGTCTGCATCTTTGAGCTGTGTCAATTCTGACAAGGCATCATATTTCATCAGCACTTCATGTATTTGTATGCCAAATAAATCCATTTGTAAACTGGTTACTACAGCTGTCAAAATAATCCTAGTGAGGTAAAAAGCCTGTTTCTCTCTTAACTGTGGTGGAGTAAAAGTACAAACACGCACGAAAACAAAATACTCAAGTAAAGTACAAGTGTCTGAAAATGTGTATTTAACTACGTTCCCTTAGTAAATGTGTGAATGTTAGTTACTCTACTTCCTGTCTGCTGGCGTCATTGGGAAGTCACTGAGCGCAGCAGCTTTTTGGTTCTTTACCTTTGAGGTTTTGGTTCCTGAGTTTCGGATACAGTAGAGTCCGTCTTGTGGGGGGACTGGGCTCTCTTTGAATAACCTGCAGGTGCAAACATCACAGGTTACAGGTCGTCTTTTATCACAGACGCGCTGAATACTGGTATTAAATATAGTGACCGACTGCTCCAAAAAAGGAGGCGGCCCTTTGCAGAATGTAACAGATGTGTTTTCCCTCTTTCCCCAGTGTGATGCATTTGGATTTAAACTGGTGTAAGAGAAACCACTTCGCGATCAAAAGGAAATCACAAAGAGAACGTCAATAAATAATTGTATGAAATGAAGCAGAAAGAGAGGGCAGTTATCTTTGCTGCCACCAGAGGGCAGGGATGCCGTGCAGAGCAGCATGGCCGTGGCCAGCTGAGGAAATGTTTGACTTTACGGCACCATCGTTCTATAAAAAGCGTCTTACTTTTCCACAAAGCTGGTTTCAGTCGTGTCAATGTACACAGATTCAGGCAGCTGCACCTGCAGAGAGAAACACCCGGTTAGACACAATCCAAGCAACGCGCTCACTCAAGCACTCGTGTGTAAGTTGGTTAACGTAAGTAAGGTTTGTGGCTGGAGAAAAGATGGAGAAGCTAAGATGACGTCACTCACAGTAAGTCTGAATGACATAGGGGAGTATTTACAGACATAGTCTCACAAGATTAAAATACTTATTTTAGAAGGTGCTTTTTTGTCTTTTTTTGATATGTTTCCTTATCTTCATGATTTACCATCTGGATGTATCTTGTTGTTCCATCCTCTACATAGGAGAGTAATGTGTTGACAACGTCTTTTGATGCAAACACACACATAGCTGTTTACCGATTTAGCTGCCTTTCTACAATCGATGAAGGATGGAATGAGGTTCATGAAGGTGGATATACAAATTTTGTCTCAGTGTATAAAAAAAAATAACAAGACTCACTCTATGTCTGATTCTATGGATATTCTCATAAATAAAAGTTAATTTATGTTTTTATTTTATTTATACGTACTGTTGGATGCAGTTTACATGAAACTGGGATACACTGCTTTGTCATGACAAAGCTGATAGTAGTGCAAATTTTGAAGCAAAAGAAACGTATGCTATTTGGAGTTCAGCTTGAATTGGACCAGTCGATGTGACCTGTCCTCCGCTCAGCAGAGGATTGTGGGTTAGCAGCCAGACAAGCTTGCTGGCGTTGCACACTGCAAAATGTAACCGGATGCGTTGGGACGTCCTGGTATTTCAGGCGTATTGGTTTTGATATACTATGTTTTGGGTCACGTCGGTCTCCCTTACGTTCTCATAGTCGTCGTCAGAATCGCCGTCTTCGCTGCGTTTGGACGAGTCCCGTTTCCTCCTGAAGTCTGCGGGCGTCTCCTCTCCCAGCGAACGGAAGCTCTGGCCGTCTGGAGATGCTCTTCTGGGAGGAAAACAGTTCTTAGTGTTGGAGCTTGAACCAGATTCATAGTGTGTTTTTCTTCAGAGGACATGTTTCTGCTATTGCTTTAAGTATTCTGTGTTGAATGTTTTGTGTGCGTGTGTCCAACTTACTGGAGCGGGGCTCCTGGCTTGGACTTGACTGCGGGCAGCGGTGGTTTGGCCGTTGGTGGAGGAGGTTTGAGCATTGCAGGCTTATTGTGCAGTCCAGTTCTAAGTAGAGGAGAGTGCGGAGGGTGACCAGGCAGTGGTGGGTGACTGGAGAGTATCTGGCTGAGGGACAGGGTGTTTGACACCCCAGGTCTGTTGGGGGGCCCCCCAATATTCACAGGATGAGGAGGCGGTAGGATCGGCTTGATACGAAGATTGCCCACCCCGTGGTTGTTGCCCAGCGAATGGGTCCCTCCAGTACTAAGGGCGCAGTGGGCGGGGCCATTTAGCACCATCCTAGACTCTAATTGGTCACAGATGGGCAGAGTGGCGGGGGAATGGATCGATACGGCCGGTAGGATCCTCCTTTCGTTCCCCGGCACCCCCACGGATGTCGTCCTGCTCTGAAGAGTTCTCTTTGCGTTGGGGGGAGGAGGAAGTGGAGGGGTGGGGGAGGGGGTCTTGTGCAGGTGGGGGGCGAAGGGGATAGGTGGAGGCGGCCCTTTGCTGGGCTCCTTCAGTATGGAGGGAGGAGGGAAAGAGGGCGGGGGTTTCTTGGGGAGAGCGCTGTTTGGGTTTCTGTGTTGCGGTGGGGCGGGTGGAGCTGGACCCTTGTGGAAAGCCGAACTGGAGTCCTGGCGGAGCTGGAACACTGCCGGCACCGGTGGAGGAGGGTAGGAGGGGGGCGGCCCCGGGTGTCGAACTGAAGAGGTAAAAAGAAAAGAAATCAGACCGCTGTCTACTTTTGTTTCCTGACATGTTAAGATGCACTTTAAAGGGATGGTTCACCCAAAACTCCAAAATATATCATTACATTGATGAGCTGCAGAGATGTCTGCCTTCTCTTGAATATAATGGAACTAGATGACACTTGGCTTGTGTCGCTCAAAGTGCAAATAGGGTACAATTAAAAAAAGCAAGCAATGTCTCTTTACTCAGTGTTATCCACAGACCCTGTTGTGAACAGTTTCACGTAGGAACTATTTTCTTACTGCCGTCCACCAACGTATCACTGCACAGAAGGAGGCGTGCATCTGCTCATGGATGAGACACTTGCGCTTGTGACAGCATGAGATGTAAACATTAGTGGTGACCCCCCTCAGCTGAGCTGAAACATCAGCTAGCTTGAGAAGATGCACGCTTCCTTCAGCCCAGTGGTAGGGTTGGCCCGTGTAGTTGTTTTTAGGAGGAAAATAGTGCTCTGCTGTGTGTGTGTGTGTGTGTGTGTGTGTGTGTGTGTGTGTGTGGTGGCGTCGTCACCTGCAGGTTGCTGCTGGTAGTCACTGTCCGGCTTCAGATAGTCTTCCTCGTCGTCATCATCATCATCGTCGCCATAATCTACACACAGAACGTAGATACGCCACAGATTAATAACACGCTGCTCTGACGTGTGTGTGTCATCTGTGTGTATTCACCGAGGTGTTCTTACCATCCTCTGCGTTATCGATGGGGTGTTTGATATCCATGGGCTTCTCAATCGTGCCATAGAAACTTTCATTGTCTGAATCTGAGTCACTGTAACAACAACAACAATGTCATCATGAATGCAAAGATAGAGAGAAATTTGCAAATGGCATACTTCAAGTCGTAGCTATTGACAGTGATAGCTTCCAGATTTTGCATGAAGTTGAAAGGAAGTCAACAGCTAATGCGCTAACCTTTTAGCCACTGGCCTGTCTGCCAGAAGCTGTTACTGCTGTTTGCTAACCAACTAGCTTTTAAGCTTAGTTAGTTAGCTAAGTTTCCACTATCATGAGTGCTGCCATCATGAATTAATGAACAGAAAGAGAACACTGTAACTCGGTATTCTTTATAATGCTTGTCAACACGTTATTTGCTAACCCAGTCTTGGCTTTTGGCTAGCTCCCAGCTACACGTAGCTTAATCCAAATACTTTCGGGCTCCTTTAGCTCTGACATCAAACACAAGGTTTAACTCCACCAATGACACTCACAGACATTAATGTTGACTGACTTTTTTTTTTCACGAGTACATTTCCTGTGAGTTCAAGTGCTCTAAGCAGTGCAGACAGTCACTATAATGACAGTCCCGTTAGCACCATGCTGTGTTAATCGCCTACATAAATTATAAATTAGTTTTTAGAATTAGTTTCTGGTGGAGAAAAAAACTGCTATTAGTCTGCTGGGAAAACCGCAATCATGAGCCTGCAGTTCTCAGACAGACGTTAAAGGTGACCAAGTCATGGTGATAAAGGAAGTTGGCTGTCTCTGAGAGTGTTCATGTATACTCTGGCAGAAAATAACAGAGCTCTTATGTAAACATCTTCGATTGTATTTCTCCTCTCAGTTTGTCCGTGCTTTGGGTTTTGTTTCATATATAGTTCTTTCTCACTTCTTCTTATACTTTCAACACAACTATAATTTCTACATTAAAGCTACACTGTATCACAAGCTACATGAGTCCACATTGTGTCATGAATATGATGTGATTTGCTGACATTACCTTGGAATGTGGCTCTCTTTTCTGTCGTTATAATGATCTATCTCCCTTCGCAGGTATCGCATCCATTTCTGTAAAAAAAGACAACATACTGAGTGTGCATACTTGGGCAATTTTAGTGCTATATCAATGAAGGCATAAAAGTTCATATGTGTGAGTGTATTTGTTTGTGTGTATTTGTGCGTGTCTGTGTGTCGTTCTCACCCTCCTCTCGTCCTCGCTGGCTGCAGAGAAAAACCACGTCCTGTGTTTCTTGCTGAAGTGGACGATCTTAAAAGGAAAAACATTGCTGGACGTCGTCTCCTCGGCTGCTCTCATCACCCTGTGGAAGAGCCAAAATGTGTTATACTATGTGTTATAAAATATTTGTAAAGGAATACATACAGATTTCAACTATGAGTTAATTTAAATGAGCCTCCGTTCATCCTTATACAATAAGGCGAGAATTTTGAACCTATACTGGTGACTTTTTGTCGAGCAGAGCTACCGACACCTGTGAGTGACATGATTACATTACATTACACGTACACACATGTGCTGTTCATGCAGCTCAAATGCTGCAAATGCAACAACATGCCCATTGTTGGGGAAGCTAGCTTTGCATGCTACAAATTACTTCACAATAGCAGATCTTACAATAGAGCAAAGGTCCCCTAGGTCAAATCTAGTTTAGTTAACTTAAACTACTTAGAAAAAGTAGTTCAAACTACTTGAAAAAAAAACAAAAAAACACCCAAAACACCCCCAACTATTTATGGGAAAGTACAAGGAACGTTAGCGTCGGTTTCGTATGCAATGTCCGTCAGTCAGACACCTGCCTTCCAGAAACTAGAGTCCAGGTGGGGGTAATGCACCAAACAGGATTACTCATCTGGCAAGATAACTTCGCTGTTAATAGATAGCAATCAACACTTATGAGTTTGTCGAGCAGACACCTAATATATTCAAATTTTCTTTTACTTTTATGGCCCCAAATTGTAGTTTCAGCTGTTAACATAATGCCAATGAATGTGAATATGAATGTAGTTGAACTATCAGCAAGCTACTGCAAAATGTTGCTTAACTACTAGCTCATTTATGTACAGTTCACAACCCCCCAAACACTAAAGATGAGTGGCACCAACGACTCCGAAACTCACAGCTCACACGTGTCCTTAACGACTCTGTAAGGACACTCCCACACAGGGTTTAAACGCCTGTAACTCCCCTCCAGTTAGTTAGAACTGAAGAAGCCTCTCGGATGAGAGGCGAAACACCTTCAAAAAACTGAAAAGTCCAGTTGCCTACGATACAGCACCTAGATTTACCATGACCTGGATGACGAGAACCTTCATCAATACTGAAGATATAATTTGTTTTGTAGGGTTGCCCGCCATTACTGAAAGGCTTAAAAGATGCAAAGCGGCGTGATGTTCGGATGTTAAGAAACATCAACTGTATGTAAATGTCCTCTGATGTACTTGATTGCAACCTGGTAGCAACCAATCACACTTGTTTTGAACACATTAATAGTATTAATATAATACTACATGGAAACACATCGCTCTAGATATGAGCGATGTGTTTCAGTAGTAAGCACAGTATACACTGGGCTAGCATACCTTGAGTCTGAAAGTGTGCTAAAAACAATAATACTTATTGAGGACTCTGCAGTCGAAGGATAGTCACTGACCTGTTGTAGCCGTTGAGAGAAAACGCCCCCTGTGGCGCTGGAGAGGTACTGCTCTTAAAGTAGTACACACAGCCCTTGTGGATGATGGCGTACCTCAGAGGCCCTGGACGACAGGAAACAGATATTAATAATGGTTTCATCCATCCACCTGTATTGTGGAACTGAGCGTGGGTAGAAATACAATTGAGCGCACTGTCCTCATGAACTTGTTTTGCGGTGACCTGTTCAAGTTTCTGGATCAATAAGGAAAACCTATTTAGGGGATTACAGTGTGCCGTAAAACATTCATTCTGCCCAGCCACACCTAATCTTTCAGTTGTGAACTCACATTTCAGGAGGCTGAACTGGCTGCCTCCCTTCTTATGGAGGTATCCTGAGATGGAAACTCCTCCTGGCATGGTGAGGAGGTTCTGAGCCCCAATGGCTCGCATCGGCACCGGCCAGCACACCTCTGGTGACGACATGGTTCTGCCAGGAGAGGAGAGGAAAAGATGTTATTATAATTAATCACTAATTATTGTTAAGACTCCCTGTGATGAATTTAGTTTTGGTTGTACCTGCAGGGATCAAAGAAGACAAACAAGATCCTTGAAGATCCGAAAATGAGCTACATCAACTCTCACACAGAGTAGAGCCTTCAGTGGTACCTTGATAAAGGCTACTCAGCCCTCTTAAATGACAAGCATACTTTCATTTTATACTTCTATACAGGCCCGTGCGCAGCTGTATACTGTATACTTATTCTGGGCTGTCCCACACGGAATTATGGCATAATTGAAACTTGGTGAAAACTCTGGTTCCCAATCCAAAGACCTTGGTCCAAGATCAGACAGTGCAACACATCCACTGACGGCAAAACCAAACCAAACAATTTAAAAAATCCGTCATTGCTGCTTCGAGCCACAGCTGCTCCGACCATGACCACACAATCTCTCTCTCCCTCTCTCAAAAACACACACAAAACTGACTCCAGTGTTCTCTCTATGCTAATAATGAACACTTAGTTGAAGCAGCAGCTTTTCAATATTTCCAGCTGTTCTTTGCAGGCATGTGCACAATTAGTCATCTAGTTACTGTTTGGTGACATAAATACTTGATCGTTAAGCTTATTAGTATTATTTAAATAATGTACTGAAATGAAATGTCACGCCTCCATAGTTAAATGTTGCTTTATTAAAATGAGCACCCACTACTAATGTTAACAACACAGTAAATGCAATAGTTTAAAAGTGTTTCACCTTATAGACTTAATCGTGCTCAAATTTGACTGTTTTCTGAATGTTTGACAAGTCGACTGGTCTAAATGTAAGCTCATGTTTAAATGCCATGAAAGAAGTCGTTCTGATACAGGGACCAGCTACATTTCCACTGACACAGCAGGTGATACTATTGATGGAGAGTGTTAACAAAAAAATGACCATACAGGTGCAAGGGGGCTACTACAACTCGTATTTACATTTCTTGAGTAGCAGCGACCTCTAGTGGCTTTAGGAATTAGGGCAGCAAAGGAGGAAGTCAGGTGACGGACTACAGAAGAGGGACAATGTCCGCATTGGGAGGAGGACGGAGTGGGTGGTTTGATCAACAGACGCAGGACTTTCACCCAGGAGAACGCTGTCGTGCAAACCAAAAAAGTCGATGGTGAGTTTACCAAAACAAAGTTCTTTTGCTGCCTAAACCTCACTATGAGTGTACGACAAAGGTCCGGTCCAACTGTTGCTGGTATGCTCCGGTGGTCAGGTCGTTTCTGGGAACAGTCATATACTTCCTTTTGTGAGTCACTGGAAATAGACCCACTCAATAAACTTCGTTTAGTATGAGGATGCGGTGGTATCACAGTTCATGTTCATGTGCACACAAGAACTACAGGAGTGTTGCCCGCGAGAAAAAATAATCATCTAGCACTCAAGTTGGTTAGTATGCAAAACTTAAATAGCAACTTATTTTTGTACTTAAAACATCAGGACAGAGAAAAGAAGAAACCCTAAATGCCAGCACAAGATGCAAACAAGAGAAAACCCTCACAAATACATACAGCAGCCGGTCAGCACTCAGAGCAACCCTTGAAATGATGATGAAACAACTCAAAAAAGTTGGTTTTAATGTTTTTTTTGAGCCAACGGACTCAGCTCATGTAATGGGTGGGGAGAGATTGCAGCATTTGCCTTTGGTTTTAAGTTTCAGTATCGCCAGCAGGTTTTGGTTGGATGACCTTAGTGACCTCTCAGTGGTGTAAAGGCTTTGGTACCTTCGTGAGGTAACCTTCATTTTAACCCTTGTCTGCCCGGTTGTGTTTCCTACCTCCTGCTGAGCCTCCTGTTGATGCTCTGAACTGCGGCGCTCTCCCTCAGCCGGCTGACTGTGGAGGCTAACACTGTGGACGCCAACGCCGGCAGCAGGTCCATGACAGAGACGCCCAACAGACAGCCGACTGGACCCGGACTTCTTTTCTTTCTGTCCTCAGTGGGTTCACTGTTGCGTCTCATCAGATCCAAACTGAAAGGGATTTGTCTGTCTGCTCTGTGCCTCCTCTGATCACACTCCGGTCTCATTTCACTCTCTGATGCTCCCCTCAGCCTCTGCTGATCTCTCTGTCTATCTCCCTCACCCTCCCTCGCACATAAACACACTCAGACTGAGATAGTGCACTTACGCCAACACGTTCACACACATTTCCACATGAATGCACAGACAGGAAACACATTAGGTCCTGAGTCATTTTGATGGAGCTCAAGGCTTCATGTAATTGGTGTGTTGTGTGTGTGTGTGTGTGTGTGTGTGAGCGAGAGAGAGAGGAGTAGTCATAATAAACAGCAAGTGAAGTTCTTCATCCTCTAATGTGTTTATGTGTAACTTCCAGTCTATCACCAGCATCTAGTGACCTCAGAGGGAGAGAGAGGGTGTGTGTGTGTGTGTGTGTGTGTGTGTGTGTGTGTGTGTGTGTGTGTGTGTGTGTGTGTGTGTTAAGGAATGAAGAACTCCGTGCAGCCACTTCTCGCCAATTTCCACTCCCTTTGTCTCGATAAAAAACCTGCAGGAGTGGTTGTTTGTCCACTCAGTGGACTGAAACCAATCTGCCTCCTCCACACCTGTTTTGCACATGCGGCGACTCTGCAGTAAAAAGCAATCTACTTCTAATGCCTCATGTCAATTCAGTTCACTGGCCTGGCCCTCGGTATGCTTCAGGGACTTGTCTAAAGGCACTTGAAGGCAAAGTGTTGTGACCAGGGTGAGATACAATGACTCAAGTACAAGTTGGGATAACAGTGAACACGTTTGGACACTTCATCCTTAAAGGCTTTGTGTTGTTGCGATTGGCTATACTCACAAAAAGTGGTGGAAGTCAAAGAAAAAAGCTGGAGGGATGACTCCACTGTTTGAAAAGTGTTTTTTTTTTTTTTCCAGATGCTGTCAGAAGATCGGACGAGCGCTTCAGGAAGTCTTGGCCTGCGCCGCCTCAAACTTTGACAATCCTTGTTTCAATCTGTCCCTTGCAAGTCCCCGAAGTAGAAGGGCCTTTTCACGTCAAAGGTCCAAGCTTCATCTAATGGTCTTTTTACAACACAGGACTGTACGAGAGTGTATGATGCGTACGAGCATGCGGAGGATGCATTGATGAGTCTCAGAGCCTGAAGACAGAAGAGGCTCTCAGCGGTGGAGTCGAGAGTGTCGCTGTTCTATTCATCGTTGACCAATAGCAAACGGATTTGAAAGTGCTGACATTTCGGGCAACAGAGAGCCAGAGAATGGGTTGGCTTGTCAGAGGGGTTTGGCGATCAGCCTCTTGCTACTCAAAGTATGCATGGAAGAACTTTACAAGCCTTAATACTAATTTGCCAGTGCACTCACAGCAGTTCCACGTACATTATACAGTATTTTATACCAATACGTCCATTAGCTTTTCATAACCCTAACCCTAAGTTGAATGTCTACATTTCCTTGGTATCATGTGCACATTTCCTCAATAATGACATCATCAGGTCACATGTGTATGAGCTGAACTGGGGGGATGGGAGAGGGGATGGTGGTGTTGGAGCAGCAAGGAGAGATGGCTGCCCTCACGCGAGACAGGATTTATTTGGAAGTGCGAAACTGCTGGAAAACTGCCAACAAGATGTTGGGACATTTTCCAGCCGAATCAGTGTTGACAGAAGCAGGCAGAACAAATATGAACTCTACCTAACCCCAACAATTTGTTGTTTGAGCCTAAACCTAACCAGACCATAAACCAAGCATTGCCAATGTTTATTCTGGTTTCTGGTTTGGACAATCGCAACTAATTAAATGGCACTCTCCTCACTAACTTCTGAGATGTCTTGGAACAAATCCCTGGTAAAGAGGAAATTCTGGCCTGACTCATTTTGGAATTGAACTTTCAGTTTTGCCCTTTTGGCGAAAAGTGCAATGTTGAGTCAGGCTTCAATAATCAAAAAGGGGGAGAAATACATAAGAAACATGGGTGTGTCGACAGAAGGAGGGAGTGGGAACAGAAAGCTGACTAAAAAATTGGAGGCAAAAAACCTGCCTGAGACACGAGTAACCGGAGTGGAGCTGCTGCTTGCTCCTGACCTCTGAGTGCACTGCTGTGTGTGAGAGGACTTCAAGAGGACCAACAAAGGCTATCATGGGGCTTGTTTGTCCAGTTGTCCAACATGATGTTTTCTGATAACCAGTGGACACTCACACACACACACACACACAGTCACAGATCTCTTTCTGAGTGAGGTCGAAGTTTGCCAGCTGTTTATCATCGAAACAAGGATTTCCTGGTGTCCAGGCTCAGCCGCGGCAGAGCAGGCGCACGGCCGGCAGACAAAACTGAAACAACACGACGGCACTCTGGCTGTACACTCAGCATTTTCATGTTTTCTGTAGGAAGAGGCCTGACAGTTGAGGCTTCAGCTTCATTCCCCCTTTCCACTGACGGAGGAGGAATATCTGCTCAGGGGTCAGAACGGGCAGAGACTAACAAAGGATGGCGGACACGGAAAGAGTGACAGTCACATTTATCCATTCACCTCTTTCACACGTACGTACCAGCTGACCCTTCGACTGGTTGCAAATCTAAGTTCCAACTGCTTTCCACAACTACACTTCAACAGGTTTCCACTGCTCTGGGCTCTACAGAGACGCTTCAAACCCTTTCAGTGATTCAGCAAAAATCTGATATATGT
>CAEMYA010000029.1:2646123-2710864 GCA_903131615.1 Diplodus sargus
TGTAATCCTGCTGACCCAGCAACCAACCCAACAACCCACCAACCAGAATGCAGCTCAAAGTAGGTGTTACCAGCTGTCACCATCTTGGCAGTGCTTGTTTCTCCTTAACTCTGGGCACATCTAAAGTGGGTGAAGAGTTGGAAGGTGAGGTGATCCAAGTAAAGCCTGGTTACTGAAATACATCCACTTTGCTGGAAGCCGCCAAGCTAGCTGAGGCTAACAAGCTAACTATGTTCACGCGGACAGAAAAGCGAAACACCTTGAGTTTCTCGCATGGGTTGCGGGTTGACTTGGCCCAGACAGACAGATACCAAATACATTGGTTGTGAGGTGGTGACCAACAATAGGCACCGGGTTGTTTGTGTCAGCATATTTTTTGACAGAGTTATTTTTGTTAGCCTCCAGTGTCTTCTACTCATCTCCTCTTTGTACATTTTTTTCATTTTTTTCAGATCAACACAAAACACGGCTGTCTGTTAGACTCTGCTCCCGTCTGTTATTACAATTGTTAATTAATTATATTAACTTTATTATATTATGCAAAGGGCACCAACAGAGAAGTGAGAAGTCAAGTGTCGTGAGTAGGATGAGCCCGGCGGACGGCTCAGGGCCAGCTGTCACTCATAGCCACCACATGCATATTATTCACACGTTTAAGACTTTTTTTTTTTAAATGAGTGAGTTACATAGAAATTCATCCCCCATACTGTTCTCACGAATGGGAAAATTGGAGTTAGTTTTTTTTTTGGAGCTAGCTGTTTGAGGTACTGCAGTCAGAAAGGGACATTTGTGCCTTTATTTGACACTGACAGATAAAGAGCTAGTGGAATGTGAATGTGCTCTGAAATGTAGGCTTTCCCATTAATGTGCCGGTTGCCACAGTTTAATTTCAATTGCAACACCCATGACACACATACAAGCATGTGGCAACCACAAAGCTTAAGGGATAAAGGTGTAAGGTTCACAAGCCTGCCTCCATGAACACACCTATGAATATAACATTTTACACAATTGTGCCATGGACACAGGTTCGACTAATCAACAGCATTCCGCTCCATATGTGAATATATTATATATATTTCAATATATACATACATTCAGAAAATGTAGAGCTATGAAACAGAGGAACAAAACAATCATGCACTCACCATTAGACTTCATAACAACATAAATGCATCTGTGATTTTGTCGCTGTCCAGGGCCCTTGTCCTCTTAGTGCTTATAGCCAGCACATTAACAACTCTGTGACTGGTTTGAGAGTCCCAGCTGCTGTCACTGAAATAGTCTTTCAAACGACGCAGACGAGAAAAAAAACTGTTCTCGCAGCTTACTGATGTGACGGGAAGTGTCAGAGATATGCATATCAGTTTGTACAAGTCTATAAATGCACCTCTGTACAGCTTCATGAGAGAAAGGAACTCCTGAGTGCTGCTGATAGTGTGTCCCTAGTCTTCATTTCCTCAGTTTTCCTCACCTATTCCATAATGGCGGGCCATGGGCAGTATGCACTGTTTGTCTAGAAAATATTAGTGTTTGGGGCCTCAAACAACAAAACCCTTTGCATTTGCAGTGTCTCAAAACACTCTGCTGCAGTGTTGACATTGTGCACACAGCCCACTAATACAAAACTGCACTTATGTGAGTGGCAATGCATATAAATGGCCTTTGGAACATCTGTCCCGAACATTTCCTGAACTCCATTGTTACATCTCGACATTACTGATGCTCTGTTGAACACTGGCCAGCACAAAAATGTGGGTCTATACTACACTGACTGAGTGTACATTTGATGGGGTTCAAATACCCACAATCACCGAAATCTGTTCCTTTTTACTAACATCTTTACTTTCATCCACCAAAAGAGTAAAGAGCTCCGCATCCCTCAGCCGTTACAGTAAATATCTTATTTTGTATGTCATGGTGAACGTATCTGACATTTGATGGATTACTGGCTAACTTCTTGTCCACTGTTGCATCAAACATTGAAATGACATGCAGAAGCCACTATTAGATGACTCCTTACCCTCACTGTGACCGCTATGCGATTCCCCTGGTAAGCTGTACAGCGAAGACCTTCCGCCACAGCCTTCATGTACTTTCTGTTCTCCATAACCAATGCTGAATGTCCCTTGTCATTCAGCATTGCCACTTGTCTGTTTTTATTTTGTCTCCATAGCAAATTTGTGTCCCACACTTTCTTGCTGACTCTTCACAGATGCTTATGCTTTTTGCCAGTTGGTAGTGAATGCTGGCTCCAAATGAAATCCGTGAGGTTGTTTTAGAACGTCTCTGCTATTTCCTAAATGTCCATTTGGGGTATTTTTTTTTGAAGAAGTAGCCATCTTGTGCCCTCTTGGTCACGGGCAGGTGCAGGCCCCCTTCATCTTCTCCAAACTCCACCGGCTTTTCTTGGTCCTGGTCAGTAACAGTTAGCGTTGTCTTCACCATCATGAGACCTATTAACGTCACCTGTATTAGTCCTGTAAGGGTCACAATCACTCCTGTTTCCAGTTTTAGATTCTGTCTCCATGTGTGGGCGTTTTGGGAAGTAAATAAATGATCCATAATGAATGCTAAACAGATTTCACTAACGCTTGCTTCCAAAACAATTGCGCTCTTTGGCTAACTGGAAGTGGAAAGGTCAAAAGTTCAATGGGTGATTCGCCTATTGGTTAAATCAGATCATCAATGTTATGTATGTTCTTAAGTCATATATATATATATATTTCATATATCATTTCATTCATGTATTTACTACACATAACTCATAGTATTCACACATTATAAATGACAAGTGAACTGCAGACTAGGATGCGCAAGACTACAAAGCAATATCTTTAAAACTTTACATCTTTGTGAAGACCTCCAGTTTGAAATATTAAAAATTACAAGTACATCAAGGATGCTTATCTTCCCAGCCCATCGATGACGCAAAAGGCGGGCTCGATTAGTTTGAGACCTTAGCTGAAAGTGTGTCACTGCAATGACTGACAGGCTCGCTGGTTAACCACACGAAATGCCGAGGCAGCAGCATATCGCCACTGATCAAACTTACACAGACAAATGTGTCCAGCGAAGACAGTCCAGAACACAAACTCAAGTGTACGAGCCGATGGGGAAGATTTGCACGGCTGCAGCAGCACCGTCACACGCAGCAGTGGCACAGTGAATGGTGTGGTTTGACATATGATATTCATATTAGTGAGGACTACTGGTTCCTGTTGCAGTGAGTCACCTGCCCAGCCAGAAACCACTGCCTTTTGTTGAGTCAAAGCAAAACCAAACAAGCTTGACGCACTCTCCAAACATTTGGTTGCTTCCCGCACTGTATCTAATAAATCCAGTGACTAATGCTGTCTATTTTTAAGTTTATCCTATATCTGACATTAGTGTGAGCTGGCTGCACAGTCAGTGGAGTTGCAGAAAAAGGAATCACAGTTGTGTCATCTCCATCCCCTGTCACACAGTTCAGTTGCATCCATTTTAATGCTGCTCATTAATTATCACACCAGCAACATTCCTTTGTTACCATTTTCTTGCCCTCTGTCATCAGATCAGAATTTACATTTAGCAGACACTTTTTGTGAAAAGTGACAATAACTCCTACACTGGTGGAGGTGGCTGCCATGCAAGGTGCCGACCAGCACATCAGCAGCAGATCTGGGTTCAGTATCTTGCCCAATGACACTTCGACATACAGACCAGGGGAATCGAACCAGCGACCGTTCTATAGCAAGACGCTGGTTCTACCCCTGAGCCACAGATGCCCCTTCTGTTTAGATTTTAAGTTTTTTTCAAACGGCATCAGCTGAAAGACATGTCAGTGACAACATCATTGACTGTATATAAAAATAGACCACAGCTCCTCAAAATAGGAAGCCAAAACATGTTGATCACCCCCCGGTGGCTCGTTGATGTATCATTAACTCCGCCCCCTCCGTGTTAGCATGGCTTTAATTAGTCAGTGATGACATAAAAAAGGGGTGTAACGTCGTGATTGACAGCTAGGTGGGGCTCCGTCAACTATCATTACCTCATTTTTGTACAGTTGGAGGAAGTGGAGACATATTGCCATTAGGTTCAAAATCTATGAAGCAGGACAATGAAAGTTGTGTTGTACACATTGTCTCTGAAAACCAGAGCAAAACTGCATGGAGTGAAAGGAGTGAAAATCATCAGCCAGGCGTTGGATAAGGATTCACATCTAACACCTTTGAACACTGACAAGAGTGATGATCCCCACCCCAATGTAGAGCAAATCTACATGTCATTATGTGACAGTTCCACATATAGACGAAGAGCATGAGATGCAGTTGAAGCATAATATTTTGCTGTCCCCAAAGGTCACGAATGAACGTGCACACTTTAAAGCCTTTTGAGCTATATAAAGAGCAGCACTGGGTTTTATGACAGAACTCTAACTCAATTACTGCAGTCTGCAATCCAACTCTACATTTTGTTTTTTATGACTTTACATTTACATGTCGAATAAAGGCCGGCATGCCACAAAACATTTGGCATCTATTTCAAAAAGAGAACACAGCAGAGTTGTCCCTGCTGAAACTTATCGCTGTGCTCTAACTGGATTTACGTGGCTCCGTACAGTCGAGCGTTCAAACAGTAAACAAAGTTTATAACCTCCTTACCACAAACTACTCAATAAAAAAAGCCACTGAAGTGTGAAAAAACAGATCGGCACACTACCGTCACCTCACAGCAGTGCTGCCACCACCATAGCTTAGCATGGCTGCTTTCAAAGATGTCAGAGAAGATAAGATAAGATAGTCCCTTATTAGTCCCAAAATGGGGAAATTTGCAAGGCTGAGTAATGACTTTAACATTAACATGATTCAACAAACAAGATTTTTTGAGTGACACCTCAGAAGGGTTGGGCGAAATCCTCATCCTCATCTATTGAATGTTCATTTGTATAGGGACAAGTATGAAGCAGAAACACACACCGTCACGCACTGCAGCATTTATAGCCGAATATGTAAAACTCAGCACAAACACAAACTGAGAAAACTGAAAAAACAAGTACAAGATACACAGTATGATAAAACACAAACTGTGACACAACACAATAAAACACCGTAAAACACCTAGTACCAGGTCCTTCATGACTCAAACAAACAGTTTGTGATAAAAAATGAGGCTTATCAGGATCTAGTTTTAACAGATTAAGGGATCCCACATCTTGAAAAAGCTGTTTGTCCAATGGCTTATAGCATAAATATTAGAATACAAAATCATCTAAGGTTCAAAGCTCAACTCTTTGCTTGCGATTATCCAATCACATCTCAGAAATCAGGGGCAGATGACCATAGGATTGCTTTCTCCTGCTTAAGTGTCCTGACAATATTGTAATGTAGCACTAGAGCTAACTAGTTAAACCCTAAAAGGGCGAGAAAGCACTATTGAACCCGTGACATCCAGAGATGCACGATTGTTAGGGCAGGGGCCTGTCAATCATGTACGACTCTAAGTAGGTCAAAGTTTTTTGAGTCAGCATGAGAGTGAGGGAAGGTCCTGAAACCTGGCACTGTTTTGGAGAAAGTGTAAGAGTTATTTAATAGTCAGTGTTTTACTACACACTTAGTGAATTTGGCAGGTCAAATGCCACAATCAGAAAAAATACGTTTCGACTGGTATATCTGCCACGGTCATCACTGTGAACCACACAGCCGACTGCAGGGCTGGACTGGATGCCATCGAGGCACACAGGGCTGAGTAAAGGGTGATTTGTGATCTCTTTGCATCTTTAACTTCAATAATAAACAACAGTTTTCTATTAAAGTTTGATGGTAATAATTCATTTGAGCAACAGAAATGTGCGGAGTGTTTTGAAAATCATTGTCCTGATGTGAATCTGCTGAGTTGGTGATATGAAATCATCGCCCAGCCATGCACTCTATTTCATAAAAGCTTCATGAGATGTGTAGATTTGCTCTCTGGACACATGAACTGGTCCAACAAACCACATCCAACAAAAACAGAATGTTAACTGTAACTGTATATACAGCAGAAAGAGTTACAGGTTTGAATGACTTGCATATGATAAGAGCAACACTTGCTCTGTGTGGCACTACTGCTTTCTGCTTAGCAAACCTAAGCAATGCAGCCTTCCCTTAAAAAAGAGCACAGCTTGGATAAACTTGTGTTAAAATGTTTCATTGCACTTACCCATGGAGTGCTGTGTCAGTGGTGCTCCTCTGTCCGTGACTGTGTCATCAGCCCTACAGCTAGAACTCCGCTTTAGCCTACTTCACTTCCTGGCGTGGCGTTTCAGAGCTACTGTATGAAGTGTCATGACACCCTCCCCTCGACCACAAGAGAAACTGACTGCAGCGCTGACACAAACACATGCAGGCTGACATACAAACAAGTGAGCTTTCATAAAAAGAAGGGACGTGGTGTTACTTACCAACAGAAACATTTAGACAGCACTTCTTAGTGGTAATCAGTATTTTATAATGTTGAATAAAACCTACTTTGGTGTGTTTTAGTTGTGCTATATAGAGGACATGTAACAAGTTTCACTGGCTTTGCAACTGCAGCCACAACACCATGAATAACTTCCCCTTTGCAGCGTAGGACCACTCCTTCTGACATCTGGTCAGCAATTACTTTTTCATAAACAAACACCCACACATTGTTAACCTGAAGCCTGCTATACAACCAGATGTGCTCTAAACGTGTCAAGCATCAGTTCAAAGAACCTGACAGCTAGTGGTTATCATGTCTGACAACACTAAACCATAGATGAGCATGAGCATTGAGTTGTGGATATGTCACTGCTCTTGAATAATAATAATAATGAATAATAATATATATAATAATAATAATAATAATATATATATACATATATATATATATATATATATATATATATATATACATAGAGCTCATTTTCAGGTTCTCAAGTTATTTTGGGTGTCTATTAGAATGGGTTGTTTACATGCAGGTGTTTTTGTTTTTGATAATGTTCAGAGTACAACACTGATGTTGCTGTCATCTGCCCCACAAGTGGTTGCCAAGTTGTTGTAGCAAACATGGCTAAAACTAGCTAGCTTAAGCTGACACTACTAATGCTAATGTTGCTAATGCCTATGTTGCTAACACTAGCTTGCGGTAATGTCAGCCAACATTTATGTCACTAGCACTAGTTGTCTAAGATAAGGGCAGTAGTATGCTGAGCGCAAAATGTTGAAATCAGCATTTTTTAAATTCACGCATGCCTCTTGATGCTAACAAAACATGGTCATCTTGGACCCGACGAACATTTTAGAATTATTAATTCACAATCATAATAACGTTTTTTAGGACTAAGGAATACTTTATACTACTTACTTTTTTACTGCATCTTTTTACAAGCTCTGCAGTATTAATTATTTTCAAATAATAATCATTTCCCCTTTCTTAACATAAAAATGATATCAATATGGCCTTTAATGTTAAAATAATGTGTTCACCTGTTTTTTTGTTTTTTTCTCAAACTTTCCATTGCTGTAACTCTGTATTCACAGTCAGTTTGAAACTCTCTGTTTTTGTCTGGCCTTCTTTAAGGCCCCTCTCCTAAGAAGCCCAGTCTCTTACGAGTCTCTGATTGGTCAGTTCACACAGGCCTGAGCCAGCACAGTCCAATGTGTCTCTGGTCAGCTCTGCTGGTGTTTTTAGATTTCCAGTTAGCTGCGCTTTTACTCTGAGAATCACCACAAGAACATGACTTGTATTAACCTCAGCCACAACGCTAGCAGGCCCCTAATGCCTAACGGCTTCAGAACAATCCTTGTATGGTGTCAGCGAACTAACTGCTTAGTGCTAATTAAACGTACACAAAGTTGCCAAGCAAATGAATTCCTGCATTTTAACAATCTCTCTTTCACACTTAGCTATAGTTATCTTCAGAGCCTATTTTATAAAATGAACAATTAATATACCAACTGCAAGTTAAGTACAAAAAAATCAACATGAATAAAAAAAGGAATGAAATCAAACGTATAACTTTTTACGTTGGTTGATTCAAATGAGGCTTAACAATCACACAGTTTCTCTGGACTGTTCCTGCACTCTCTGATACTTTCCCTAATCCCTTTTTTCTTCTTTTCAATAATAAAAATGAGTGCGTGAAATACAAAGGGTGTTGGACCTGGGACCCAAAATCTGATTGTCAGGGTCTCATTATTAAGCTAATTATTTTCTATTTATCCATACTGTAAAATATATTTTAATATCTTAATATTGAAGGATAACGAACAACAGAGCAAAAATGCAGCTGACAGTCAACAACAAATAGCCCTTAGCCTATTGAGGCTACGCTAGGCTAGGCTGTTATTCTGCTAAACTCTACTTAAGTTATAACTATACTATAACTAACTATATTATGCTTCTGCACCTGCATGTGTCGCTGTGTTTTTATTCATTAATTTAATATTCAATTTAACATCGATTTAGTTCTTTATTGAGCGCCCCCTACAGCCCATTTTGCCTATACTACAGTGTAGTATAGGTACACAGTAGTATACAGTACTAACACTGTTATGTCCAGCAGCCTGCCTTTTTAAATTTACTTCAAAGCACAATAAAAGCCTGATCTCATGTGACACATGTCTAGAGTTGTGGTAGTATCGTAAACGTGATAAAATCCAACTCTTAAGTACAACTCAACAATTCCAAACTCCAATTTCATCAGTTGTAATTGGCTCAACTATGAGTTGAGTTTTGTGTGTCTTTCAGTAGCAATTATGGGTAACATTTTTGTCACTCTAGAATATGAACCTCCGTCATTTGACAGGAAGAGAGGCCTATATTTAGGACTGCGGCTTGCCTTTGTCAGTCTATGGGGAGTAATCACACTGTCTGTGTCTGTGACTGCGGATGATACTGAGCTCTCCTCCACCACAACTCGCCTGCCTGCTGCGTTTGTGTAGTCTGGCCTTTGTTCTGGTTTGGAGAACTTGGAACCCCTTTGCCAAAAAGATGAATAATCCCTCTTCTAAAACCAGGATTTCACACACATCTGGTGTTGAACACCTTTGGAGTAGTGTACTAGTGTACTGTAGGTGTAGAACAAAGCCTGACAAAACTTAAACCACTTTACACCTCGGTGGACTTTCCGAGCATGGACACACACACAAACGATCCCAACTGCTTTGGAGCTAAATAAAGTTTTAAATACCTTTGCTTGGATGCGGTGTTACAGGACTTCCTGGGTTTATACTTCGGCCCTCCTGTAGCTGCTCGGTTTAAAGGGAAAGTCAGGGACTTCTGGAGAAAACCATACACACGCCCATACAACATGGTGACCACAGCTGTTTCAGAATTGTTCGAACGTTAAAAAGAAGGGGGAAAAAAGTGTATGATTCCTATTCTAGTCTTGTTGACGACACCTGTCATAGATTTGTTCCCGTTGGCCTTATCTTGTTTTCTTTGTGGGAGAATATGGATGATTCAGCCCTCCTGACGATCCCTATAAAATGTGGCGTCAAAAATAGCATCCAAGCTACCCAACAGAAACCAACCAGAGCAGACACAGCACATGGAATTACAACCAGTCATTATATTTCCTGCTGCTTTGCAGTAATATCTGCTGCTCTGTTCCTCTGCCTCAGAATGCAAGTGGCAACCCACAAGTCTCTCAGTTTTATTTAGCTTTCTCAACTTTGCTGCAAAGCTGTTAGTGCTGCGACAATGCGCCTTGATGTCAAGACACGGAGCACACTTGTGTCTGCGATCGTCCATGCTCAGGGAAATTCCAAATTTGTACAACTTACCAACTTTTTTGTTGGGTTGTCAATCATTTTCAAGGCATTTTCAAAGTATTTCCAGGCCTATATCTGTACCGCAAATAGCATATCGGTTTCTCATCAGGCACATATCCATCTTTTACCAAATGTAATGTTTTAACGTTTTTTTTTTGTGCATTTGTTTTGTTGTGAAACTGCTAGCAATGTCGCCTGGGATGTTAAACATTAATGTTATGGTATCACCATGCAAGTAAAAAAACAAAACAATTTTGAACTGGCTGCAAACGCCACAACCACCTGGAAATCCAGTTCTTGATACAACAATCTGAATACTATCAAGTTATGATTTCTAAATTTGAGATGGTAAAAGAAGGAAGCATTTGCCAGCAGGCTGCACGTTGTAATTACTTTTGGATATATAAAAAGCAAATAAAAGCTAAAAAGGAATGCAAAGCTGCTCAGTGGCTCATGAACCAAAATGACTCAACTGTCTTTCACATAGCATTGTGGGGCTCACTGAGCGTGCACACTACAGACAGAGCCAGCTAACTTCCTGTTTAGCACCCAGCTCACTTGAATGGGTTTAGAGAATTTAATCATGCGGCTCTTCTAGACTTTAGACATTTATTACACTGAGTGGCACCAATTCTGACAGTGAAATGAGTCATTTCGCTGGGGTTGGAAAGCTCAAAAAACATTTTTTGGGCCCAAGCACATCACGTGACAATGTAGTTACACAATTTGGCCACTACAAAAAGTTCAACTTCATAGCTTGGCACTCACTAGGGGGTTAATATCACCAGTTACCTAAAGCGGCTGCTCTTTGCTAGTTATTCTTGGTTGGAGCTAGCTGCGGTTAGCTAATAAGCTCATCGTTAGCCTTAGAGCTAGTGGCCCTACAGTTCCAGGGCTGAGACCTCTGATCACCCTGGGAGTCATGGTGGGCTATGAGGCAACTGCATTTGACAGCCTGAGACAGAACGGGTCAGGGCTAGCTTGTCAGCATGCTAGATTCAGTAGACATGGCTGCATCAGAGCACATCTTTGACATAAAACAACACTGCTGTTTCTTTACACTACAATAAGATTATTTCATGTTTGAATGTTATAAACTAAAACTCTGGCCATATCCCACAAATGGCTCCTTTTTAAAGTTTGAAAGTTGTTGAAGGCCCAGGATTTTTCAGTGTTTCTTGAAAGAGTTCTTCAGTGTTCGCATTCCTACAATGTCAGGCTCGTGATGGCAAAGGAAAAGATGCCGGGTTGACTTCTGACCTTTTTGCATTGAGCTTGCCCTTTTTATTTCATGAGTTAATATAGTTTTTGTCAGTCTGGTGCCTGCATCATCAGCAATGCAACTTGACTAAAAATTTGGTAAAAAATGAGGGTTTTAGCAGCTGACATAACCTCGAGCCAGTAGCCTTTCACAGAAATGAGGAGCAAGATACAGAAATCTGGCATGCTTACTTCCCTTCAGCCCCAACTTTCTTGGGTCATTTTGAATGAAACAAATACAAATCTTTGTACTTTTCTCATATGTAGTTCCACTCTAAATATTGTCCAGTCCTATTAAGATGCTACAAAACTACAAAAGATGTCAGTCAAGCCAAGTTTCTAGTAGGGATGTCACTTTTTCAAAAAATAAATCAGTATATAGGAGTGAGAACTAACATGTCAAATGTTTGAATTAATTAAAATTAGGGCTGTCGAACGATTCATTTTTTTAATCGCGATTAATCGCATTATGTCCATAGTTAACTCACAATTAATCGCAAATTAATTGCATTTTTTTTTCTGTTCTAAATGTACCTTCATGTATTTTTTTTCATTTTCTTAATACGTTTAACAACATAAGAAAGGTCAAATATGCTTGCTTTATGAAAATGTTTATTCAACACTTCAAATCATGCAGGAAAATAAAAGGCTCAAAAAATATCCCCTCACACTAAACGGGATCAAAACATAGTGATGTCAGCTTTTGACGAGGTGCGGTGGGCTCTCTGCATCTGCCGTGTGTTTGGCTTGCAAATGATATTTGAGACTCGACGTACTTCAGTGGTAACTCATTTCATGTCAACAGTAAGTGCAGATAACTTTTGTCCTATGGACCGAACCATCTGGCAGTGTTTTGAAAGTGAATTTGCCCTTCATAAGTCCTTTCTCCATTTACTTTCACTTTCGCTTTTCAGTCCACCATGTTTTTCCCAAATGCCAACCCTGCTTCTTCTTCTGATTCCCTTTCTTATTATTCTGCCATCCTCTGGATCAAGACTACAGGTGCCACCGACAGCCGTAAATCAAACGATGCGTGTTTCTTTTTTTTATACCGAGTGTTAATTGCGCGTTTAAAAAAATGAACGGCATTAAGAGGATGTTGCGTTAACGAGTTATTAACGCAGCCCTAATTAAAATGCAACCCACATAAAATAATCCTTATTTATGATGATGAATTAGTGCTTCTCTCATATTTGTGATGTATCTGCTGCTGCTTCATTGAATGTCAAAATAAAAGAGTTCAGATTTGTTGCTCAGATGGTTTGGTGTCATGTACATCTGTCACATCTGTATTGTTGATATAGGCCTAGCTACGTATTGTGTTAATGCCATGTCTATATGAAGTCCTTAATCTAAATTAAATTGGTGTAGTTTTAAATCGACTGCCGTGGGAACGAGGTCAGTGTTTTTCATCACTAACTTCCTGTTTTTCCTGAGTTTTGTGGGCACTGCTGTTTTGAAGGTATCTTAGATTTGACAACTATGCAAATACATGCTGCATTTCTTTTTATTTCAGAGTGGGAGTTACAAAGGAATCACTCATTTGCATGTCGCAGTTTTCTTCTGTAGAAGGGACTTGGGGAGATCGATTTAAGAAAAAGGTGTAGGTGTATGTGCAAACATGTGGTGGGTATTTGGAGAGGTGGGCGGTATGGAGGTACTGTAAGTAGGAGGACAGTTTGATACAGAAACTTCTCAGGTTTCTCATTGTTCACCAAATGATAGGAAGACTGACATTTGACAGAATGCATCATTATGTTTAGGGACTGCTCTCGCATAACCATTATTCATGCCCATTTCTGTTCATTCCTCTATGGTACAATTCACAGCTTTGAAACATTTTTAGAACATCAGTTCTTCACTGATGTTCTAAAAGCTTTTTTCTGTTAAAAATTTAAATCTTTCTTAGACCTTGTATGAACTGATGGAGGGTTTTCAGGACACATTTCAATTAATTCATTTTGATTGAAAACTTCTAAAACAGAAAGACGTAGTTTGATGATGTTGTGAAGTAGTGTGGAACAAACAGTTGTTGTCCTCAAAGTGAAACTCTCGCCAAAAAGCAACCCAGGCTTTCTTTGCGTTTGAATGTGAGTCAAACCTTTGTGTAAGAGCATAATTGCGATGAGAGACGCACTTTTAAGATTTACCGTAGTTGGGTTTTCGGGCACGTTAATTTTGAACAGGAGTGCTAGGGGCAGAGATACAATGGCATCAAAATCGCTATTTTTAAAACACTAAGAAGGCTCGACACAACATGAAACTTTGCTCGTAGTATCACCAGGGTCTCTACACATGAGGTACTCACTTGTACCTTGAATAAAATTATGGATTACTGTAGGTTTAAACATTGATGGAAACATTTAGGATAATGTAAGTAACCAACACAACAAAATGTATAACACAGCTTGGGCTGTTTTTTTATATTTTAATGTGGACATTTTTAACACCTTCTCACTCTCAAATTGTTAAATACAGCAAATTGGTCTGTGGCCTTTAGCTTCGAACTAAATTGCTGCACCTAAACCCTCTAGCATCACTAAAAGTTAATATACTGAGTGGTTGGTAAGATTTGAACATTGACTGGCGATTTGGTTGGTGGACAAAAAAATGATTTTGCCTCATGCATTTGGTTAAATGCATAGTTCCACAACGATCAGTGCTTGGACCGTTATCTTCTGTTTGTGTAAGCTGCCAACTGGGCATTTTTCAAAACAATTCTCACTACGTTGACGACACACAACTCTCTTCCTTTTACTGCATCGGACTCGTGCCAGTTTTTGAAACAAAAGCAACTTCCACCAGATCCGTGTTCGGTCCATCTCCAATCCGCCACAGCAGCGGAGCACTCTAGTGTTTGTTTTAACTCCACTGGGTTGGATATCTACTTCGCTGCAGCTCCGGCAGACTAGATCTTTCAGTTCTCAAACGCAAGGCTTCATTTTCTGCTGGATGCCGGAGCATGGCGCATCAAGTTGAAAGTCAGACACCGGAATGACAACATACCATCAGGTTAATTTTCATAAAAAAACACTCCAGCCAGCCCAAAAAGACAAAACCAAGCACTTCTTCTAATCACTAACCACCAACCTTGTGTCTGTTTGTTGTTGTGTTTACAACACTTACGTATAACTGCGGTCACATGTGATTCTGTAATTATCGCGAGAACTCCTAGGTCTCGCAACTCCAGCTATCTGGCAGTGCTGCGCTGTGTGGCACTCAAAACCCAGCCGGTGGGGGATCAGGGACGTCGGAGCACGGAGCAAAACCGTGACGAAGCTGTTCCACAACGTACATGCAACCAGTGGAATTCTAGGGTAAGATTCAACGCATTTTATATTATACAGAAAAATGGGATCCTTATCCATGCAGAGTCCTTTCAAGATCTAAGATGTTCTATTATATTACGTCTGTCATGTCTTTAAATTGGCTACAATACAAGTCAAAAGGTTACAAAATGTCAAAAATTATATTAGATTTAACAGGAAATCTTTTTTTGGCGGAGAGACTTCTCACCTGTGTGGAAGAGGTTCAAGCTGTATATCCTGTAAAGTCTTTATAAGTGTATTAAGTTGAAGAAAGATATTGAGAAAATTGAACGGAAAGTCAAATCTATTTTAGTAAACACCAGTTTACCCTCAGATTGAACCAGCACTCATGTGTTGGAAAATTTGACAGCACATTCTTTCAAAACAGCTTCAGTGACCAGTTCTGAAGCCAGTTCTCACAAATGGCTGTTGACAGTGATGACGTCTGAATCAGTTTCACATGTGGTTTTCAAATTGCAAATTGCAAATTTTTTGGTAAATTTATTGCTTACTTTGTCTTCAGAAGGTCAT
This sequence comes from Diplodus sargus, assembly GCA_903131615.1. Classification (NCBI taxonomy): domain Eukaryota; kingdom Metazoa; phylum Chordata; class Actinopteri; order Spariformes; family Sparidae; genus Diplodus; species Diplodus sargus. The sequence continues at coordinate 2,660,984 of CAEMYA010000029.1, forward strand.
TTTTGTGGGTGGGGGGAGACAGGTTCATGTATGAATGTGAGTGTGGTTGTGTGTGTTTCCATATACACGAGAAGACGTGCCGCACCAAAATAATCACAAAACTATCGACTTCCTGTGTTAGAAGAGCTGATGCAAAACTGACTGCTGTGTCACAGTCTGACCACGGAGGCCTTTAAGCACCCGTATTTCATAGGGGAGTAAGTAAAAGCATGCATGAAAGAGAAAATATGTAATGAATATTTACAAAACCAATTATAGTTGCAATGTAATTGGCTAAGAACAGCATAGCATCAAATTCGAGACAGCAATGTGAATGTAAGTCGATCATAAAATGAATTGAAGTCATATGTTGATTTAGGTCGATTTGCAACAGTAATAGCCCACAGCTGTGGCAACCTCACCTGTAATGGGATTAAAGGAAAACCATGTCATATTTATTGAAAATTAACAAAGACTAACAGATATGGTCGGCAGGAGCAGTGCTGCGGCAGCAACTGCCTCCTCCAGCACTGTTTTGTAGAGGCACTGTTGCTGCATCCTCGGCTTGGATCCACAAGACGATGATTGTGATTGGTTTAAAGAAGTATAAACAAGTTTTTCCCACCTATAGTGGAATGATAATAGGTGCAGACAGACCTTTTGCCAGTGGCGACACAGCGTTGTGACAATAGGTCTAGCTATGCAAGACCACTGGCCATGTACACCTATGGATAAACTGAATCAAAATGAAACTTCTGGTCACTGTTCTGAGAAAAAGGAAATCATATTGATTGTAAGAATGTGTTTAAGAGTGTTTAAGTCAATCAAACAGGCCGAGGCCGAAAATGAGCTGAAGCAAATACGTCGGTTTTTGTTAACGTCAACAAGCAGGATTCCAAAGAAGCTGCGCAAGAACAAACTTGTCTGTTTACGTGCATGAGCAGCCAGCGTGTGTGTGTGTGTGTGTGTATTATTAGTGTGTATTTGCCTTAAAGGGGATGTTGCTGTTTCCCTTGTAGTGACAGTAACAAGCGGCCATCCCACGTGTCGCATCGGTGCTCATCCTCCCACGCTTCTCAGAGAGAGGAACACAACGGCGCTATTATTATCACTGGCAGGAAACATGTTGAACCACACCAGCGATCCGAGCCGACTCTCACTCAGCGTCTCTGTCTCTGACTAATCTCTTCCTTTCTGTTGTTTGGCCGATGCTCCGCTCTTAAAGTTTTCTTTCTCTTTCTGCCTCAATAACTTTCTGTTTCCTGAGAGTTTTTTCCCCCGTCTTGGTATCGATGCATGCAGCCTGTCTGTTTTCATTTAGCAACTTTTACTGTACATGACATTGAGAGATCACTCCATGCAAACTCCCCTTATTTTCTCACTTGCTGCACATTTAGTGGCGTCTCACCATACAGACAGTTTTCGTTTTGTTTGTTGAGGGTTGGAGATATCCGCCTCAGTTGAAATCTCAGTACAGTAGAGGTGAATGCATTTGCTTGTTAATCCAAATATGAAAAAAAAGACATTTTAAAGCCTCAATAATAATTTATATTTCCAGAAAAGATGCACCTTGTTCTTGCGATTTGGTACTATTCTCTAGTTTAAAATAAAAAAATTATAACAATTATTGTCATTTACAACTGATTTGCATTTGCAAACAAATTATGTTTGATCAACAAAACGAATGTTAATGCTGAACTTATATGCAAAACTTCCCTCCAATAATATGCGCTCGTGGCATCTCATTGCACGTTCTGGTCCAATGGTTCACGCCTTTTTTGGCCACCAGGGGGCAGCAGAAACAAGCGACAAACACATCACCGACATATTATCGCCTCACAAAGTTGCTGACATTTACATTTACATGTAGGGCATTATGCAGATGCTTTTGTCCAAAGCGACTTACAATAAGTACATTTGTCACAAGAACGAAAACGCAACACATCAACGTCGATAGCGTAAAAAAGAAAAACAGAAACAATTTTCTAGCCCTCATCCTCATGCTATGCGGGGTGGAGGTAAAGTCTGAACAAATGAGTCTTGAGTCTTTTGCGAAAGATGGCGAGTGATTCTGCTGTCCTGACATTGGTTGGGAGTTTGTTCCACTGTTGAGGTGCCAAAACAGAGAGAGGTCATAACTTCGCTGAGCGGGCTTTGTTTGCTGTTGTTCTTGAAAATTTATTAGCAAACCTGAAGAACTTGATATTTGGCTCTTTAGTGGCATAATACCCCCCTGTGTTCACCGGCTAGTTTTGAACTTAATCTGTCTGCTGATTAAACACCAAACAGCGTTCAATCAGTGAATTGGAGCTGCAGTTTTGGGAAACTGAGCTGAATAACACTGAGTAAAGACCAGCTGAGTGAGACGGATGAGTCAGGTATTAATATCCTGCGTGTCCATTAAGCAATGCATCATATATCCTCTTTCCAGTGAACAACACGTGTTTTGAGAATTGGTATTATATAAAGGCATTCTGTAGGAGACTGGGTGACATCACCGATCCTGCGGCTGGGATCACCGATGGGTCACACAGCCAGACCTGTTAATGTTCCGTAGTTATTTTAACCACATGCAGTCATATTGTATCTCTGGACAACTGTTAGTACACAGATACACAGTGAATGTTATTGTGTTCATTAACAACGATGAAGCATCTTGATAAAATTTCAATATTTGACCTTCTGCTTTGGTATTGAATTGGATTTGTAGATTTGTATTTATTTATTTATCATGAGATGTAACACAATAGTAAACTCCCTTTCCAGTGAGCTGTGGTGGGCGGGATGTCTTCAGGTTCTCAATACTCTAGCCGATGTACAACGCCTCAATGCATCATTTGGGGATTTTTTCTTTTGCATCAAAGCAAAACGTTTTTTCAGAATGTTTCCATTCATTTGCAGATTTCAAGTCTGTGTTTGAGTCCAAAACATGATCACACTGGAAACATGACAAAGAGAAGTTATATAGGAAACAACACTGCTGTTATGTGTGTTTTACGTTGTTGGAACAACTCTCTCTGAGTAACAGTATTCATGTTATGTTTAACCAGGATACTGAGTGTGTGTACGGGCTGCTGCTGAAGAGGGAGATGCTGCCCCCTGGTGGCAAACTGAATGAAGGGCCAACACAATGGGGATTTCCCATGAAGGGAAATAAACTGCAAATGAAAGTTCTAATCTTGAACTAAACAACAGACCCATCTAGTGGTAAACTACAAGTGATGCAAACAATCTCCAAATCTACAACATCAACATTACTTCACACAACAGACCCATCTAGTCACATCACATTCTGAAAACAAAGCAGTCGGATAAAAGAATATTAGCTTAAATAGTAAAATATCAAATGAATTAAAACAACAAACAGCGATGAAAACAAACTGTTATGACAATATGAATACTCTTATAGTAACTTTATGGTAAATGGACATGCATTTTGACAGCACCTCTCTACATTCACCCATTCACACATATTTACACAATGATAGCTCAGGCTGCCATGCACGGTGCCGACCTGCCCATCAGGAGCAATTTGGTGTTCAGTATCTTGCTCAAGGATACTTTGACAGCAGACCGGGGGGTTCTGGGGGTTACTCAATGACCCGCTATCCCTCCTGAGCTACAGCTGCCCCTTTAAAGATCATTTGCACTTGCAAATTGTTCTTTTCGTTTCACAACATTTGTAGCCATTGGTCCACCGCTTTAGTCCATACTATAAGATCTCTATAACTACTACTGCTACTACTACTACAACTATTGGATGGATTGACAATTTTGTACAGAAAATGTAACAAATTAGCCTTATGAGCTTTAGTGATCCCCTTTTGTTTCCTCTAGCACCACCATGAGGTTCACATTTGTTACATCAAATGAACTTCCTAAACATCTATCGCATGGATGGCTATGAAAGCTGGTCAACTATATCCCCCCTTCGGCAATTTGGTGACTCCTTAACATTTGTATGTATGTATGTATATATATATAAAACTAATGGCATATCGTCACCCAACTCTAACTTTCTGTTCAGTACTAATTAGCTGTTAAATGTTAAATGTTAGTGCGCTACTATGGTAAAGTAAATTGGTGCACATGGTAGACATTATATCTGATAAATATCGGCATGTTAGCGTTTAGCATAAAGCATTGCCGTGCCAAGTTCATGCAGGTCACTTATGGGAACAGCTAAACTGGGATCATTGGATCTATGCATTTTTACCAATGGATTACAGGATTTCTGCAAGATTACACGAAAACTACAGAACGGAATTTCAAGAAACTTGTTTGGAGGATGGGTCTCAGCCCAGAACAGACCCCATTGACATTTGGTGTGGATTAGGATAACTTTGGTTAACATTGCAAGATGGCCAGTTTCTCAGGTGCTGGTATCTATGAGTAAATTTGATGTGCACCCTGTTGAAAAGTGGATATACATTTGTTTTATTTGATATCAGATAAGGCTTGATTGAATTAAATGGGACTGTTGGACCTTGGTAGAGGTATGCACTCTAGTGAGTGCTATCCTGGTTCAATGCATGTAAACCTACTGTAGCTGCTCAGCACCTACAATGTGCCAAATGAGGTCCATCCTTCTCTGTGTTCTGTTTCATGTCTCCTATTCTCCCCTTTCCTCCTCGCTGTTTTCGGCTCTCTCTTCTCGGATCCTCTCACAAACTTCAAAACAGATTTTTTACAAGCTTTGCTAAAAACTTGTCAGGAAGTGGAACAAAGGCCAACTAGAAAAGCCATCAGTGATTAAAATAGTAGCTCCGTGGAGCCAGTATAGCATCAAATAAAAAGGGAAAACTCAATAAAACCTGCCAAGAAAAGACAGCGTTTCCTCTAATGAAACTTTTACATGCCGAGTTTATTCTGTAAACACCATTACAGCGTGACCAAGCAATATGTCTCAGTCTAGTGCTGAGCAGGACCTGATGCCTGAAAAGTTCTCACTGTGCACCGCATATACAGTGGCTCGCATAAGAATTCACCCCCCTTGGACTTATTTACATTTTGCAGTGTTAAAACTTAGAAATTAAAGTGAAGTCATTGGTCTTTCTACCATTTGATCAACACATGAACAGCATTTTGAATGTTAGAGATCATCTTGTTCTGGCCACGTACAAGACTATCAGGGCCCCTGCAAACAGTTAGTAGGACACCAAAGCAGACATCTGTTGGATGCATCAGCTCTTTTTAATGCGTTACTTTAAGATGTGTGCAAAAATACTTTGATGGAAACACTAGTTTCAGCCACGGTCCTGCTGGAAGGTGAACCTCTGCCTTAGTCTCTAGACTCTTGCACGGTGTATCCGCTTTTCCGGAAGGTGTGCTCAGAGCGATGTGCAGGACCTGAAAGTTTTAACTGACCACATTGCATTGTCTCCTCCAGACAGGATTTCTTACAGCTTTCTTTTAGTAATGGCTCTCTTCTCACTGTTCTTCCTTGAAGGCCATATTTGTGGAGTGCATGAGTCTGTCAGTTTAGTGTTCTCTTGGCAGGTTTGCTGTTGTGCCATATTAATTCCATTTTTCTAATGATGGATTTAACGGTGCTCCGTAAGATGCTCAAATCTTGTCAGTCCATTATAAAACCTAAGCTATAAATTCCACTTTAATTTGTGGTTTCACCATGATAAAATGTGAAAAAAGTCCAAAGGGGTTTAATACTTATGCAAGGCACTGCAACTGTCAATTAACATAATATGATGATGGAAAAAGGAGGGAGAAAGACTAATAACTGTTGAACTTGTTCGGACAAGCTCTAGTCTGCTGTATTTGCAGCTCTCTTGTTATTTGATAAGAAAATGTAACACTTTTTATTGAACAACAGGGAACAGGAGACATCTAACTTGTTTAAGATCTTGAAACTACAGAGTACCGCAACGTGATGTTAACTTCAACATATGTGACGTGTGCAGTATGTCCTCTCAAATCCTACAGCCAGGATACCACACACAGTAGCTGTGGCTGGCACATGTGGATGTGGCATCCACCCAAACCCTCCTCTGGCTGTTCACAGGTCCAGACTCAGCCCTGACATTAGAGAGTGTATATTTAGCTGCTGGTGTCCCTCTCTGTATTACCCCCTCAAGTCAGCCCCAGCAGGCAGCTTCAAAGGACCTCTGGTTCCTCAGGAGGAAACTTTTGCACTGGACCTCTGTGTCCTTTAAGCTGGCTCCCTAGCTAGTATCAAACTGAAGTAGGGGTGGGCAGTATACCAGTTGATCACAGTCACGTGATGCTACCACATGGGTTTTGAAATATCGTCTTTACCGTCATAAGTGTTTTAAAATATTAAAAGTAATGTGCTTGACCATGGCTGATATAACATGCAATTAGAGTCGTGGTTTTCAAAGTTTTTGTATCCAAGCACACCAAAGGGCGAGCCAACATCTCAAGGCACACCTGTTTTTGTACCCAATCAAAATAGCCTCTATACATGTGTTATCTAAGGATTTTCTTTAGTGTATAGATTTAGCTTTTCTATCAGGAAGTGCTTGTGTACAACAAAGGACAGAGAAAATTAAAAACTCAGCATTAACTGTAAGTTACCTGTAGAGTTGTATATTTCAACAATAATGTATAGTTGTTTTTCCCGAGGCACACCTGGACGGGCCTCAGGGCACGCCAGTGTGCACCATTTGGGAACCACTGAATTAGAGGGTTAAACACGCAAAGTACTAAAGTTACACCCTCACTAAGGTTGACCTCACCAAGAACCCCAAATTCTGTTATTGTCTGCAAAAACACAAACGTCTTCATTTACCCCCACCATCCGAGGAAATGAAGACCCAGTGGATTAACAACAAGCCTAAATGTGCGCCAACCATTTTCCTTCAGGCGGCTTCCCCAGTGAGGGCCAGTGATGTAACAAGCAAGATTCACTTCATAACGCAAGCTCAAGCATGGATTGTTACCGCGTTCACACCTCACGCCTGTGTTTTCGCCATAGTTTTTGATGACTGATAACTTTAGATAACTTACAGTAGTGTTCACAGGTTCCACGGCTGAGCCAGTAAACACATACTTTTTGTTTAGAAATCGTTTCTTTCTTAAGATATGTTCACCCCTACACTGCCAATAGGGTGAAAAGAGGTAGAATCGTAGCCTAATACCCTCACTGCAATAAATAAATGTGAGGGTTAGGGTTTCAGGCCATACTACCCACCACTAAGCTGAAGATAAATTCCATAAAATAAATGATAAAACTGCCTACACATGCGAGTATACATAAGTATTCAAGTATTCAAGGGTCAAGTATTTTTCACCGGCAGACTAATGATAGTAAAATTAGCAAAAAAATGAATGAAAATTCAACAGGCAGACTACATTTCTAAAAGCCATGGATAGGTTCAGAGTTATACATGTCATATGTATCATGTTCCCATTACGTGTGTGTGTGAGCTGACTTTCATGTTGTGAGACGGAGAGCATCGTGATGTTGTGACAGCTGGGTGATATGGCTGCCAAGAGAGAGACCACAGTTGGTGTCATGGTCAGTTCACTTTACAGTATGTGTACTCTGTGTGTTTTCTAGATTTTGTGAAGTGAACACTCATTCCAGTGTAGTGTCTTTCTCCTGTTTTCTTGTGCCCCTCACCAGCCTGATTTTCCCACCACACCAGTCTTCTTCTGTTTAATTAGCCCAGCCCTCTTACCTGTGTTCCTCCCCACTCTGCTTTGCCTTCACACCTGCACCGCATCACTTCCATTAGCCCTTTCCTCTTCAGTGTTTTTCCACTTGCGTCCCCTCATTAGTTTGTCCAGTCTTTTGTTCATCGTCGAGTCATCTCCCGAGTGTCCATGATCCTGCAGTTGAGCATCCCTGTGCCCGTCTTTGTATTTCCCCGAGTAAAATACAAAGACAGCCACATTCACCGTGGTCCCTGCCAAATGGCATCTTGTGCATTTGGGACCAACTTATCTGCTTCAACGTGGCATGGAGACTTTATTTCAACATTTGTAAGTGTGAAACCTCTGAGTGTTTTGAACAAAACAGGACAATTTTCAGGTTTGTTTGTGGCAAAAAACAAAAAACAGGTGAGCTGCAACAGGATATTTCCCTAACCCAAACCAGGGGATCAGAGGCACAGCCAAGTCACACCATCAAATAGAAAACTGAACCAATTAACTCATTCATTTGCAACATATGAGGAAACGTTGTGTCGTTCTCCTGAACGTGCATTTAGAACATCCCCAGGATAATCACCAAATGTCCCCCTGCACTTCAATGAATTCTCTTTCACACTCTCTTCTTTTTTGGGACCATGGATATCTGCAATTTACAGAAACCTACAAAGCCAACATTTATTCTGGTGATCGGGTTATGGACAGTTGACCCTTATCCACAGAAAGTATGCCACTGCTGCTGTTAGGTAATATTTTTTTTGGAGCAGAAAGATTTTCTTTGCCAGCTGCTTTTAATTGTCAGAGTAGGTCAAAGGTTCATTGCCTCATTACTGTTCTTTCTCCTTTTCTGTGATCAAACTCTGTTTTCGCTGCCTGAAAAGCTTCACACCTACGTCCACAAAATGGAAACTGTTGAGTTTAAAATACGCTCGTCTGGGAAATTCATTGAAGCCGCAGACTGTAATGCATTTACTCACATAACGATGACATACAAACTCATGTAATCACCTGTGATGTTAAAAAAAATAACGTCAGTGACATCTTTAACAAAATGTTTATATAGTGGAGTATTTGGAAGAGGAAACTCTACCTCCGGGTGTGAGCCAAACCTCTGCTGACGACACAGACGATCTGAACCGCCCACTCACATAAACAAAGGTGAAAACATGGAGCCTGTTGCAATTAATGGAAAACACCTCACCATCTGTGCAGGTCAAAACATGGAAAACGTGGCGAGAATAGACTGACCACTGTCTGTTTTTTCTCTCCATGTTTTCCTTTTCTTATTTTTGTCCTCCTCTCTTTCTTCTCTTGCACTTTTCCTCCACCTCCCTCTCACCAAATAACGTTGATTCTCTCGGTTCTAAAATTGGAGGAAAAGTGACTTTGTGTTTGCATTGGGTTTGTTGATGGTCAGACATGCCCAGTTTGGTAACCTGTTGTGCTGCCAGGTTTGACATTTGGAAGACAAAAAAAAACTGTGATATAAACTTGAGGCCATATCGCCCACCCCTTATTGTGACTGACTAGTAACATGAACAATGAACCACATTAGATCAAAGTGAGCAGCCATGTGTTCACTGGTTTACGCATTATGTGATGTTATCCTGCAACTCTTTGTAGAACTAGGAGAGCATTGCTCTCATCTTTCCTCCTCTGCTCCTTCATTCACTCTCCTTTCTTTCGGTTTTCAGAAACAGCAACAGAATCCATAAGTTTATTCTATGTTTTCACAGAGCGGGGTTATTGTAGGTCAGCAGCAGGAGTGAACCACAGAGGCGGACTTTGAGCCATAGATCCAGAGGAGTGCCCATGTAAGGTCACTTCCTCCCCCAGAAACGGGGCCTCTTGGCTGGGCCCGCTGACTGGGAGTGCCAGGCTCCTCTGCCCAATAGTCTGTAATTACTGCAGGTTGGTCCAATGAGGGCCGGAGTCTCACAGAGCCACGTCGGTGTTAGTTCAGATGGAGAGGAACTTCCTCCAAACATTTTTCAAATTAGAGTTGAAACACACGTGTGTAAACATGTAATCACATGTTAACACATGTACAAGAAGACTGTGTTTAAATGAAATAAAAGCCTGCGCGAGCCCATCTTACGATCATACAGTCCCACACAGGCAATGTACAAAAAAACAGGTATATGCTTTCACATACAATTTGCATGCAAACAAATCCAGAAACTGGTTTATTATGTTGATATGATTTGTATTTGTTATGCACCGTAGGGAACAATCAAACTGACCGTATTTATGTTTTACTGTTTACTCTCTGTCATCAGAATAAAATAGTGAAATAATGAATTTGAGGTTAAAAGTGCTTCAGTGTTAATACAACACACTTATTTACAGCCTCGATCTTACTTTTAATATTCAGAAGTTTTTTCTAGTATTTTACCAGTTTCTTATTCTGTTCTTGTAAATGTATTGTACTGATGTCCTAACTAAAATTCCCGTTTTATCTAACTTAAAATACTTTACTCATGGTTTCAACGAGAGCTTGACACTGGGGGTGTAGCGCTCAGTCTGAACATCCCAATTAGTTAACATGAGCTCTGTAAGGAGACTTCCGCCTCCTGTGTGTCGTCTGAATGATATGGAGAGGGCAGAAAAGAAAACCTGGAGCTTGTGAGTAGTGATGTAAGCAAGAAAAAGCCACAGTACCCCAAAGAGTAAAATAAAAAAAAAGATACTGCGCAGACTCAGAAAACCTGGGTTCAGTTGATAACCAGCTGTAATGGTTTGAGTTTTTGTAAGACCTTTATCGTAGGCAGCTGGACTTGTTTCAGTTTCTTGAAGACGTGTTTGAATGAAGCATTAACGGAAAGTCGTCCAGTATGGTTTCTAACCTTTTGTTACATGTTGCTCCCTGTTTTTCCCGCTTCCCTGTCACGATCTCCAGTTGTCCTGTCAAATAATACTGGCAAAAAAATTAAATAAAATAACATTTCTCCATTGGAGAAGATGGTGGTTTGGGTTAAATATCGAAGAAGTCTTAAAGTCAGCATCATGTTTTTCAGTATTTAATCAACACTACCATCCAGTAATACCCAAGAGTTCTCCAACACTAGACAATAAAAAGTTAAACCATGCTATATTTACCATGTTATAGGTATACATGCTTCCTAAATATAAAACTGCATTATCTGTGCGACCTCTTTCTCCAGCGTATCGTCATTAAGAAACAAGTAATCGGTCATAAAACCGCTGATTCTTACAGAATACAAATATACATTTGTCAAAGGCACTGCGTCACTGTGGTCGGTGGTAAATGACAAAGCGTGTATGTGCATTCCTCCGTCCTTTTTGAATCTCAATGATGCATTTAAACACTTCTGAGAATGGTGAAACCTCCCAAACCATGGGACAGTACAGAGACCAGTCTGGGGTGAATAGTTACAGCTGAGTCAGTCATAACTGTATCAGCGGGTTCACCCTCATTTCCCAGAACAGATGGCTTTACAGTAGACAGGGCTGAGGTCAGTACTGTAAGTCTGAGGGAGAGCTTTTTTTTTAGTCTGAACCCTCCAGGAAGCAAGAGAAAAAAAGCAAATGGGGTCTATTTGATCCATTGGCTGATTTTTAGCTTATTGCAGATATATCTCTAAACATGTAAGCCGACTAGTGAATAATTGTTGTAACGAAATGGCACTGAGACTGTTCATTTCCTTCAAATCCTCTGGAAATCAAACTGAAGATTCTTGAATGCATCCACCAAGTCAACTGTCACTTAGATATCCAAATGAAAAATGGGAATCAGACTTTAGTGACACAGTGCCTTTGACAAGTGATTGGCACTGTATGCAAACACCAAAGGAATGGTGATGCTGGTACTTCATGGATCCATTACACTGGTATAAATTACATTAATTGGTGTTTGGGCAGTGGTGTTACAAATTTCTAATGAAGTATTGATCAACAGAATGTCTTTCTTTAGAATTAGCACAGCTAGGTTTGGCCAAATCGCCAAAAGATTCAAGATCATACTGGTTGAAAGGCTTGGTAATGCTGCTTTCTTTCCATTCTTCCTCTGGATAAACTTCAGCAACAACTCAACGACGACGCAACTGAAAACTGGACTTCAATAGAAAAAGATGAGGTGCAGATGGAGAGTTAGTTTATAAAACTGTACCTAGGATCCACGTCAAAAGCACAGACGAGACACAGAAAGTGAATACAAAAATATTTGTGCCCACACATGTCCAATGCAAATTTCGATTCGTCCCAAGATGCATTGGATGACATGTAGTATTATTTCTTTGTGTGCAATTAGAGTGAAACAAATGCATACAAGCTGTGCTTGTAGTTAAAATAAAATGTAGAGACTTCATTCACAAAAAGACATAGAGGATCCAGCACGGTTGGTGCTGTGTCATTTAAACAACCATGAGCATCCAGCAACCGCATGCTCCTCAGCCCTCCAGTCCTGCAGATACGGAGGATGTCAGGGTCCAGTGTTGCCAACTTAGCGTAATTTTCAGACCCCTCTAGCATATCTTTTTCAAAAAAGCGATTAGCGACAAATTTTGCAACTTTTTCTGGTGTTGTTGGAGATTTACGGAGACTCTGACGTGAAAGCGTGTATCGTTCTTGCTCTTCCCAGCGAGCAGCAGGTGCTGCCGTGGGCCCCTCCCCCATCCCAAAGCACTCACAGGCAACCCAGTGCTCATTCAGCAGTCCTCCCAGCTGTATTCAGAGCTGGAGGAGATATTCATCTCTCCACGTCCAGACTGTGAAATCGTGCATGCGCCGCTGGCTGATCTGATATAGATGTTAAACTGTTTCTATCTAAAATAAATCGCTGCACTAATACGCTTATTTGTAGTTCTAAACATAACAAAGGTGTTTTTGTCGTCCCTTTTTGTCCCTCCAACAATGTAATTCCTCTGTCCTACAGCACATTACAATTAAATGCACATGGCCTGTTATGCAAACTAGATTATGGCGTCGTTTAGCGACTTCTAGCAACTTTTATGACAGCCAATAGCGACTTTCCTTACTGGGCAACAGTGTCAGGGTCCTGTCATTTTAATTTCATTTTATTTGAGTTCTATGTGTTTTCAAGGTTTTTTGTGGTGTCTTTTGCCCCGTTTCCAGTGTTCTGTTTCCCTCCTGTTGTCTGGTGCTCCTCACCAGCCTGACTTTCCCTCCACGTATGTCTTGCATCTGTCTAATTAGCTCAGCCCCGTTTCCTGTGTTTTTCCAGCATATTAGCTCCATCCCTGTTCCCTTATGCACGAGGTCATTGGGAGGGGGCCCTTTAGAGAGCCGCCAGGCCTTATGATGCCACTACTTGTGGCCAGGCATGTGAGGAGGAGGAGGAGGAAGAAGAAGAGGACACCGCACAGCCTGGCCCTAGTAACAGCACCACCACACAGGTGGGTGATGAGCCACCCGCCCCTGTCTGTCCCCCTATAATTTATCCGGAATGGTTTGGGACGTTAAAGCAATTCTCTGTCAACCTGTTTCTGCAGATGCGTACCTTAATTGGTAAATGTTTTGACCTCCATGTGAAATGGTGAAAACCCTTGTGACTATCATCTAGATATCACTGTGTCACGTGCCGTACCTGTACTGAAGCAGAAGGATTCTCTAGCAGTTTTAAGGTCTTAAGGTACAGTGCACGTCTTCTCACTGTTGACCTAAAACTGGTTTGTTCAATCATAGAAAAAAACATGGCAGGGTTCACACACTGCTGTACATACTTTGCGGAGAATAAGTGACTGAACTCAAGAGTTGGGATTACATCAGAATTAGGGATGTTAATGATTAATTGATCTACCACCGCTAAGAAGTTGACTAATTTAAAGAAATAGAAGTTAATCAGATGGGCACAAATACATCAAGTTATTTCTTTAATTGAAATACAAGTAATGTTATTTAAAAATACAAAAAGATTACATACAAAATGGCATTATATACAAAATACTATTGCATGAAGTAGCATCAATAGGTTGGATTTGGTTGGCCAGTTATTATTACATGTTCTGACAGAGAAAACGATCTTATTCAATTCCTAATGATTAACCAATAATCGACAGTTCAGCCATCCAATTCTTGATTTGAGAAATTGCTTACGATTTCAGAATGGTGCCTCAGTAAAAAAAACACCTGGTATGGCTAGGATATGGCTTTACAGATGTAAAAAAATAAAAATAAATCAAGCCTTCTTGAGTAGCTGGCCATTACACACAAAACTGAGAATCCCAGTTTGTGAAAGCCGAGCTGTTGAATCCACACTCAGGAGTTTAATTTACTAGATCGTGTATACACATGCAGTTCAGAAGTATACTACACTCACGGTAGGGTGTGGTTTAGCAGTAGCTGAGGTCACATTGCATTCCAACATATGTGACTGTCTACATTTAGCATTGGGCAACACATATTTTATTTGACCTTTCTATTCAGTGTGCAAGACATTTTCAGGCAGTGCAGCAGTGCAGACAGAATACAGTTCTCTTCTCTTTCAAGTGTAATGTTCAAACATGGGTGCATAAAGGGACTGTGGCTCAACACGAAGCTGCAAACAACATAAAGAAAACAGAAAAGGGCTTCAAGGCACACGGCTTGTCATAATATGTGGTGGCCTGTGTCCCGGGTCTTCATGTTCCCAAGGTGTATACATAATCATGTTCCTGTCATTCCACAGGGTGAACTTGTGGAGCTGAGAGCAGCCCTGCCAGTCAGTCTCGGTGGCCACACTCGCTTCGTTCCCTGTCACAGGATTTACACTCAAGAAGCTGCAAACAGCAAATGTTTGACATTTTAACTTGAAGGGTGACTAAAATGACTGAAGAGAAAGCCAGCACTCCTAATTTCTTCAGTGATGTGCTCTCTCAAAACTGACAGCGTGCACTCAACGAGTTCATTCTGTACCGTCATAGATGTTTCTTTCAATCGCAGCAGCACTCTGCAGATGTTCTTGTGCTGCTGCATCTAGCCATGCTACAAAATCCACCAGTCCTCAAAAAGCACCCAGACTTTCTGAGCGTACACTCCACTCTCATCATGGCTAGCTGAAACGCACCACAGAACTTTACACAGTTTATCATTTTGGACAAGATGTGCCTGTTTTTGCCAACTCCTTGTTGTCATCAGATCCCTATCCTATAGCCACCATAGCATGTTCCATGTGGCTCTTAGCTTGTTCATGCCTTTTCACTTTTTCTGCAAAGTGCTTTAAATCGGCCATACCTGATTGGATCCATGCCCATGCCGGTCCAGGTCCTGCTGTTTGATAAAGAAGGCAGTGAAAGCAAGAAATAGTGCCGACCGCAGTGCATACAGTTCTTCTTGGCAAAGGAGCTTTGTGAAAAAGACAGGTGGTGCTGTCTTCCTCGGGCTCGTGCTTGTTGTTTTATTACGATGTCCGACTGTCACCTAAGCTGTTCCTGCAGTGTTCTCCTCTTAAACGGCGATGTTTGCAGCAACTGAATTTTCTTTCTCCACTGCTACCTGATCTCTGCAACTCACTCTATCACACAAGACTCCTCCGACTTGCTACAAACTTCTTCATCATCCTCTCCTACATCAACTCCTTCTCACGCTGTCTATCACAGACTTGGGGCGGTGAAAGTTGGCACCCAGCAAGCTCCAATCTCTCGTGTTATAGTGAGTGTAGTGCTCATGTACAACTTATAATGAGAGCTGTAGCCAGAGATTTGGCAGACAGGGCCAGAATTATGTCACCTGTCAGTCACTTTACACAACGTAGAGCGTTTTTATTGCAGATTATACATGTTAAATGAAGGTCTATACGATATTCTTCATGTGGGACAGGTGGGGCGGTACCCTGCCCCCCTCCATGAACTGAATAACACACTGGTCACTTTAAGCTCCAGCTGTGTTGGTGTCATCACGACCAGACATCGCATCATGTGATGCTTCAAAGGACAGAATGCCAGAATTTCTCATAAGACACATTTTCCCCCTTTTCTCTCCTCTAGTGGTTTCCTCTTATTTGTCCACAAATCCTCAGTGGGTGGGACTAAGAGACAAGGAAAAGATGCAAGTGAGGGAAACGTGGAGACAATTTAGGTGAAATGGGAGGCACCCCATGTGTATCTGTGATCTGATCCATCCATTGCGCTTCCAGCCTGCCGCCTTCTGCTTGGGTCCGCCTTTTTTTTTACTCCAGGGCATAGTAGCAGCATTTGGCTCAAATACCCAGGGACCCCTGTCCACTGCTATCTAATGCCATGTCTTTTTTAGCTGTCCACATTAGCCTCACAATTTGGTACACCTCTTCAAGTTTGTATGGAAGTTTTCCTCCTGCAGAATCACCACCATCTGCCTTTCAGAAGGCCGCTCTCCTGCGCTCTTTGGGTTGGGGAAAAGGCTGAGCAGCCACTGCTTTAACTGATGTGTAGTGTCACCTGTATGGTTAGTTAATGTGTTAGACACTGCAGTAGAAGGAAAAAAATGCACACAGTTAGATGAGCACCAATGCATTTTCAGTCCTCTCTGGGTTTTCATCCTTCTGCCACTGGTTTGTCATGTTCAGCCTCTGGAGGACTGCACATTTTCCTCTGACATCTTTTAAAAAAAAAAAAATTCTGAAGATTGTGTACCCCTTCTTTTGCGCATATGCAATGTTTATAAATGAGGCCCCATGAGGTAAAGAAACACGAGGACAGAAAGGGCCTGATTGGCTGCTTACAGAGGAGCACTAATGAGGTTGATGTAGGCTGGTGTGGAGGGACAAGCAGGCTGGTGAGGATCACAGCAGCACAGGAAGGAACTATGCAGACTGCAAAGAGACCACAAAAACCACAAAAACAGTCGAACCAGACGGAAATGTCATGATCATGACAGTTGCCTGAGCCAAGATGCCATTGCCAGATTACAGTTAGTCCAGAACTCTGCAGCAAGACCACTCACTCAGACCTCATCTTGGAATTATCCACATGAGCAGGAGCCCAAGACACAGTCTAGCTTGCTCCCACAATTACCCAGAAATGTTATGGCTTAGGTTTCTGGTGTAGTTTTTTTCAGTTTTATAGACTTTTTTGCTAAGTTTGCAGAGTTTGCTTTTAGTTTCCTCCTCTTATTCCCCTTCACCTGTGTTTTATTTGTTAAATAGTTGTGTCTATTTAAACTTGTGTTCCTCTGCTACTCTTTGTCAGTTTATTCTTTCTGTTATTGCCATGTGTTCCTTTTCCTGTTCTGTTATCTCTCTGTGGGTCGTGTTCCTCGTGCTACTTTGGTTTCCACCCTTTTAGTCCTCTCAGTTTTGGGATTTTCCTCCTGTGTGTTTTGACGTCAACCTTTTGATTTTAGACTTGTGGATTTTATACTGTTTGAGTTTTGGACTTTCAGTTCAAATGTGCATGGTACTTGGCTTTGCTGTTGCCTAAAAAGTTTTGTGGTTTATTATTTAATACATGTAGTGGCTTACCTATTATTTTGCAGAGAATGCTTTTCATTTAGCTGCAGAGCAGCAGCATGGTGTGGTTGAGGTTAAGGGTCGTCATTTTGTGTAGTACAATCACAATGCGTGTGGTGATACAAAAGCCTCCCGCCTGTTGCACCCAGACATCGACATCTTCCTTTCAGCAGCCTGCAGAGTGCGTTACTTTGGTTACGCACCCTGTAAAAAGCAAAAATGAATCGTGAGTTGAGCCAGGTCATACAGCAACTGCATTAAGAACGTTCACGTTTGCATCACAGATAATTTGAACATTGAGTGGAAATATTTTTGATTCCCAAAAAAAACAATTTGTCCTCATGTGGTGCCTTTACTGCAATGTGAGTGCAGTCGACCACAAAGGTTAGATCCGTGAAAATGGGCGTTGATGGAAATTGCGCTTTGATGTTCGCCCGCTCAACCCGCACAGCGTTGGGAAACCGTATGAATTGCTGGGTCATTACAAATATGTCATCCCATACAGAAAGCATCACAAGGTCCTTAACTGCTGGTTGCAAAAATCACCTAGAATAGTCATAACCTGTAAATGGACAGTAATTAAATAATTTCTGGCGTAAGTGCTCTGAAGTTGAACCCAGTTCAGCACACAATTCCAAGAGGATGGCTCTTGGGAGTCGAAATCAACTCAAAGAATGTCATCGTGGGCCAGAAAATCTTGTGGTCGTGGAACACCCTCTCCAACAAGCCTCCCATTTGCATAATCGACTGCGATGCAACTTCTTTACTTGCCAATATGATCAATACAATCTCCTATCATGGGTGTAATTTTAAAAATTTATGTTTGACAGGTGAACACAATTTATGTGATGATTGTGCAAGATCTGTCCCTGGCTTTATGTAATGTATGTAATCTATGTGCAAGTGCGTATATATCGTCTGTGACTGCGGAAGGCAAATGAGTGTGTGTGGGTGGAAACGGGGTCGGGTTGGTCGGGTTGGTAATGTATGCATTTCAAATGTCCCGGATTTTAAATTTAAGTGTGTTTACGGTGAGCCATGCTTCACTACACGTGCAAATACAAAACAAAACACTGCTGGTTGTCAGGTTTAGGTTAAAGGGGGAAAAAACGAAAAAGGCTTTGGAGATAGGAGTTGGACCCAAATGCAGTAACACACAGGAGGCAAGGATAAAGGGGAACGAAAGGCAAAATTTATTAAATCAAAGCTGAATGCAAAAACCCCCAAAACAGACGAAAGGCAAAGTAGCAAACAAGAACTAGGCAAAGTGCAAACCAAATAGCAAAGTTTAAATCAAAGGCAAAATGCAAAACTCAAAATCCAAAAACACATACCAAGAGGAACTGGGAAACGACAGGAACAGACTGCAAACAGACAGGAGCAGGCACAGGCACAGGAACAGACAGGGGCTGACAAATACATACAATGACCGGACCAGGAGTGAAGGGAACACACCGACTAAATACACCGACACTGATGAACAGACGAGAAACAGGTGAGGGGAGAGAGTAAGGAGGAGGCCAGGTGTGGTAACGAGGGGGAGGAGCACAGATGAGAAAACCAGGAGGGAACAAGACTAACAGACAGAGGGAAGACCACAGGAAAATGCACAGGAGAACTTAAAGACACATCAGGCATGAAAATCCAAACATAAAACACAACACAAAATCAGGAATCGTGACACTGGTTTGAATGTTCATGTTGATGTGCATCTGTAATAAATAACTGAGTTTAGTGACATCAAATGTGAGATGCATCGTCAGAGTTAAATAAAAAACTATAATTTGGCTTCAGTATCAGTTCATATTTTTTTCGTAAATCCGACTTTATGCTACGAAAGTTGTGTACACACTTCTCAGGCTCTTTTTCTGTGCATAGTCAAGGTTCATAAATCAGTGTTCTATTTACACCCTATTCCTCTGCTGGGACCCTTAGGTCCACTGAATAAGGCTGTTAGTTGAAACTCT
This sequence comes from Diplodus sargus, assembly GCA_903131615.1. NCBI lineage: Eukaryota > Metazoa > Chordata > Actinopteri > Spariformes > Sparidae > Diplodus > Diplodus sargus. The sequence goes on from CAEMYA010000029.1 coordinate 2,679,941, forward strand.
GTCAAGACTTAAAAAGGAGGTGACTGCATTCGGTGTCCTGCATGGGCCCCAGGCTGTGGGAGACTCCAGTAATCAGGCCAGCAAATTCTCTTGGTTGTTACAGGTCACAGCTGAAGACCTGATTCTTTTCTAACTGTTGTTGTGCTTGAGTCTTGTGAACCAGGCTGCTTTGTGACGCCTCTAATTGTTGTCAAATTGTATAAATTGTTTTGATTGTAACGCTTCTGTCACATTTGTCTCCTGACTTTAACCTTCCGTTCTTTTGTAAAGCGCTTTGGAACCTCGGTTTTGAAAGGTGATGTATAAATAAAATCAGTTTACGATTAGTTGCATGTCTGAGAAACACTTCTTAAGCCTAAAAGGGTTTGTAAGATTGTTTTTATGATCATTTTAGACTAAATATGCCTAAACCCATCATTATTACTACTGTGTTTTACATTACTCCCTTACATTATATATTATATATTGATCGAGATCTGATGTGTTCATATATAACAACACTGAATATATTGGACATCTGCAAATTGTTGTTGGTATTTTTTCAGTATTATATGATATATTATTATATAGTATATTTTTTCCATTTAACAAATATAAACCCACAATATAGGAAAAACAAGCATTTTGTGTTTGGTAGTTGTTTTGCACAAAGTATTCAAGAAGCAAAACGCCAGTATTTTGTAACACACACACATATTAAACAAATGTTATTACAGACACAAAAAACTTGTTCTGTGACGTTAATCATCCTGAGATCACAAGGGCCAAGAAATAAATATGATTACACTCATTACTTACTGAGTCCAACTGAAATCACTATCACCATTTACTCAATTTTGCCATCAAAATAAATGTCAAAGAGACCAAACGCAAAGATGGATACAGGAACAGCATTCTGACACAACGCATAGTACTGCAATGTACTCCAAGTGAGCACCAGGCAGACGTGCAACACAGCCACACTTCTAGCTAAAAACTGAGGCTGCGGCTTTGTAGATTTTTGTCTGTGTAATTGACTAAATTATTCATCAACTCGTATTTTGAATTTAATCCAACAGCAGCTCTGGGAATGTCTTCAGAGCAACAGCCAGTTTGATCTCCTATGTTTCTGCTGGTTTGCATCAGTGTCTCGAGGTTTGGCCGTACATATTTTCACCGATCCTGAAAGCTGTTTGGCAGCACAGGATGTTTGCTGGACCGGTGTCATAAGTGACTGAAAACATGAGGTTTATGTGAGGGCAGTTTCAGCACCAGAGGCAACGACTCCTTCTCTTCCGGCGTTATTTTAGGATGATGCACACACATGCAAGTGCACCGAGGCCCCTCTGTGGTCACAACACAAATTCTTGAGGCCACATTGCGCTGCACTGGACGTATGATGTCCTTTGTCTGCATGGGATGCCATGATTATGGCTGCTGTGTTTCCCCTGCACTTCAGTGGATGGCTTAAAAAACGTCCACCCTCAAACTAACCATACTATGGTATGGAGTCTACAAAAGCCACAAAACACATTATTTTTATACGGAGATCATGCATTATGGCTCAGACTGATTGTAATGCTGCTCCGTCTGCACGAGCTGCCGTGAGAACTGCCAAATAAGTTATACGGCAGCTTGATTTCATTGTGATCATTGTGATTCATTGAGTATCTGTAGAATCCAGTCAAATGTTGTCTATAGAAAGCAGCTGGAGAGGTTGTCCAGACATGCAGAGAACCCCATTCATCTTTCATCACTCACAGACTGGTAGGTCTACCATATAATAGTGGTACTCTGAGGACATTTTACTATTTGAGTCTTTTGGCATTATTAGTTTTGAAGTTTTTAATAGTGTTATTTGTTGTGTCTATAAGGCCTTTTTGTGGTGGTCGTTGCAACAGTTCCAAAAACTGGCTCAAAATGGATCCAAGACTTGTAGACTAGATGTGGTAAACACAGTTTTTACTTGGCCAAAGTTGTGTGTTTGCGAGGACAATAGTCCAGCATCCTGCTTCAGGATGCACTTTTGTGTGTAAAACAAATCAAATGTAAGCTGTAAATTCAATCAGAGGTGCGTCCTTTCTTTCTGACAGAAACATGTCAGTGTAGATTGGCTGATAAGGTCAACACCACGGCCCCAAGTTAGACTTGTCAAGTGTCCACATAAAAACCTCATCACATTTTAGAACCTTTCATTTAAAACCTCTTTCGCTGAGATTACAAGTCTGAAGACTCTCTTGATTGTGCAGAAGGTCTACTTGAGGCCCTCAACACTTACAGATTTTCCACAAATGAAGTCTGGACATTTGGATTCAGCCACAGTTTAGCTTGCAAAAAACTAGCGCTGGGTGAGTACTCAGCCGAAACAAGTATCATCTGAGTAAAATAAGTCATCTACAAATCTTTTGTTACAAAGTTTTCTAATGAATAATGCTGTAAATTAAATAAAATAAATGCAACATCTGATCAACCCGTTTCAATTTGAAAAGAAAACCGACTGACTTTATTTTAGTGTGACTTAAGCTGCTGTTATCACTATGACCAGTTGGTGCCATGTTGATGTTCACCCTCTCTGCTCCTTGGTGCGTGACGTGTTGGTGTGTGCTGTCCTGGTCCAGCTTTGTGCCGGTTTCTCCCGCTTCTCCGTGACAAACTGTGCGGACGCTGCGCAACAGTGTATGGAGGTAAAAGGCGGACTTTGTTTTATATTGTGTACTTTTTTTTTCACAGTGGTTTGAATTGTTTGCTCTGTTTTGTTGCAGATTGCCACTGCTGTTTTGTTTTGCTTAGGTTTTGCTGAGTTTAATTTAGCTTGTTTAGTGTGATTTGTTTGTTTAGTTGTTTTCTTGTATAGGTTGTTTTCTTTTCTTTTGCTTAAGTTAACTTCTTTAGGTTGGGTTTATTTTGTTTTGCCACTGAGAAGTAAAAAGAGAAACTAATAGAGCTGCATTGTCGTACTTGTTTTTAATATTGCGAGTTAACGTGTTTCTCTCTCTCTCTCTGTACGAGTGCTGTAGGGGCAGCGGCGAGTGTGGCCGGCCTGACGGTGGAGGGTTTGGTGACAGAGTTTCTCACCTGTAGTTATTATAATGGTAGCTCAAATAAATTGTTTCTTTTAATATTACTAAATGATGTTGGCAGCTCTTAAATAAACTGTGATCTTGGTGTAAAACATCCTTGTCTCTGTCCATCATTTAGTCATCTGTATCAGTAAAAAGAATCTGTGGCATCTTTACTGGATTGACTGAAGTATTTAAAGGATCAATAAGATCCAAAGTTGGTAGTGAGATTGCGGGCCTTACCAAGGTCCGGTCACATATAAACAAGCACTAAAATGACAATTGCCAACATAATATAAGCCACCATGTTCTGAACAGACAACAACCATTTGAATATCTATATTTGCGCATTATGTCAATAACAGGAGGACAAACTAATACAACGAGACATAGCTACTTGTAGGTATTTTCGGGATACGGTACCTCAGTTCCAATTCTTGACAAAACTCTCTGAAGCCCGTGCCATCAGCGATACTGACCGGTCTCATGTCCTTGCATATGAACGAAGCAAGTTTCTTCGTGCACGCCTCTTGTCATGCTGCAGACAAAGAGCTTGTGGCGGGCAGTAAAAAATATGAGTCGAGACATGGCTGTTTAGTTGGAGTTCCAGACATGTTCATTTCATGGCGTGCTCATTTGGGTGCACATTTGCAAGATGTACCCTCATGTTGCTAGTGGTGGAATGGTAAGCTAACTGTAGCTTACACAGCTTGCATACAAGCTCCGCATTTTTGCCATCTACTGACCAAAATCTGAAGTATTTCCAAACAGGGCTTTTTAGGTTGCTTGGAGTCCGAACCACTCTCTCTTTATTTTGAAAACTGGCCGGATCAGTGCCATTCCGTGTCTCTGACTTCCTGTCGGCACGATCTGCTCTGTGCAGCTTGTTGCTGCATCCGTCAAAAATGGACCAGTCAGCCGAATCACAAAGCAGCCATGCCCGACTCGACTTCCCTTCCGACGGAGAAGGCAGGCCATGAATGTTTAAAATTTTTTCCAGAGAATGCTATTTTCATAGTTACATTACGGGAAAGATCATGACTGTGACTTGGAGAGACTGATTCATTTTCACTATTTCAACATCTTCCTAGAACATGTCTCATACTTCCTCTTGGAGGTGGACTGAGAATTGAGTCTGTTTTGAGAATTTTAGATCAGAAAGCTATTCAGTCCACCCAGACACGCAAAATGAGTGAGTGTAAATGAGGTCATGAAGGCAGAGCAACAAGGCCTGAAACATTAACAGGAAGTTTTCAATTTGTCAGCTTCAAAAAGAAGCTCATCAGAGGCTTGGATCAAGGCAAGAAAGAACAACCTGGAGCTGGACTTTGATCGTGATCGACCTTGATCATGAAGTACGCTCTTGTGCCCAAAAATTCCAAATTCCAACAGATCCGTTTTCCGTCAATCTCTGATCTGCCACTGCAGCGGTTTCCCTCTAGTCTATGTCTCAAAAAGGAGACAAATCCAAGCAAGTCCACACTTCTTCAAATCCTTTGGTTGGTCACATTAACCTTTTGCATGTTTGGTGTTATAACGCATACATGTATAATTGCATTCGCATTTGTTATTAGCATGTGTATTTCTCTGTCTTGCCACTCCAGATGTCTGGCAGTGCTGCACTGTGCTGCAGTCAAAATGGAAACGTTGGGTGTTGACGGACGAGGGAGCACGCAGCAAAACGATAGTGAAGCTGTTCTGCAACGCATATGAAACCAGATGAAAACCCGACCCCAAAGTCCAGTATTAAAACACAAGTGTACGACACATGGACTCTGCATGAAAAGGTGGTCTCAAATACGATTCATGTGTACTGTGGTATGGTTCCCATTTGGCGTGAAAGCATGTGTACCAAAACACAGAAGTGGACTGCTATGACTGCTACATATGCCAGTGTACTCGGGTATGGAAAAATACTGCTAATGTGAAATCTGACCTGTGGGGGAGAGGGTGGGATTGTACTCTGGCACGATACAAAATAATCGTACCTGAATTGAGAACTCCCCCAGTGTTTTTTGTTCACAAGTTCAAACAGTCAATTTGAAGGTGAGACACAGTTATAATGCACCGTGCCAGTGCACACTGACTTGGTGGGAGTAGCAAACGCAGACACATATCTGCTCAATGTGTGTGTGAGAGCATCTGAAGTTCACTGGATAAAGGAAAGGGTTTCAGGTAGCATGATGTCAATACCACACAGCCAAGAACATCACCTTCCACTGTCCACTTGTTTCAAACGCCTTCGCTTTGTGACTTACATAACTGAGCTATTGTGTGGCCAATTACAGTGTTTTGTTGGCAGGCTGCAGAAAGATCCTTGGAAGAGCTGAAGAGCTTGAGTGTTGCATCATCACTGTCTTATCCTTCCTTTCCACCAAGCATCAATAATCTTAAAAAAATATGTAATGGCTGAATGATCTGGCCTTCGTTGAAACCTCTATTCGAAAAATCGATCAAAAAAAAGAAAATATGTCCTTCCAACAGTCAACATTATATTCACAAGTGTCTGAGTGACATTACTGTAGTTTTAAATAGATTCAGTCCCTCAGCTCGCTCTCAATAAATGAGTCCACGGATAACATATGAAACAAAAACCTCATAAATGATAGTCATGCAGGCCGTGTCATGTCTAGCGGCAGAGAATAGACACAAGTGACCGCATACAAAAGCACACACAGAGGCGCCTAAAACTCGCATACCTGCGTGCACACACACACACACACACACACACACACACACACACATATAAAAATGCACGCAAGCTTGCACACATAACAAACATCTTATGGTTCACTGAAATATATTTGACATTTACAGTGCTCTGCCTTATTTTGGGCACAGACTCGTGAAAGAGGATGAGTCTGCTGTCATGTGTCACTGACCAAACATCTGCCCCCACACACACACACACACACACACACACACACACACTCAAAGTCCTTTTGTATTATGACCACAAGTTGTGAACTTTGAACCGCTGAGACAGTGATGCTGTTTACAATATCTCCAGATGGCACAGACAAACACACAAAGTCACACACTCTGAGTGTTCATTAAACTCTTAATCACTAATATATTCGCACACATTATCATTTTAATTCAAAAGATCCTAAACTGTCCAAAGATGCAATGTTAGCCAGAAATATGGGGAAGTGAATGAAATGCTGAAAATACATTCCATTTTCCATGGCATTTAATTCCCAGTGAGTCTTAGGCTTAGTTAGTCAGTGGAAACATCAAGTGACTTCAATAAAGATCTGGAAAAAAAAGCTGATGCAGAACACCATTGTCAAATGACGTGTGGACATCTGTTTGACATTAAGAGCAGCATCATGAACTGGCTGAATCGTCCAAACAAATTAAACAACAACTGAGTCACGTAGGACAATATAATCTATTTAAGTCTTTAAGTTTCTCAGTGACTTTCTCTCACACAAGGTATGACTCCTCACTCATGAGGTCTGCTGCATAAACGACTACAATTTCTGGGTCCTGTTTCGTCTTCATCCATAGCAGCCTGTTACTGGCTTATAGTTGAGCTAGATAGTTGTGTTTCATTTACAGATTGTCAGATAAAGATGCTTTAGGTAGATGGTTGCAGTCTGAGTCGGAGTCAGTGTTTGACGATCTGGGAATATGACTCAACAATCAACAATCTTTCCCCAGAATCCCTCACTCAACCTTTCATTAAAACAGGTAGATGCTGGGCCGGCTCTTGGCATGGGCCTTACAGGCGGTCGCCTAGAGTGCCCCAAGCTGGAGGGGCACCGTACATTAAAAATTATACTAATTATTAGACGAGCCCTTCCCTCATGCTCTGCCTTGGAAATGACAAATGAACAAAGAAAGAATGAAAGAATAACAGACTCTGCATTCATCCTGTGCCGTGAGCACTGACTGTGCTGAAAGTGAGGGGTGCACCTGAGGACCCCCACCCATGAAAACAGCACGTTGTTATTCATTGGTCAAGTTAGCAAATAAATATGCAATAAACGGCTACGCTTTAAAATCAAATGCACCAAAACTACTTGCTTAGGCTTAGGAAAAGAAAAAAAATAATGAAAAAATAATTTCCTCTTACAATTGTTATTGACTTCTGGCTTCAAACAGGATTCAGACTCTAGTCTCCTGGGTAAAGGTATGTGCCTGACCGACCCATCAACTCAATCCTCTGTCCTGTGTGGACTTTTTGGCTCTTGTGTTTCTCTTTTGTTACTGTCACCATTGCCCCCCTGCTGCTACTGTACATTCAGATACATACATACAATTCAAACCTAGCTGAGGAAACTCGCACACTGTCACACATACACATGCATACACATCTGACTCAAATAAATGGATCGTTTTCAGGCTTGAGCAGAGATTGATATTCAGTGGTCAGTTTGAATCAGGTGTGTTGTAGCAGGTCTAAAGCATGCAGGCAGGGGGCCCCGAGGACCAGGACCAGGACTGAAGAACACTGCTAGTGGATCACCGGTCTATCACACACTTTAGCATGAGACTGGTCTGCCTTTCACAGCAATGATTATTACATAATGACACAACACACACATTACATGACAAATTAAACAATTTCCCCCCGGGATTAATAAAGTATTCTGAATCTGAATCTGAATCTGAATCAAGTGCCCGGATGTGAATGAGTAAAATATAAGGAAAATAGTGATCTTTCATTTCCAGAACAGTCAGTTTCACCGCGTCTCTGTGTCACTGTGGTCAGAAAAGGTGGCGAGGCAGCTGGTTTGGATTTTTACTGCAGTTCCCACCCTTATAAACTCCTTCATAGGTTGTACTGTAACTGACATATTAGATATGACACTTCTGTAGAGTAAGTGTATATGGATATGGATATGGATATGGAGACATAATGTAAGCTCGTACTGTAGAAAAGTACTAGTCGAATGTGGATAGGCAAAATAAGGATGGTTATTTTGTGAATGTCATTATATGTGGTCAGGAATCTGACATCCATTTGTTTGCAATCAGGCTAAAAAGGTTATTGCAGGCCGTGTTTATATGGCTTAAAATAAGTTCTCACAGTCGTCCACACTGAGATCATAAGAACACCTTGTAATTAAGGCATGTGTTTATATCTGTATGTGTGTATGTGATGTCTCTGTGCGTGGGCATTTTTATAGCAGATACAGTAAATGAAGATGCGGCCGACAGCAATAAGGCTACACGGGGTTGCGGAGCTTGTAAAAAACGGAAATAGAATCACTGGCTCAGCACAGATTTCAAGTAGTTGTGTGTGTTTGCGTCTAGCGTTAATATACTGGATCAAACATCAAACAGCTGCGACATCCTCGAAACAGTCATGTGTCTCCATAAAAACCCTTTAAGACCATCAGGAGTAGAGGGAGTACAAAAACACCCCAGCAGTTCAAATCAAAGAGCTGTTAGTTAGCGGAAATTTCACGCTTTAGATTTTAAGACAGAATGACCGCTTAATTAGAGCGACTGTTCCTCCTGGTGTTTGCTGGAACTACATTTCCATGCTTTGGCAGAGGGATAGTCACTGGTCTACTTTAGTGAATCGCTGAGATTACTGTCGAGGATCACGATCTCCGCCACTGCAAAGACAAAGAAGAATGTTAATACAATGTAAGATTGGAGAATACGCTCTTACATGTGCTAACTTAGACTAGATTTGATTTGAGGTGACTCTCATGGAGCAAAATAAGACTTTAGTTATCACAGATTGTCACGAAAGTTGTGTTTTAGAAAGATTTCCACTGACTCTTTCTTAAGCTACCTGAAACTTTTTCTGACCCTGACTGTTGTATCAAATAACCTTCAGCTGAATGCTTAAAGCAGTCTAATTCGAAAGAGGCTCTAAAAGCTGTAGATTAGCCATCCCCACAGGACTCACTTGTGTTTACACTTAGGGCATTTAGCAGACGCTTTTGTCCAGAGCAACTTACAATAAGTCCATTTGTCACTCGAAAGAAACCACAACCTATCACTGTCTATGAATTGAGGAGTATGTAGAAACAATTTTCAAGCCCTCATCTGAGCATCGTAGCTGCTGTTTATCAAGGATACCTCATATCGCTATTTTTAAAACACAAAGAAGGCTCGACACAACATGAAACTTTGCTCGTAGTATCACCAGGGTCTCTACACATGAACACGAGCATTGAGAACATTGTTTGTGTACACAGAGTTTACTAAAAAGAAAGTTTTTGAACAACTCGTTAGCTGATGCTTGTTCCGCTAGCTGCCATCCTGCCAGCTGAGAAGTATCGATCTCTGAATGCGATGTAACATGGAGGACAGTTAAGGTGGAACGCTCCTAAAGCTTAGTTCCATATAAATGCACAGATAATTTGTTGTTTAGTCATTAGCGAAAAACAATATTGACCTTGAAGTTGACAAAGGAGCCTCATATAAGAAACAATACTAAAATCAAAAGCCGGAAAAGTCACGTGAGATCTCGCGTGGATAGTTGTTACTGGAAGGCAGTAGCATTCCACCTTAACTCTCCTCCATGTTACGTTACCTTAGGAAATCAACACTTCTCCACTGGCAGGACGACGGCTAGCAGAACAAGCAACTGCTAAAGTGAGTTGTTCAAAGACTTTCTTTGCTATCGTAAAAGTGCCCATAGCACTCCCATTGAAGATGAGTTTGACCCGAAAATGAAAATACGGTAAATCTTAAAAGTGCCTCTATCATCTTAATTATGCTTTTATACAAAGGTTTGACTCGGGTACATTAACCAAAAAAAGCTTAGGTTGCATTTTGGCAAGAGTTTTGCTTTAAGTACGTACGTGCTGTGATGTAAGTGCTAAGGATTAGAACATACAAGTGCATATGTGGGGTCGAGGGGTTGACATCTGAACAAGTGAGTCTTGAGTCTTTTGCTGAAGATGGCGAGTGACCCTGCTGTCAGTTGGGAGTTCAACTCAAGGCAAGTCATCTTGCAACCAAACGAAGTTAGTTAGTGACAACTGTTGCCTACAAAATGTTACAAACAGTTAGAGTATTTTAAAGTTATTTTTGACAGAAACCACTAGGGACTTCAGCGGAGATTTTGGCACCATCTGTGCCATTTAAAATGTCTACCAGATTATATATTTCTATTTATATATATATATATAGGTGCTCAAAAAAATAGCCCAATTGGGCCCCCAGCTCAGGCTTCACAGGTTAAAATTTATCCATTCTGTTTAATTATTCACAGTTTTCACAACGTCCCAACTTTTTTGCAACCTGGTCTGCATGTAATGATTAATTATTAGCTGATGGCAAACCTTCATGACACGCACTGCATTAAAGCCAAGGTATTTAAGGACTTACAATACATTTATTTACAATATCTGTATAATACCTGCAGGAATTGTGCTGTTGCTATAAATAAGCCTATGTTTTTAATCACAGTAGAAAAGTCTGGGAGAGTTGTCTCTGAAAACACCTCATAAAACATATTTGTCAAAACTGAGTTTGTCTCTCTCCCCTCAGCTTAGACATAACAAAAATCAAAAGAAATTACTTGGTTACTTACTTTTTTCATCCACTTCTTCTAGGAATTGACGGAAAGATGTAAACACACTGAAACTCAGCCCACTCACTTTGGTTTCTGAGGCCTGGCTCACAGCTGCTGTTGTGCTTTTGTTCTAAATTCTCCACCTTTCTGTCTGCGTACTGCCACAGCCACATGCTAACGGCTGTAACAGGTTTAATGGCTGCTTTGATTTATGAGGACATTGCTGCTGCAGAGTGTTGAAGTATAGTTTAACACCAACATGTGAGAAATGAATGAACTTCATGTAAACCTTTAAAATCTTTAAGAAACACCGATTTGGTCATTTGCAGGTCAAAAGGTAAAAAGTAGCTAGTTTGTTTGAAATAGGGCTGCTAATGATTCTTTTCAGTGTTAGTGTGTCTAATATTTTCACATTTGATTAAAAGATGATTTGTTCGGTCCATGAAGGTAAGAAGATGGTGTTTAAGTGACAATCAGTGTTTCCCAAAGCCCAAGACAAAGTGTTGTTTCATCCAAAACCCGAAGAACATTTTCACATGTAAGAAGCTGCAATCTATGTATTTCAATGTTCTTATTTAAAATTGAACTGAATAAACTGATCAAAATGGTTTGTGAATAGTTGACTACAACTCAATTGATCCTTTCAGCTGTAGTTTAAAAAATACATCAAAGTTCCTAAAAACATTTTTAAACAACTCTTAAATAAATACATTTCAATGTTTAGCCACACGCTGAAATATATAAAATATATTTAAAAAATGGCATTAGAAACCTACTTCCACATTGAAGCAGCGGTGAATTTGGGAATCTGATCTCACAAGTCACACTGTACCAGCTATGATGCTTTTGCCATTCTAATGCTGAGCATCACATTTGCCACAGTGAAAATCTACATTTATTACCTCACAGTGGTCAGCTTTACTGCAGATATGACATATAAACTATGTTTATAAGAAATTAATGAATTATTGGGGTCAGGGTCTGGTAGGAAATCTCCTGTAAATATTAAAGAGGTTTGTGGCCATTTTGGAATGGAAAGTAAAGATGTTTGAGAACCAAGTGTTCAGGGAGTGAGTGATGGGGCAAGAGTCTAGCTTTCAAATTAGGGAAAGCACACATATGTTTTGGAATTATGAAGTATTTTCTTTTTCTGGTTATTTATGACTTTATCCACGATGAGTACATTACAGCAATACATGTTTTTTACTGCTCTATGTCCTCTAAGTTATATTAGGTTGCATTGCGGGCAGACTTCATTTAGCTAATATGGCCACTTAACTCCAAGGCTAATTCAGCTACTTGCTAACTTTAGCTAGTTGCTACAGCCAAAGATCGCTACTGCAAAGAAGTCCAGTAGTGTGCAAAAGTAAGCAGTTAGCAGTAGCCATCTTTTCGTTACACCATTCAGATGCAGCCCAGTCACCAGAATAAAATGTTTAGATCATATGTTTGTTAACCTTCGTCCTCTTGGCTGCACAGGTAGACCACACCATGTTCAGAGGAGGGGAAGAGGCCTTTTAGATACACTTATATTGTTTTAAATACAGAAAATACTCAAACTGTTAGGCACTTAGCCAAAGGTAATGTATAATGCTAGTAACAATAACATTTCATGATTTTGTAGTGCTTTTCTGTCTCCATTCGGAACACACCCTAGGTCAGTTAAAACAACTGTGTAGGGCAGCATCTGATTGATCATACCAGTTGATGGATGGTCCTTGTTGTAGGTTTTTCTGTTTGAGCTTCTAAAGCGGGTGGGAGCAGAACTGTGAATCATGATCGGATTTGCTAAAAGTGGGACGGGGGAGGACCTTTTATCCTCCTCATGTTCCTGCGGGATGTTGGAAGTGGCTAGTTCATTCAATATCCACTCCTCTCAGACTGTCAAGACTAAAAACTAGAGGCAGTCATTAAATGTGATTTGTCCAGTCTTTGTAGGTTTTAAGCTAATCATCACTTGCATCCCCTCCTTAACTTGAATGTCTTTGGACTGTATGAGGGAGCCAACGCAGAAACTGGGAACACTAAAAAAGAAAAGCCTCAGCCCGCTGGCAAATGTCAGAGGATTGGAAATGTTCATAGCATCTAAAATATGGATAGAATGAAGACTTTCAGTTAGATATCATAACAGTCACTATAATGTCTAGGTGTTTCGTCTGTTTTTAGCTTTAGCTATAAGCATCACAAGAAAAGGTCGTCAAGTGAGAAAGATTAGTAGAACAAGTCTTCTGCCATGCTAGTGCCTCTGTATGGCTGTACATTAAGATCAATGCTAGTATTTGCTATACAATGCTAAAATTGTTCTTTTTCAAGACCCGTCCTACTCGCACTCTTGCCAGCTCCCCAGTAAGCAAAGTCGCTATTGGCTCTCCTGAATGTCGTTAGAAGTCGCTCAATGATGTCATCACCTCATCTGCATAACTGGCCATATGCATTTTATTGTAATGCACTGTAGGAGAGACGAGTAACGTCATGGGAGCGACAAAAAGGGAGTTAAAAAAAACACCTTTATTATATTTAGAAATACAAATAAACTTATCAGTGCAGTGATTTATTTTAGACAGAAACAGCTTAACATTTATATCAGATCAGCCAGCGGCGCATGCACGATTTCACAGTCTGGACACGGAGAGGTGAACATCTCCTCCAGCTCTGAATACAGCTGGGAGGGACTGCTGTGCGAGCACTGGGCTGCCTGTGAGTGCTTTGGGATGGGGGAGGGGCCCGCGGCAGCACCTGCTACTCACTGAGAAGAGCAAGAGCGATACACGCTTTCACGTCAGAGTCTTCATAAATCTCCAACAACACCAGAAAAAGTTGTTACATTTTTGATAGTCGCTTTTTTGAAAAAGAGTCGCTAGAGGGGTCTGAAAACTTGCTAAATATAGCAACAAAGTCGCTAAGTTGACAACACTGTCTACTTGGCCTCTGATCGGTTGCCTTTCTTTGTTGTGTTCTCTAAGCTTGACTAAAACTGTCAACTCATAGTGTTAAGTGGTGATGTCTTGCTGGTCGGCACCTTGCATGGCAGCCACCGCCATCATGTATGTATGTATGAATTACTGTAAGTCGCTTTGGACAAAAGCGCCTGCTGAAATGAAATGAAATATCACTAAAACAATTGTGCAGTTTCTTGTGATTGCTGAGGCAAATCGGATAGTAACATACACTGATAAAATATAGACTGTATTTGAGATGTATACTAATGCTTATGTCTTCAGTGTATTACAGTACTACAGGAACCTGTATGATGGTGAAGAACCAGACAAAACCGGGTGGCTGGACCAAACAAACAGCAGACAAAAACTGTAAATGAGACATCTTTAAATCTTCATCCATCTGACAGTAATTCTTTAACTTCAATCTATACCGAACATTGTGCAGTCAACTCACTGCAGGTCTTAGGTTTTTCTACTTGATTCTCCATAACACACTGAATTGGTGACAATCCAAAGAAGGGTTTTTCCAGCAGTTGCTTCCACAGTTTACATTGCAGGTTTGGCGAACAATAGATAGGAACCTGTGGCTAACATAATTCGGGCCACAATGATACTGTATCAGACACCACAGTGAGACTGTGTACGACATGGGGCTGCCTTGTTGTTATAAGGGAGTAAACTCTACCATTTACTGTTGAAAAAAACAAACTGCAGACTCAATATAACCAGGTCACTGAGACGCACATTCAACACATTTACCAGAGAAATTCTGATAGCGCAACTGCTCCTCATATCCTAACAGAGTCACTAGTTGGGCTGAGGTATTTGGTCTTGAGTGACCTGCCAATCAACAAATCAGTGCTGACTGGCAAAAGTCAATTATGCCACATGATCTCCAAAATATGACAAATAACATACAAAGGTGTCATTTGACACCAGCGCACTTGGCTGTTAATGCCATTTTTCAAGGTGTTAAGTGATGTAATCTTAATGAACATGTTCTCATTACACAGCAAGGTAGAGATTAGGTATCCATCAATGTAAGTATTCCTATCTCATCAGTACTACCCACTAGAATTACCACTGTCAAGATGATTCAAAAGTAAACAAAAATGTAATTAAAAGACCATCAAGAAAAAAACCCCAATCATAAATTGTTTTAAAAAAATATAACAGTTGCAAATGTTCTTCTGTCCTCCACCTATTTTCATTATTCTGTCATGTTTTCTTTTCTCATGTCTATTCCTCTTCTGTATTTTTCACTCCTTTCCAGTGAGTAACTGGAGTCTCTTGTCCAATCAGAGAGTCTGACCACAACATCACCACAGCTGTCCATCTTCACAGACAAAAATACCCCATGCAGCCCGTCTGCAGCCACACCCTTACACAAATACAAAATTCACAGGCGCTTGTGGGGAGCTAGACTGCGTTTAGCCCAAACTATGTGAAGCTGCCATATAGCTAAATTGAATCTTCTCAGAGATGTAATGATGAAAGAGGTAACTTGTCGTGAAAGTTAATATTTAAAACCAAAGTCTTGGAATGAAGTTTCAAAAACAATACTAAAAATCAGTTATGTAACCAAAACATTTGCTTGGTCTGTTTCAGGAGTAAACCAAATAACCTATTAACCAACATATTTCTTTGTTTTATTGACACCACAGAGTTATTTCACAATTCTGGTGCAACAGAACAATTTCAGAGCTTACATTTATGGCTGGTTTTACCATGCTGCTTGTTAAATATTATTGGCGAGCAGAACACCCCAAAACACTGACCAACACCCTATAAGATAGCAGCCAACATGATCAGGCCTGGTGCATGTTTATGCTCGAGCTGAATGTCATTCACAAGTTTTCTTGGCGGTAGAACCAGTCAATGTGCTCTCTGGCACCAGTGCCTCCCACCACAGTTAGTCTCTACTGAACAATTCTTCTCAGCCAAACCCAAGTTTTCCACCCTGCAGCCCCCGGGCATGCAGTCATATACTCTGCAATGACAAACACACACCACCCTGATGGGACTGACTGAAGCCTGCCAATCTGCACTGAGACACTGATGTAAGCTGTTCGGGCTGTACCAAGAATGGGGGGGAAGTGAGTGGCATGAGCAGCCCAAAAAATCAAACTCATGAACTCAACAGATATGAATCCTTCCCTTTAACCAGTGGCTACTGTGGTTCAACATTTAGTCCTGATTCTGAAGCACAGGGGTGTACAACAAAATGTAAGCTGTAGTCTCGTCATAGTGCACAAGAATTCTTTTTTTGTTTGTTTTTTTATGGTGGAGAGATAATTGAGGGTGAAGTTAGGAGTCTCACAGCCGGAGGAAAGAGGCTGCTCTGTAGTCTGGTGGTACGGCAGTGGATACTTATATACTAACCTTCTTTGAATAATGTATGAGCGCTACACAGTCAATGCAGCAATAGCATTATCTGTCCACCTCTTCAAGCTCAGCAAAAGTCAGGAAGATTATCTTTATGTTGCTCATTCGTATTTCTATCTCGTCCTTCATTAACATCAGCTGCCTGATGTTAATGAAGGCTGAGTGAATGACTCTAAGTTTAACCAACCAGATTACGCCACGATCCTCGTCATCCAATCATATCATTGTTAACCAAACCTTAAATCTGCTCCCCTCTCTTCTGCTGTCAGTTGTCTCTTCAGTTAGCCCCTTCACCTCCAGGAGCCCAGGTCTGATCTCACCAGAAAACCTACTCCTCTTCACATCCATCCAGATCTTGGCCATTCGCTTCGTCCAGTCACAAACCACCATCAGTGGGGGTTCCTATGCCTTGCACGGCTTAATTGCTCCCTTAAAATACAGTGATGTCATGATGGGGTCTCATTGCCAAAGACTACTTACATTTCTCATCCTTATTCTGCATATATTAAAGGTCCCATATTATACTATTTTTCATCAATTTCACACAGCTGTCAGAGGTCCAACAACACTGTATTCAATATGCATTGCCCCAAACCCATCCATGGTCCTGAATTTCAGCTGTCTAAAAGTTGCTCAAGTGAGCTCTACTGAGAGCAGGCTGTTTCTGTGACTACACCTTTAAATGCTAATGAGCTCCATCTGTAAACGCCTGCCTTGCCCGCTACACGCCCCTCTCAGGGAGAGGAAGACTCTTATGCTAGCGGTAGCATGCGCTAATATTTTACGGTGGATGTATTGCTATGGCTCTCCGAGATGCTGTCGTTCAACCATACCAGTTTGACCCAGAATTGGACCCAGAAGGAGAGGCTCCTGAAGAAATACAGACTCTGTGGCTGCAGCAGGACGTTTCAGAATGGTTAGTGTGTCTGAATAATGTTAGCTTGTTCTATGTGTTGTTACAGTTACTACCATGTAGCTAATTTTTCTGTACATGCAACATCTATTGCATGTCTGTCCGTCCTGGAAGAGGGATCCCTCCTCTGTGGCTCTTCCTGAGGTTTCTTCCATTGTTTTTTTTACCCTGTTAAAGGTTTTTTTTTCCATCAACATGTGAAGTTTTTCCTCACTCGAATCGAGGGTCTAAGGACAGAGGATGTTGTTCACTGTACAGATTGTAAAGCCCACTGAGGCAATGCGATTGTGATTTTGGGCTATATAAAAAAAATTGATTTGATTTGATTTGATCATGGCTAACAGCTAGCGAAAGCTGTGTTTGTCTCCAACACAGTCTCCAAACTCTTGGACACTGTTCACATCGTCTCTGTCTCCAGTCTGCACGTTTCCAGACTTTTTACTGTGACAGCCAAGCTACCTTGTAATATTATTAACATTAAACTTGCTTCAAACACCATTGCATAGCGGATTGAAGTGGAGCTAACTAGTTAGCCAATTTTCCAGCTGAATCCACCATACTCGTAGGCTACTGTATACTATCAAACCACGGCGACACTTGGCTCGAGTGCAGTTGCTGGGTCCGGTATGGTTGAGACTGGTCCTTTTGCGAGGGTCAGTGTCGAGGCAAAGCCAGCTTTGTACTAACCCTCGTTACTGAAGCAGTCTGATATGAAGTGGTTAGCACACACACACAAACTTAGACGAACCGTAGCCGGCTCGTTGTCATTAAAAAATGAAACGCAATCACTGTCTCTTCTGTTGTTTTGTAGCTGGAACAGACTATAGGCACTCATGTTGATTTTTACAACCAACAACAGAGCAATTTGCCTGTCTAGCTCTGAGCGACGACATTGCGAAACACTGCTATCTTACTGCTGGACACACCGAACTTCAGCTCGGGGATGGACGCTCCCTTCTCGGATATCTCCTATCATCAGGCAGAGGAAGCCGGCGTATGTAAATGACTCCTTTCGTTACGTAACGAAGAGAGAGACCATGCAGGACTCGTTTGCTTTCTTCATTCTGGGAGTTGGCAGGCTCAGGGAGGACCAGTTTATATATGTAGAGACCAGAGAAAATGTGTTTTTCATAATGTGGGACCTTTAGTAGATGCTGGTATTGAGTCTCTCCTGACTAAAATGGCTAGCATTCAGTATATGAGCTAACTGACTGACTTCTGCCAGCAGAGACAGGATATAGCCCAGTGGGATCTAACTGGATTATGTACATGTTTTTCTACATCTGATGATACAAGCTCAATATTCACTCTCCTTTAAGCCCAGAAACAGGGTTGATGAGAGCATTGAATGATAAATGAAATATGCCATAATAGCAAGACTGTTGCGATAGAGGCTAAAAAGCTCTGTAGATCTCAAGTAAGACATAAGTAAGCAACATAATTTTATTGAATATAAAGATGTAGTGTATGTAATGTAAATATATGTGTTTTTAACATTATGTTTTTACATGTTGTTATAGGTGTTATTGCTCCCAGCATCTATAGCTTTTCTCGACATGAAGTTTTCTTCTTAGTGTTAAATCTACACTAAGTCATTGGCAAGTATTAAGAGCATTGTGTGGTTTCTTTGGCTGCTGTCATAAGACTTATGTCACCCATTAGCAAGCAGCATGACCATTATTTTTAATGCATATTAGTCATTTTTAGAGTTTGTTCCTCACCCATTAGCGAGCACCACAGCCATTATTTTTTAGACATTAAAGTCACGCCTGTTTCCTGACAGTTTGTGGTTTTAATTTGCTGCAGGCTAACATAATTAGATCAAAATGGGACGAGACCCAGCAGCTAATCCTGCACTTGTGGACAGACATTAAGACAGGGTCTTCGTCAAAACAAACACATTTAACCAGATTACATCGAGGTTTAGAGCACTGATATAACAAAGTCTTAAACAAGTCTTATGTGTATGTGTGTCTCATTAAAATGTTATGAAGGTCTTGTGCACAATTTAACTTTAACTGTGAATGCTATCGGAGTGTGCACAACTACAAGATTTATATGGAGTAGTAAGGCAGGGTCAAAGTGTCTTTTTAACAAGGTGGAAGCTAAAACAGAGAAGAAATTATCAACAACATATTTACAATTAAAGAATGCATTACAATACAATAATACTGTAAAAAGGACTACCTTTCGAAATGTTTTAACATCCTGTATTATTTTGAAGAGAAATTACTAAGAAAGAATGTTAAGGCGAAATAGAGATAGAACAATCTAAATTACAATCAGATAATTGCATAGCAGCATTCACAATCTGCCAAAAATATAAAAATTCAGGCACTGAGACAAAAGGGTGTACATAGCTCAGCTAAGTACATTTTAATTAGACCCAAAATCACCACAAAGATTTACTTGACTGCCATAGTGAATTAAATTAAAGCCATTCAAATGAAAATAGTCAAACATTTGGCCATAATGTTGGCATTAGCCAGCCCTCAATCCTCATCATAAACAAACAACAGACACGGGACTTTCACCCAGGAGACAGCTGTTCATGTCATTAATATAAAACAAATGTAATTAAAGTCACATAAGTAGCACACGTACTGTAATCCAAATCACAATCTTTTCTTCAACCTAACCAAGTACTTTTCTAGCCTAAACCTAACAAAACTGTGGGGTCAGGTATGTCTGTCACTGGTACACTGCAATGTGTCTTTGAGAACGGAGATACTTGTTTGTTTCATTTCAGGAGTCACTGGCAATCAGCCTACTCGGTCTTATGGATATCATGATGTGTTGGATTTGGTACAAAGGGAGTAGAAACCAAAGCTGAGGATAGATTTATTTGAACAAGAGCAATAAGGTGCTCATCAAGTGGTCCTTTTCCCGATGGCAACATGCTGCCAGGCCTTCTTAAGTGCGTGTCCAAGTACAACCATGAAAAAGCCAATTTAGTAAGTAAATACATTGAGAGTCTTTGACCTAAGAATCATTTCCCAAAGTAACCTCTGCCAAAGCCCACATCTGTGATGTTTGTCCAAGTCCTGGTTGACCAATGATTCAGATGTGGTGAGTGTCCTGGAAAGAACAGTTATGGACAAGTTCATTAGAGGCACCCCTGTGATGCTGAGAACATGGTGAACGTTGGGCCATCCCACGTTGGCAGTCTAGTGAGTCATCAGTCACACTGGGAATATCAAATGAGCCCAAAAAGGAGGATGCAATCCAGGAGAAGGTAACTAGAACCTACATGTACAAATCCCTGCGTAGATGATGTGATGTGAAAAACTAGACCACCAACAAGGAAGAACTGATCCCAGACTACTGTGTGGGCTAGTATTTATGGACTGCATCACTGGGAGAATATCCAACACACACTTTATAATTGAGTTTCTTTTTGTTTATCTTCAAAGTCATTGTGACGAACCAATGACGTGTTGAGGGTACAAGCATTAATGGTGCCTTCAAGCAGTGAGTGGTTACTGCTACGTCTGCCACACAGTTGTGTTTCTGTTTTTCTGTATTTTCCTATTGACTGACTGACATCTGACTGCTGCAACTAATGGCTAGATCAAAGGAGACAAATCTTTTGCAGCACTATGTGTACTGCAAACCACCCAACCTTCTACCAACAAATTATTCGTATCTGAACATTTGTGGATGAGTCACTTCACATACAATTTCATCACCAGTGGGGTTATTTTGTGCTTTGTTCATCACCAGTGATGCAAATTGTCACCTCATGTTTCTTGTGGAAGTTTAACCATGGGCTCATTCGTTTTTATTCGCCCAAACCAGCCAGAATACTTTACTGTTCTTTAGCTGTAAACTAACAATGGCATGCACCACGGGTGTGTGTGTATGAGTGGTTAATTTCAGGTCAATTTCTCAATAAACTCAGCACTCACCATAGAACCAGGTTCCCTCCGACTGTTTATTTCATGTACCATACTGCTATGCTAGTATCTTTGATAAATATGCAATAGGGACATCTAAGACTGGGAGCTGTCACTGTTTTATGGCTGGTGGCAACCAGCATTGAGGTGCATTATCACCACCTACCACAACCATGTAAGAATGCAAAGAGACAGAAATGATGTGATCAGGAGGTGCTGTATTATTTACACTATGTCATGATGCACAGGCTTTCTGACTGAAAGTTTTTATAAACAGTGTGATTCAGTCCTAAAGTGTTCCATCCATTCAATGCTAGTCAAAGACCATAAGTGTGTCATCTTTGGTTAATTCCAGACCTGAAGTTATCCATCAAGCTTCGACAGCAACTCATCAAACACCATAGCAAATGCTACATTTAGTCAAAAAGGGTGTGACACAATGCCCGCATTTGCAAGGACATGGAGATGTGGAGAGTTGGAATGAACCTACATTCAGCTCCACCCTAACTATATCCAGAAGACTACGAATGACATCCTCAGACTACAAAATAAACCAGATATAATATCTTGTCTGAGATGCAGGCCAAACCATACAGAGCGCTGAGAGGAGAGTTTCTCTGTTGATGGTGAGGATTGTGATACAAGAGTGTAATGCGTCAGTCATCTAGTAGATTATAAAGCTTTGCATGTTGGCAGACTTTACTATGTTTTATTATCCCCTATCCCCTTCAGTCCAACATACAAAGTCAGACACATACACACTTTCTCCTCAGTCATAATTACCAGAGGAATGTCTGACAGACGTTGTTAAGGAACCACCCTGAGTTCCTCACACAGACAGGAAGCTCAACGTATATTTCAGGCCTGTAATTCCCATGCTGTTCTGCTCTGGCTCTGTGCAAAAAGTGACGCACATCCTGGTGTAAAGACACAGAAAATACATACGTAAAATGTGCACCTTCTGATGGGGTCCACTTTCTTTAAATTCTGAGAATCAACAAAGCTTGAGAAATGGCCTGCATTTAGCTGAAGCTACTCACACAGACGTCTAGACAAAGACCTGTTTCTGTATTTAGAGGACAAGTGACCATTAAGTAAGTACGTCACTACACAAAAATTTGCACGAGATTAAGAGACATTGACAGGATGATTTTTGAGACTGAGGTGCAAGAAATACGGTGACTTGTTCTTTTTCAGACTATAAAGAGAATTAACAATACGAGTGGCAGTAAAGATGGCACATTCTCTATCTAGACCAAAGGGCTTAATTGTAACAAAAGACAGACTTCTTATTTTAACTTATTGCAGCAGCCTGAAAACTTGCTCAAAAAGTGCATTTCCACCAACCTGTTTATCTGCACATGTTCTATTTGTGCATTAAAACGCATGAAGCGGAATGAGTGGAAACACTGTAAATTTGAAAAAAGGGCTAAAATGTCAAAACAGTTTTATACTCAATCAGTAAAATTGGTGAAAACATCAGATATGAATGGGCAAATCAAGAGTCTGTAGTCAGTAAATTTTGTGTAATCTAAACCCACCAACCCACCAACCAACCAAAGCAACCAACAGATGTGCATGAAAACACATTCTCCCTGGTGCATATAATTAAAAGAAATTGTAAACAGATAGGTCTTAGCTTGGATATGAAGATAGTTAGCATTGTCTCAAGTATTAGCACTTCTGTAAATTTGTTCCATATTTGAGAGGCATACAGTATAAACTAAAGCCAACGACAACATGTGGGACAGTCGTAATCCAGAGCCACCTTAAGGTTTGTATTTCTATAATATACTTAGGTTGTTGGCCGAGGAGCACTGTACGGTGCTGCTCTCTTCTGACTGCCAATGACAGTAACCCAACTCTCAAAACAACAACCTGTTCTAAAGCCATCAGCAGTAAAAAAACCAGAGAAAATGATAGACTGCATCAAGAGGTTTAAGAGAGCAGCAGGAGCATGCATTTAAATTACATAACCATAGTTTATTAAACAGAGTAGAAATGAAGAAGAAGTCACTTGTTCCAGATTCTTCTCCATATCTCACAGGTGTCTGCTCATTTGATTTTGGCTGTTCTTTGACATCATTTCAAGGACCAAGACCAGAACACTCACCTAATTCTCTGAAGGATCAAATCCGAGTTCAGCATGTGATCGTAGCTCCAACAGAATTGTCCTGAAGACATATCACCTTAAATACTGCCTTACCATAGATTCTCACCGGGAAAATTGTCTTTTTCACAAGAATTAATGCAAATTCACCCAATCTCTTGTTATTTGTCTAGCAACAGTAACATTTGAAGAATGCTTTTAATAAGCTTAACAACTACTACAGTCTCTCACTCATCCAGGCCACAACATAATCATGGGGCAATCATCCTTAATGTATGAGAGGCCCCTCTTTTTACCTGAGGTCCTCAGGAGGGAAAATACTGAACACTGTCCTTATAAATACCACTTGGACAGTTCAACATTCACTACTGCAGGACTGACTTTTGCCAACAGGCCTAATGTTCATGCTGTTTTATTTCAAGGTTCTTGACTCGACTGCATTGAAACACTTGGAATCATGTTGGACTTACATAACCCTCTCTGCAACTCTATGAGGAGTTCCTGCCATACAAAGTCGTAAAAACACCAACGTTTTATGATATTGTGCAACTCTCACCCAGAGCCAGTGGAAACAGTATCATCAGTTAGCACGGCATGCACACAGCTGTACTGCTCTATATACAGAGTGTACAGTTGGGGTTGGCAGAAAACTCAGTGGCCTGGTTTCAGTGCCAGACTACTGCAGAAAAAAAGAGCATCTGTAATTAGCGATGTCTGTAATGTCAGAGTGAATCTAAAAGAGAGGGGAACTTACATTTTGAAATAGTAAAGATTCAAGTGATTGCACAGTAGTTACAGAGATGAAAATGAAATTATGGCTAAATCTATATTTGGAAAAAAAAAGTTACTCAACAGAAACACAAACAAAAAACTGAAAATAAACTTACAGTATGTAGGCTACCAGTCAAAAGTTTGGACACACCTTCTCATTCAATTGTTTTTCTTTATTTTGAATTATTAAGGAATTATAAGGAACACATGGAATTATTCACTAAATTAAAAATTGTTAAACCAACCAGAATATGTTTTATTTTATATTCTTCAAAGTAGCCACCTTTTGCTTTGATGACAGCTTTGCACACTTCTGGCATTCTCTCAATCAGATTCATGAGGTGGACACCTGGACTGGTTTTCAATAATCAGGTGTGCCATGTCAAGAGTTAATTTGTGGAATTTCTGGCCTTCTTAATGTGTTTGAGACCATCAGTTTTGTTTTGCAGAGCTAGGGCTGGTACACAGTTCAATAAAGTGAATAGCACTATTTGACTACCAGTGTTGGGAAGATTACTTTGGAAATGTAGTTGGTTACAATTACAAGTTACCCTGTTGAAAATGTAATAGTAGTGTAACTATTTCAATTACTTTCTCAAAGTAATGTAACTAATTACATTTGATTACTATTTGATTACTTTTTTTTAATTTTGAATGAAATCTCTCAACTGTTTACCATTCTCACATTTTAAGACCTATCCACCTGTTTCCTCAGAAGCCTATGGAGGATGCCATGACAGATAACTACTTCCGCCGGCGGTTTTCTGTTTCCAGTTACCTTGCAACTGCATGACGGACCGCTGCCGCCAAGCTAGCCCTAAACAACTAGCGTTATGTTATAAAGGCTGAATTGCTTTTAAAATGAGCTCAGGTACAACATGTGCCATCGTTGGTTGCCACAACAATTCATGAAAATTGAAGTTTTTTTCAGAAACGTCTCGTGTAGTTCATCAACAACTTCGACAAACATGTCCGTGCCCTGCGCCCTAAACGCCATGCCGAGGAAGGAGGAACGGAGACTAGCGTGGCTCGCGGCTTTGAGACTAAAATAAATATTTGGGTTTATGAATATCTTCCACAGAATGGCTGCTGCATGACTGCATGACTTCTCTAACCCGACAATGTCCGAGCAGCCGCCTGTCTCCACGACTCCACTTTCCTTCAGCATTATCCAGCTGTATGTTTAGCTTGATTGACACTGCTGGGCGCTAATGTTACTGCTGCCTACAGAAATATAAACTTGCTGTGTTTCTTCAACAGTACTTTCCCTATTTTGTTACTGTGCAGGTAGTTGTATGATTCTGTTCTTTTGTAACTGCGTAATTCTCCGACGTCAACACCTTCAGAAAATATAAGATAATTAACTGTCGATGTAGCTAACGTCGGGCCATTGCTTCATGTCATCTGCCAACTCCGTGAGAACTGATGGGTGAGGCACTGTGAGAACTGTGCTAACAATTTATTAAAACATCCGTACTGTTTATCCACCTCCGATTTTTATCCATTCTGTCGCTTTCTTTGTGTTAAAAGCCGTTTTTTAGAGCGAGCATAACAGCTACTTTAGCGTAAACACAGAGGTCAGCCAGCTCAACCGGAAGAGCATAACCGAATACCGCTATGAACCATGGGTAAACTCACTAAGTCAGGAATAAGGTGGATAGTGTGATAAACCTTTCAGCAGTACTTAAGACTATATAAAAACAACATAATAAAAGACTCAACCAGACTGAACTCCTGTAGCTTTTTTACAGAAGCGACAACGCGCTGATTTCAGCCAAGAATAGCAGGTTGTTTTAATGGAGAGAGGATGAGCGATACAAAAAAGCCTGATCACAGCCTGAAGCAACAGTGTTGCTGCAAATATGACAGGAGAAGCTGATTTTAATTTCTGACAGCTCTACATTGAGCTGCTTTTAAAGATGAAGCTTTAGAGCAACAACAACTGTTGTTTTAAATTGTGTTTTCATATCTTTCACTGATTGCAATTATAAAATGCCAGTGTGTGTTTTATTGAAAGTAAGGTCGGGTGTGCGTATTAAAATAGGTTACAGTGGGTTTTTTAGTGCTGCAGCTACAAGCAAATCTCATGTTGTGTCTGTACGAAACCTTTTTAAATGTGAGAAAACAGAGTAGACCTACTCAAGATTTGCGTTTGGGCAACACATAACAGGCGAAACAATTAATTTATTCATGGCCACATTAAGTTAAATTATCTGTCCAGCTGCGAGCGCACAACTTCTTTCAGTGGTGACTGACTGTATATAAAGGTAAATAGGCTGTAGCCTAATAAATGACCTCTTGACGCGAGTCGGATCAACAGCTGAGCCGCGTATCCCCTCAGCTGAACATCTGTAGGCGGAGACGCTCAGAGAGAAAGTAAATAGCAGCGGATCAGCGCGATCTCTCCCTCAGTACAAATGCTCCGTTCTGATCCAGCGCCACTGGACTTTCAAAGTAAAGGTGACGCCAGCTGTAAACGAATTAAGTAGTGAAACAGCGGCACTTTTATAGCCGATTTTATGATGAAACTCTGAACAGAACCTGGTCGGGACCAGGTTATGAGCTAAGTGCGGCCGTACGGTTTGTCGGTTGAGTCGAATGGCACATGACCAGAGAGAGCCAATCACAAGCGTCAGTTTTGGACGGAGGATGTTGATATGAAAAAAAAACTAAAAACTAATCCATGGGGGGGAAAAAACTATTTGATAAATCCGAGCTTTTGCTGCGATTTTTCAAATGTAACTTAAGTTGTAATCATTGAAATTTCCAAAAGCAACTGTAATTTAATTATATATTTTCTCCCAGTAATGTAACGGATTACAATTACGTAAATTTTGTAATTAAATTATGTAACATCGTTACATGTACTTCGTTACTCCCCAACACTGTTGACTACTGTTGTAATCCGTATTATGGCAAGAACCACTCAGCTAAGTAAAGAGAAATGACAGACCTCACTTTAAGACATGAAGGTCAGTCAATCCGGAAAATATCAAGAACTTTGAATGTATCCTCAAGTACAGTTGCGAAAACCATAAAATACATGATGAAACTGGCTCTCATGAGTACCACCCCAGTAAAGGAAGACCAAGAGTTGCCTCTGCTGTAGATGATATGTTTATTAGAGTTACCAGACTCTGAAACCACAAATTAACAGCACCTCAGATTAGAGCCCACATAAATGCGTCACTGAGTTCAAGTAGCAGAAACATCCCAACATCAACAGTTCAGAGGAGAACGTGTGAATCAGGCCTTCATGGTCGAATGCCACTATTCGAAGAAGAAGCCACTACTGAGGAAGAACAACAACACAAAGAGAAGTGCTTGGTCCAAGAAACACAAGGAATGAACATTAGTGCAGTGGAAATCTGAACTTTGGTCTGATGAGTCCAAATTTGCAAGTTTTGGTTCCACCCACCATGTCTTTGTGGGACTCAGAAAAGGTAAGCGGATGGTTTCTACATGTGTCGATGACACTGTGATTTATTCAGAATCAAAGGCACATTCTGCAAGAACATGCCATACCATCTGCTTTGTGTTTAGTGGGACCATCATTTGTTTTTCAACCGGACAATGGCCCCAAACACACCTCCAGGCTTTGTAAGGGCTACTTCACCATGAAGGAGAGTGATGGAGATGACCTGGTCTCCACAATCACTCAACCTAAACCCGACTGAAATGGTTTAGAATGAGTTGGACTGCAGAGTGAAAGCAAAGCAGCCAACAAGTGCTCAGCACCTCTGGGAACTCCTTCAAGACCCACCCACTTGGAAAACCATTCCAGGTGACTACCTCATTAATTTGACTGAAAGAATGCCAAGAGTGTGCAAAGCTAAAAGTAAAAGGTGGCTACTTTGAGGAATATGAAATATAAAACATAATATGGTTTGTTAATATGGTTTGTTTAATACTTTTTTGCTGAAGTCTTATGGGAGAATTTTGGAGTAATGCACCTAATTGGCTTTTCTGCAGCAGCATTCCCCCTCAAATTCTGCAGAGATTGCAAACCTCAGAATTGCTTTTTACAGGGAAATGTGGATACTTCTGTATCTTTTGCCAAACTGCAGCAGGGTGAACAGACTGTGGCCTGGGTGGGTGTTGTCTTTTAGTATCCTTAGGCCCCAGTGATGTTCAGGGTGGTTTTAATCACCCACCGAAGAGCCTTCCTGTCCACAGACATCCACAAACCATGCCAGTTTGTGATTTTTCCAGTCAGGATGCTTTCTATTGCTCCTCTGTAAAGGTCAACAAGAATTTGATGCCGGACTTTAGCCTTCTTAAGTTTCCTTCTTTTAACCATGCTGGTAATGTTTGATGATCACGATGTAGACAGGGGTCTGTGTTTCTCTTTTGCTCTACTCTCAAAGTCTCTGAAAAGCTAAACCTGGTGTTCTCTAGAACCATTTTTTTATAGTAGAGAAGCAGAGCCCAGTGAGCACGGCCTGCATGATTGGCAGTTTTATACTGTAAATACAAACTCAAGGAGGAACGCCATTCCAGTCCTGTAATTCCGCTCTGAGTGAAAAACTGTTAAGCTCCAGTCGTGTGTCCCCACATGACAATCAGTTGCACCACTGCTGACAATCTGAAGGACAATACAGCACCCTTCACCAAACCAGCATCTACACAACCACTGCCATTTAGGCAAAGCTAACTGCCACTAAAGTTTATTTTCTTTGGTCTGGACCAACGTTGACTTCATTACTGTTGTTATATTTAGTCTGTGTGGGTTCACAGTGCTCATCCACAACCAAACCATGGCTTGTAAACAGAGGTCACATGATGCAATGTAGAGACTTCACTGGATAGAGTTGGGTGACCTGTCATCCTGCCAATCCAATGTCCAACTTGAACAAGAGTGGGATGTTGCATTTGAGGATTAGCATTAGTCTAAACATCCGATTGTTCTCCTCGGCTTTCCTGGGAGGATTTAGCTTGCTACCTGTTAGATGTCAACCCCAGTCTCCACCGACCCATTGTCTTGGTGTTTATCATATTAGACAATGTTCTCAACAGCACCACCGCTTAAAGCAACTGGAATTCAAATGTTAGTATTCTTATCGTCTGTCCCTTTCAAGTGCTCTACTAATTTGACTGTGTTATTGGGGCAGCAATAGAAGTCAGTTGTTTGAAGTCCTATATGGACCACAATACAGAGCTTGGGGGGATGCCAGTTCACTTCATGGTCATTGCCAAGGTACCATTAAGCAAGGCAACAAACTTCTGACTGCTTGGGATACAGTCACTCTTACTACTCCCCACAACTAATTTATGTCTACAAGGCCTATGTGCATATTTAAAACCTATGTGTGTGACTGAATAATAACAGTTGCATTTCCTAAGAGATATTAATAAAGTCCTATTTTAACACATCACATGCTGTCGGTGTTAACTGTATTGGGGACAAAGAGAAACCTACCTCATTGGTAACAAGTGGTCTGATGCAAGAGATACATTTTTAAAAACATGTTCGAAAGGCTTAATCTCAAACTCAATGACCTTCTGAGTTAATGGGCTTCATGCATGAACCACTCACACAAACAGATTTGTTCTTGAGTAGCAATTGTCTTGCACTTACATCATTTCTCTTGGGTGCAAATGCAATTTATAGAATATATTTTGGGCCATCTGGAAGAATTTTAGATGCAATGTTTTTAAATAACCTTACGACAGCATTTGTCTGCATGATTTGTCACATGCGATATCATAAAACGTGTTTGTGTGTGTGCATGGATTGAGCAAAACACACACACACTGAAACCTATGCCATTCCATGGAAACTTGCTGCTAGTTCCAGGAAGTGAGACACTGCGGCCAAGCCAGATACAGGAAGTGGATGGCCACCTAGTCATGGTGGAAACTGGGGGTGGAAGCTAAGAATACTGCAGACCTGTGTGCGTGTGTGTGCATGTGTGTGCATGCGTGTGTGTGTATGATATTTGTGAACGTGTGGTCTGTAAGAAAAGAATCACATCAGGAAGTGATAAAATATCTCAAAGAACAATTTTATTTTTCTGTTTTCAAAAACACGTTTAAATTCAAGCTGTTTGTTCCTCTCTAGCTCTTATTGGTTATT
Source organism: Diplodus sargus (assembly GCA_903131615.1). Lineage (NCBI taxonomy): Eukaryota > Metazoa > Chordata > Actinopteri > Spariformes > Sparidae > Diplodus > Diplodus sargus. Next base: position 2,709,558 of record CAEMYA010000029.1, read on the forward strand.
TTATATTTCATTTATTTAGATGGAAACATAAAATGAGAAACAACATCCCAGATGAATTGTTTCTTAGGTTGCCAGGTTTGGTCCTTGTCCGTCTTAAAGAGGCGACAGTTTTTATTTAAGAGCTTTCCACCAGATTAACTATATTATTCTCACTGAGCTCTGTGTTTGTGTTGCAGATATTCAACAGTTGGCTGTTAAATACGATGGATAGGCAACCCCAGCCACATAAAGCCAGAGGCTAGCCTGTTTCACAATGTATTTATTTCCTGCCTTAACAACTGCGGTTTATCCAGACTTTGTTTATGGAGGATGCAAAATCAGGCAGAAAAGATCCAAACTGTGGCCGTTTTCACCATCGCTTTGGCTCAGTCAATCACACAGGAACCAAATAGGTTTAAAACGCCTGTTGTTATGTAACTGACTGGGGAGATCCAGGAGAGCTTGATTTTGACTCACTGAGAGTTTTTCTTTTCTTTTGCCAGACATTTTCTTTTGTGAAAACTGTGGGAGAAGGTTTGTTTATTGTGTCTGACTGTTACTGTTTGTCTGCCTCTTTTCTTCTCTTCTCTCTTGTAGTTCCTCTTTTTTTATCAGTGTCTGCTTTGCTTCTCTATTCAGCTTTAGAGTTACACATCCTCCAGACTTTATTTGTATCTGACACTGACCTACAATTTATTTGTGGCTCCATTATCAGGATGATGACGTTTGAAGTGGGGGCCTTTTGGTATTTACAACCGGTAATTATAAGTATTTTTTATATCTCACTTCCGCCCACAATATGACTCTATCTTAATATGCACATTAGGTGGGTGAAGTAGGAATGCTTTTGAGTGCCTGAGAGAGCTGCGGCCAACTAACTAGCAGGGCCACTTATACTGCAAGAATGTATTCAGAGCAGTGTAGTAGTTTGGTGAATGGAACAAGAAGCATAAAAAAATTATGATGATAACATTGTTGGCATCTTCACATTAAAAGTTCCACATCAGGTAAACACTGTCCATCAAATTTGTGAGATGCACCAAGCATCAATGCACAGAGCCCACCTCCGCTTGTGCTGCTGTAGTCCTCAGGGACGTTTCAAGGAATTTGGGGGCCCCAAGCAAAATGGACATGGAGCCCCCCCCGCATGCACGCAAAGCCTACAGGAACCACAGCATAGCCATACAGTTTAAGTTCACCCACACTTTATTTAATTAAAAAATGTTGACAGTGCAAATACTGCTGTTACATATACTGTGCATAAGAATTGAACATTTTTAACATTTCAACATGTGCAAAAAAAAAACACAACCATACCATAAAATCCA
>CAEMYA010000029.1:2714227-2738470 GCA_903131615.1 Diplodus sargus
TGGAAGAGGTCACTATTAACAGCTCAGCTCAGTGAGAGAAATTCACTCTACCTTCATCAGTGGAGGGTTCCTTAGGAAGAGCTAGGGCTGAGAAATTTAAGCAAAGCACTTTGAGGGAGGAAGAAAAGATATGTTAGCATTTTCATATTTTGATATTTAGAAGGGATGCAGCTACTTTCACAACTACAAATTCTTAAAAACATCCCAAGCTAATGTTATACATTGACCTACTTGTAGCTTAACATAGCATTTAAGCATTCTGCTGTTTGAGAATTAGACAGATGCACCTGGTGCTTTAAAGACATTAAACAGCTGGTGTGCATGAATACTACTAGACATGAATGTTCCAATCTGCTTTGATGCACAGAATTTATTGTGTGGTTTTCCTAACAGATTATCACGGTGGAATAGTTGGTATAGCAGAGAAGCTATGCCACTTTCATCAAAACCTATTACAAAGCTATAGCAATGACGTCATGTCATTAAATACGATAAACAGTGATTCTGGAACAGATCTGCGTCTTTCTTATCCCGTTAATAAACATATTACAGCATGTAACCTTATTCTGTCCGTTCGAAAAAAAGTTGTACTAACTGTTACAAGCAGCATTGGCCGTCAGGCAGGTAGCTAACATAAAAAATTTTTGCTAGCCTACCTGCTGCGAAATTACACTAATTGTACAAGACAAGTAGAGCTATTTTATCCAGTGTAATGTATCACTTACCACTTTCTTGTTTTTTCTTTTCCTCCGCTTCCTGTGTCATTGCACTTTACTGCATTGACTATCAAAGGGGCGCTCACACCGTTTGTCGTTGCATTTTATTCATAACCAGTCGTTGTCTTGGAGCCCCAGGCCAGCTCGGGGCCCCAAGCAATTGCTTGGTTTGCTTGCCTTCTCGCGATGGGCCTGGTAGTCCTGACCTCTGTTGGCTTGAAACAATGGCTCCAGCTCGATCTGATCAGAGACAGGTCTCTATAAAGATATAGGCACAACGGTTTCTGATTTTCCATTGTTTTGCCAACCTGAGTCCCATTTATCCGTTTCATTTTGCTGGAACCAGACATTAGCCAGGAGCTAATCCAAGCTGGATGAGCCTTTAGGATGTGACTCTTGTCAACAGGGCAGTGATCATCTCAAAGTCCTCTTAAGTTTTCACTGTCACTGTTCCTCCAGTTTATAGTGGCCATTTTTGTATTGTTTTGTTCATTTATATGTTGGAAGGGATTGTTTATGATGATTATATGCATTTGACTTTGACTGCCCAGTTAATGCCCAGTTGATTTGAGATGCAGCAAAATCGCTTTGGAACATATTGCAGGGGAAAGTTGTGACCCATTGTAGCTTACCAAAATCATTGCAATTGAGATGATACACCATCACGTCTGGTACCATTGGTGTGAAATGGCAGATTTTCAGAACTTTGATGGGCATGTCATAAGTACACTGATCAGCCACAACATTAAAACCAAATCCAAAAAGCTCTGGTCTGTCAAGGCATGGTCATAGAACCAATGGGGGTGTCCTGTTGTGTCTGGCACTGTGGCGTTTGTAGTGGATACTTTGGGTCCTGTGAGTTAGGGCATGGATCCAACTTGTTCTGGAACGTTTTACACATGCTGAATCAGATATGGATCTGGGAGATTTGGAGGCTATTTGACACCCCTAGCTCTCTGTCACATCCCTGGAGCGGTCCCTGAGCTGTCTTTGTAGTCTGTCAGTGTGCATTATCGTATTGGGGGGCAGCTGCCATCGGTGAGTGCCGTCTCCATGGGGTGGTGTACTTGGTCCACAACAGTGTTTGGATGGTTGTGTTTATCAAGTGGCATCCACATAAATGCCACAAACTCAGGATTCCCAGCAAAACATCACATTATAATGAGATGATCAATGTTATCACCTGTCAGTGGTTTTAAAACCAGGTGAAAAGCATGACCTGGTCCGAGGTCAACATTTATGGGATCTGGCTCAATGTTCACCATCCATCACGTTTTGAATGTTGAATAGTGTCTCTCTCACGTAACCTTTAATGACTGCTTGAACAATAAATCCCCATCAAGGACTTTTATTTGAAATTAGCCATGGCACATTGTTATAGAACATCAGACAATGGCCCTGCACCTGTCAGTGTTTATTTCTGTACTGTCCCTTACAAATAAATTGTTAAAAGCCACAGTCCTCACTCTCTGCAAAATGTATTCAAACATCTATCTTAACCTAAGGTGAGCAGTCTGAGGCAGACAAATCAAGGGGTATGGAGTTAATATTTTTACAGTAGAATTTCTTGTTTTGAGTGAAAACATATTAGGAGATGACTCTTTTAATGGCAATGATTACAGGGAGAGAGAGTATTGCTTTAAAAAATAAAATGTATTAACCTATCCTTAATATTTGTTAAGGCAAAAGAGAGATCAGGGAGTCGCAAAAACTTCAGGACTAAAATAAACTAAAAGTCACATAAACAGCACATGATCACCGTTGAGTTCCTTTAACTAACTTGGAGAATAAATGAGATGCCGCAACAGGATGTCGGTTTGCAGTCTTTTTTCTCATCTTTCTAGTCTTGTCCTTCACAGAAGTACAAAAACACACGCATAATTGCACCACATACGCACACACACAGTCTGGCAAAGTCCTTATCATGGCTGGTTTCACACTCGTCTCATTTATGTCTTGTTCCACTGTCTGCCAGCCAGTGTTCCACCACATTTATAGGCTGGAGAGAGTGTGTGTGTGTGGTTGTTTTTTCTGTGTGTTTGCATGCAATGTATATGTACATGTCTTCGAGTGTGTGAATGTGTGTAACTGGACAGCGCGTTGCTCTGTCTCCACAGGCAGCCAGACCACATCTGATCCGTCCCAACATCTATTAACACTCGTATATATCTTTTATGATAACAGAAGTTGATGGACTAATGTTCTATTAAAGATTAACACAGAAGTCTGTATGAACACACAAATATCCTGAGGTTGCTATTAAGAGGAATATTTCCACGCTGAGTCGACCGCAGCGAATCAGGGCCCCTCACATGCTTTTAACAAGAGGCTACAAGTGACCAATGACATCAGCTTCAGAATGCATGTGTGTTTGTGTGTGTGTGGTTCCAGTTGGTTGAATTTTGTCCAGTACAGAATGATACATTTTGAAATTAGGAGGTACTGAGAAGCCTGGTAATATGAGGGAAACAAAGAAACACTGCACACATGAAGACGTCGCTTACACGCTTCTATTGTCCACCTGTTCCATGCATCTAGGTTGCACACCTCATACTCCTGTTTCTACATGAAAGACAGTAGCTATCACCTAAATTGTGCCCTGCTGAGCACTCTGTGTGTACACTGTAGGGGTGGAACGGTTCATATCCACATTTCGGTTCATATCACGGTTTTGTGGTTACAGTTTTCGGTTCGGTATACGTTGATCGTTGCGAAAGTCAGTTATGTCTTGTATAGTCAGGTTAAAACTGAAAGAATGAGGCAGTCTGACATTTGATACATCATTGTGACAGTCTTAGGTTAAAAGTAGGTAAGATTCTGGCACTGCAAGAGAGGAGACATTGCTAGTTCCAACTCCAGCAAAGAAAGTTATCTTTAACAAATTAAGTAATGTTATTTAATAATTCCTCGTCAGGTCTCTTCATAAAGTGCGGGAATTACCGTGTTGCTGAAGTTGTTTGCGGGAGGGGATTTCATATCGTGGCTCGAGTGTTTTAATCATACAACGAAATCCTGCACCCTCCACCACGGCAAAATGCTGCATAATCTTTGGCTATGAAACACCACTCCTATTGTTATGCATTTTGCTCTGTCCGACTCGTCACTGTAAGGCTGTTTAAAAGCTGCGGGGAGCAGTAGTCGCATTACAGCTAGCATAAACAACACGTGTTGCACAATGCTTGCATACTGTCGCACTTTTGTCAACAACTTTCTTACCACCGTCATCGTTTGTCACTCTAAATACAAAGAGGTCCCAGCAGACCTTTACAGTGCTTCTAGCTCTGACTCTTTTCCACTCACCATGCCCACAAACGTCTCCACATCTGACCCAAAGATACTCTATTACTATCTGCTACACCACGCTCTTCTTCTTCTTGTTAACTGGCGGTTGGCATCCAGCTCAGTACCACCACCTGCTGGTGTAGTGTGTACATGCTTTGCCTCGTTAGTAAATGAGAAAAAGGAGTTGCACATGCCTATGAACCAAACGCGACACACGCAAACCGAACCGAGACAGTCGCACCGGACGATGCGGACGGTTTTCCTAAACCGCTCCATCCCTAGTACACTGTCAAAAAAATGAGAACAGGAATTGTTAAAGATATAATATTTAGGAAAGATATATGTTCTGTATTAACATTTATAAAAATGACCAGAACTTTGTGATACATTTTTTTGAGTTTGGTATTTACATTATCGCAAATCCAACAATGTTCAAACCCACATAAATCCAAGTTTACTAAAAGGAACATTTAGCACATGCATTTTATTTGGTTGCCCTTTGCTGGAACTTCCCGAATGGAGAAATTATCAACGTGACTAAACTCAACACAATAAAACTTTAAAACCCTGACTGTGAACACTTGTGACTGAATCACTTCTGTCATAGATTTTGTTTTATTTATTTATTTATTCATCTATCTATCTATCAGTAATGGTGGTTGTTTAATGGTTTGCTCAACACCAGCAGAGTAGGGTGTAACATCAGAATCGGGTGCGACCGCAGGTGTTTGTTCTCAAGAAGATCTGTCTCTGCACCCAGCTCTCTAGCTGGCTCTGAGCAGCTGAGCAGCTGAGCAGCTGAGCAGCGGCTTGCCTCCCTGCTCCGTCCAGCCCTCTGCAGAGTTTATTCGTGTTTGAAGTATTTTCTGGGTTATATGTGGCAACTTTTGCTCTATTTCCTTACTGTGTTCTTGCACTGTCCCTTCCACACCTGCACTTCTTCACCATCATTAGCCATGCCCTGTCTCCACTGTTCTGTTTCCCTCTGTTTTCCTGATTTTCCCTCCACACCTGTCGTGCATCCGTCTCATTAGCCGTTCCCTGTTCCTTGTGTCCTTCTCTATCCATCTCTCTGGTATCCCCTGCTCATTACCATCACCTGTGTTTCTCCGCATTACTCCACCTGCACCTCATTCCCTCGTTAGTTCGTATTAAGTTCAGTCTTTGGTTCAGTCTTTGTCGAGTCATCTGTCGGGTTCCCCTGATCCTGTTGTTTTTGGCTGTACCTGCTGTCAATCCTGAAAAAAGTTCATCCACTTATATAACATTCCTAAATATATTGTATGTTCCTGCACATACCAACACTTGGTAAATGTATTTTGTTCTGTTTTGAAAGAAAACCCCTGTAGCAGTAGAAAGAGCATAGTGAATGTTTAACATGGATGAAACTTGCGCTCTCAGTTCATATCAGAATCAATGCGGCAGTTGGATGTCACTCCTGTCACTGGGAGGCAGGCTTATAGAAGTGTAAGCCTTATGATAGTAAGAGGGTCATGTCTTATGTTAGGATTATTGTATGTTTTTAGGGCTGCAACGATTACTCGAGTAACTCGAATAATTCGATTACAAAAAATGATTGAGGCAAATTCTCTTCCTTCGAGGCTTTGTTTAATTCCTATCACCCACGTTATGTGGCCTGCTTAGCTCAGGGATCATTTTTCCACACACACCGCTACATTAAGAATTGAGTTAGCACGATGGTGGAGAGCCAAGAAGCCGTCTGTTAAAGTGAGAGAATGTCCAATGTCTGGGTTCATTTCACACTTAAAAAAGAAGATAACAAAGTGCAATGTGTCTACTGCAAAGCAGAACTGGCGTACCACAACAGCACGTCAACAATGATGCAACATCTGAACCGAAAGCATCCAGTTGTTAACACCAGCTCACCAAGTGCAATCACGCAAGCTAATGTAAACATGGATGTTAGCTAATTTAACTGAGCCTACCATCGCTAGTTAGATCGTACGGTATTTGTGGAGGCTGTAGCCTGATGTTGGTATGACTAGATATCATGTGAAGATGTGGAAACTAAGTCATGTTAAATTGCAAGAGAGTAATAGACTACACCAAATAACTCCTTTCCACACAGGCACACACACACAAACACTCATCTCGTCTCTCTCACTCTTCCTCGCGCACGCATGCACACATAAACAAACACACACCATGTACATAAATACATGTATTGTTTTGTTTCAGGAATAAAAGCCAATAGCTTGGTCTATTTAACAGTCCTGTCATTTTCATTACGCATTATTTGGTATTATTGTTTAATAATGCAAAGTTATTTTTTATTAAATTACTTGATTAATCGAGGGGATAATCGATTCTAAAAATATTCGATAGCTGCAGCCCTTATGTTTTTAGTCCTCTGGCTTTTTATTGTATTTGAAATACCCTTGTGTTTTGTGATTATTGTTTTTGTGACCGATGTGAATAGAAATGGACAATAACAAACTATACATGTTACAGCAGCGATTAGACAGCAAGGTTTGTGTGTTATTTTATGGTCGGGTCGTGGACCAGAAAGTGACTCAGTACACAAAAAGACATACAGACAAAAAGACAAAGATTGAAAAAACACACACACTGATAGAAAAACAGAAACACACAAATGAGTAAGCACTCACACGCATGTACGAGCGTGCACACACACACAGACACACTCACACACACACACACACACACACACACACACACAAACACACACTTTAAGTGTAAATATTTACCCACTTGATCTGTTTTAGTTGTTGGTTCGTCTTTGGGGACATTTTTATTGAACTATGAAACAAAACTTTTGTGTCTTTCCAAATAAACGCTTCACACCACTCAGATTTGTTTTTGTTCCCAGCATTGGAAACTGTGGGAGGCCTTACAGGAGACTCAGTGTCCAGACCAGTGCGTCCTCCACTCATCACGTTTGATGTTTTTACTGTTAATTTGCTTTTTCATTGCTGCCACGTTTGTCTTGGTTGGGATTTCTTCTTCCTAAGGCTACTTGGTGTCACTGGTTTCTTCTTAATGATTTCTTTAATAGTTTATTTACTAACGAGTAAGAGCTCTGTGTTCCGTAGTCTTCCACATCACACATATCTAGGTCACCCACAGAAGATTTAAATGTAACCGCACCTGATACTGAAAATCAACAAAGAGCAGATTGTGTTGAAGTGTTGACTGTGTAGAATTACATCCAAACAATGCAGCATTGCTGTTGCTAAATGCTAGCCTACCTGTTGAGTGGGTGGCAGACCAGAGCCAAGAATATGGAATGCACCCAAGGGTCTGTTTAGTCCTACAGAAGATGTAAATCTTTAACAACCACTCTTAAAAATAAATTGTTATTCTTCAAAAAATGCTCAATTTCCTATAAAAGCTGGTTACTGTAGTTTATAGCAAATGTTACTCAAACAGTGATATACATGCACACACATATATTTGTGCATTTGTTGGCGACTGGATTAATACACAAAATGTTCACTAGATATTATTTATAACATCATGATAATGTGTGTTCATATTGATTAATGAACATGTCACACAGTGCAAAGTTGTAATTGATTTTAATACATTTAGGAAAACAATGGAGCTGGATTTTTTAAATAAAAAGTTATTGATTTAAAAATGCACTATATTCACTGCAAGTCAATAATAATAAATGATCAAATAAATGTAGTAGAGTAAAAAGAGTAATATTTGTCATTTAGAATGTAGTGAAGTGGAAGTGTGTAGTAGCAGGAAAGAACTGTCTGAGTTCTACAGTCTGCAGCCAGCAAACTGTACCACCCTAACACGAGTAAGCTAACATTAGTATCATTAACATTAGCTAACATTAGCAACATTCATTTATTATGAATTGATTTTCATTTTAATCTAATCTAATCTAATTTAATTAACATTAGCTAGCTAGCATTAGCAATGTTTTAAGGTTACCATGCATTAGCAACATTATTGTTAGTTACCTTTATCAATTTTAACTTATGCTAGCTAGCATTAGCAATTTTAGGTAGTGCAACAAACTGGCAACCACTCGAGGTGGGGGATGATTTCGAACATCAGTGATGTTGTAATGTGAGTACAATGGCAGTGTAGAGACGGAATGCGGAATACATCAGAGTTTGAAAACAGACAATACACTCTAGTGTGTCTTGATGTAAGATACAAGACATTGTACTATACATTTATTTATATATATATATATATATATATATATATATATATATATACATATATATATATATATATATATATATACATATATATATATATATATATACTGTACTGTACTGTATATATATACTGTATATGATCCTGTGTTAGTTTAAGCACACTATATAGACACAGTAATTTTAGACAATTTCCACTGTAACAAGTGTCATAAAACATAAATACAGTCAGAAACATAAACACAAGAAATGATCTCAGACACTCATAACATTAAACATTAAACATTTCTGTCACTGGATGGAAACAGAGGTAGAAAACTACCCAGCATGCCCTGACACATTCATCCCAGACATGCCTCATGCTGCTTTATTCGTCTTTGAATCCGACAATTGCCAGATTGCTCAGGTTCACACACGCGCACGCACTCACACGCACACACAGACTCACACAAACACACACACAGAGACACATGTGGCGCCTTTTTGTAAATCAACCCCACATTTTTGTTATAACAGCGTTCAGGGCTCACAGTTTGCATTAATCTGAGGTTGAATATAGAATATATAATAGGTAAAAATGCAATAACAATATTTATATAACATGTCAACAACTTTACAAAGACATTTAAAAGGAAAACCAAACAATAATAAGTTAGTCAGTTACCCTGATACAAGGTCACAAGCTCATGTAGTTTAATAAGGAGGACAGAGACATCTTTATAACCCAAAAGATTTCAGATCTATAATCTTCAATTATTGAACAGCGACGGTTCTCTGGGGTCATTTCAAGACCAAGCAGGATGCTCCTGATGTGTTTCATGTGCGCCATACCTCTGTGATTCTGCAGAAGACGGAGGCTTTGATTCACGCGGCTAATTGTACGTTTGTGACTGTGAGGCCCCAGCACTCATCAAGCTGTCAGAGTGCAACATGTCTGTGCGATCAGAGCGTTGACACACTGTGTTACTGTAATCAGACAGTCCGTGTGTGTGTGTGTGTGTGTTAGTCAGTGACTAACGGTGCTAATAGACAAACTGAGTGTGTCGTCTGTGTGTTTGTGTGTGTGTTCAAAGATCAGTGCGTCAAACTCATCAAATTACTATTTATGTTCGACTTAAATATCTGTGTTTAAATGTGCTTGCGTGTGCATTCGTAGCCTTGCATGCGTCCTGCAAATTATCTCAATCAATGTCTATTCTGAATTACTGATTTTGGTCCATTAGAAATGTTGTCAAAGCACCAAATACTGTAACGTCTACATCCACCTGGTGTTTCTAAGCAGCAGCTGTACTATTTTGTTGTTTAACTTGATGTAGTGTTGGTTTATCTCTGCTGCTTCTTTAGCAGCTTTATTCATCAGTTTTGGACTTTAAATTGGCTAGTCCCCCGTGGAGTAATCAGTGATTATTAACAAGAATTGGAAAGGGGAAAAAAAATACAAAGCATTATGTTTCTGAGATGTGTGGTAGATCAAGTCGGCATATTCATGCCTTTGTGTGTGTCTGCGTCTAGATCATAAATCTGAAAATGTGTGTGTTTATGTGTGGTAGATGTAAACAGCTCTGCATGTATGTACAGTGTGTACGTACCCAGCCTGTATGTCAGACGTCAACACACACTCAGACTCAGACACTTTACGAGCCAATCAAGTTTAATGATTCGGCCGCCTCAAAGATGCTGCAAGTGTAGAATCTAAATTACATGAGAATTTAGAGAATGTGTGTCTGTCTGGATACAACCCACCTACAACAACCTCTCACCACTTCAAATCCACTATCTCAGACTGACTTTGCTGTTCTCAGTGAGCGGGATCTGAGCAAAACATTTTTATAGTATCCGAAGAAAATCTGACAATAGCAATCTTGGTGGAGCATGTTTAAATATGAGTCATTAAAACTATGTTAGGTTGAGAAACTGAGGGCTCAATTTACGGGATAATTAGATGCATCTTGCATTCAGTATAATAATGAGAATAATCATTTTAAAAAAGAAAACAGTTTTGCGTTTGTATCTTATCCATCATTCAGTGGTCCTACAAGCTAATTTAAAGCACAAACTAGTGCACTGGTGCAAAATACTAAACATGCTGTAATGTGCTAGTGTTAGTGCACACGAAACAGCTCAAAATACCCTTCCTGACCTATACTATATCAGATAATGACAATCAAATACGTCTTGCACAGTGTCTGATTGATCTGATTGGCTGTTATGGACAGGATATATTGGAGGTCATGTTGTAGTATTCTGTTTTAACACGATCCACCAGCCACACCTTTTTATTCTCAAGGTCAGAATGGTAATCTAAGGCTCAAGATATACTTACTTTCAACAATGTGTTCAGGCTGACTTGTGTGTTCTGCGTCCGCTTGGAGCTACGGTTGTGCACGTCTTCAGAAATTAACGCTACACGTACTCAAGATGCAGTATGCATACGAACAGTAAGGAGCAGTCTAGTGCCAGGATTGGGGTTGTGACAGAGACTAAAATCATTACCATCAGCAGCAGGTTCAACGATGGATCAAAAAGCTAATGCATGTGCCCATCTCTCTCTTTTTTTCTCTCTCTGTCTCTCACAGAAGTCATACTGGGCCATCAGAAGGCCTGGGACCTCCTCCTCTCCCCTCCGTGGTTGTGGCTGCCCTATTTCCAGACATTTCTGGATCTACTTTCTCTAGCACATTCAGCCTCTCCTCTGGATTCTCACTCTCTCCCTTGTGTGAATGATGCATCTTGTGTGAATGATGCATCTTGTGTGAATGATGCCCTTGTCTCTTTTCACACTTTGTGAATGGTGTCCTGAGCTTGTCACTTGAGTGTTGTGTGTGTCATGCACAGATTTCTATGAAAGAACAGATATCAGGCATAAAGATGGCGCCCATTCAAACCAATTAAAATGTATAGGGCATACACCAGTACTTATGCCAGTAAGTAAACTGGCTACCGCATTTACTTTTTACTTTACTTACCTGGTCATGCAGCCGATTGGATACCAACAGTAGAGTTTACCCCGCTGGCCCCGCCCACAAGTCCCCGCTTTGGCCCATATACTTTACATTGTGATGTCGTCACAGATTTTTAAATCGCTTTCGGGCAGCTCACGGCAAGTTTTACAAATATAAAACATCCATAGATCAAAAAAATCACAATAGAAAGAGTCATAATCAACATTGTTTGCAGTTATCAGTGTCCAGTCTGCAGTTTTACTCTGTTCTAATGGCGGTCTATGGGGAAAATGTTGCAGGGGACATTTTTTTTTCTGCAATACCACAAGTGGCCACCATGCCAGATTGGAAGCAAAGCTGGGCGTGAGCCTCTGTCTCTCTGGCCTGCTATCATGTGGGTCAAATCTCATCTGGAAGTGGCTTTAACATCCTCCCTAATCCATATCTTTCATATATGTTAAAGGAGAACTTCGGTCAATTTCTACATGCAGCTTTATTACTCAAGCTACCCTTGACTTGCCAGTACCGAAAACGCGAACACTTTCGGTCCACCCCTTACAGGGCTCCTTGAACGGAGAGTTAGCATTGACCGCTAACAACATGGGGTCACGTCTTTACATTGTGTTTTAAGCCTCTTAACATGCTCCAAATATCACCCCAAAAGCTATGCAACATCAGCAGACACCTTACAACACAGCACTGTAGCGTTTATGACTCACAATGAATAAAACAGTGGTTAAAACAGTGTGTTTGTGCAAGCACCTACACACCGTTTGTTGACATCCCGTCTTCCCGTAGTCCAAACTAGTCGATCTGTCAAGCGTGGGCTTACTCCCTCACTGGCAGAGACGGAAACTTTTGCAGACAGAAATGTATTCCAGCATTTTCGTTTTATCTGTTCATAGCGTACATGTCCATGTTACAGCCTGTCATGAGCCATGAGCCTTACAATAGCCTGTCATGAGTCCACTCGCTCTGCACTGAGAGCTAGCTTGTCTGCGCATGATCGTAGCTCGTACAGAGAGGGGACTCGTCAGTGGCGATCGAAGCTGTTTCCGAAATAGTCACTATGTAGAGCTTGTCTGATATCTAAGTAGAAGACATCGATGACGGACCTTTTGAATTAGATGGTAGACCATATTTGTTCGAACCGGAGTATACAGATGAGGAGTTACTTGCACTAGAGAACGAAAGACCTCTGCTCTCCTCTCTGCAAGAAGACGGAGCATGGGCATTAAGCTCGGCGCTGTAAACAAACAGATAGTAGATGGAGAAACCGAACGCAAGAAGAAGAAAACGAAAATGGCTAGTGCAAGGAAACCAGAAGCGTTTGTGTGGACCGATAATGAGGTCAAACTGCTGCTGCGACTCACACTCAACTACAAGGTGAGTAAGTTGAAAGAAACACGAACACAAGCAGTAGTCCGCCATTGTTTTTGTTGTTGTTGTTATGAGACGTCGCGGGCTTCAGAGGTCAGAGGCAAGAGGTCGAGGGGTGGGGCGATGGCGTCATCGTTTCGGAAAGTATGCGAATTTACCGTCCACAGGAAAACGGGAGGGCTACGTTTTCTGATGTTTCCACCCTGAGACCCGGTTTCAAAAAAGTGCGTTTTCAGGATCCGTGTGGACGATCGGCCAAAACGATGCAATACATGTGTGTTTCCACAAAAGAGCGTTTCGTCTGGAGGGCCTCTCAGTGCAGAGCGAGTGGACTCATGACAGGCTATTGTAAGGCTCATGGCTCATGACAGGCTGTAACATGGACATGTACGTTATGAACAGAAAAACGAAAATGCTGGAGTACGTTTCTGTCTGCAAAAGTTTCCGTCTCTGCCAGTGAGGGAGTCAGCGCACGTTGACGGATTGACTAGTTTGGACTTCGGGAAGACGGGATGTCAACAAACCGGTATGTAGCTGCTTGCACAAACACACTGTTTTAACCACTTTTTTATTCATTGTGAGTCATAAACGCTACAGTGCTGTGTTGTAAGGTGTCTGCTGATGTTGCATAGCTTTTGGGGTGATATTTGGAGTATGTTAAGATGCTTAAAACACAGTGTAAAGACGTGACCCCATGCTGTTATCTGTCAATGCTAACTCTCCGTTCAAGGAGCCCTGTAAGGGGTGGACCAAAAGTGTTCGCGTTTTCGCTACTAGCAAGTCAAGGGTAGCTTGAGCAATAAAGCTGCATGTAGAAATCGACCGAAGTTCTCCTTTAACACTCTATCTATAATTGTCATGTCACTATGCTGGTCTATTCTGAACACACATAATCTGTTTTCCTTGTTTCCTCTCCGTTATAGGGTATTTGGGGTAGATTTTCCTCATTCTAATAAAGGCTCTAATGATGGAGGGAGTCACATGCTGTTCATATTGTAAATCCCTTTGATGTTAATTTGTGATTTTGGATTTTGGGGCTATAAAGATTTTAATGGCTTGACTTGAAAAAGGACGTGATGTAACAGTGGTTAATAAATAGATATTGAGCAGAGCGATCGCAAACTGTAAAACAGTTGATGAGAGCGATCCCTGATGAAGATGTCGAATGTGAAATTTGCCCTTTGACGTGTGAAAAATTACAATATCACGTGCTATTTTTCAGGGTTTCACAAATGTTCACTAAAGAAGGTTTCACTTTAACATGGCAGTTACATATGTTCATATTCAATGCGCTTCATTCACAAGTGGAGTAGAATCTGTAGTCTGGTGGTGTGTTGTTGGGTTGAGCATCGTGAGGCAACACATCAGAATAAAAACTTTTTTGTCCATCATTTTAGCTGCAATAGAAATGCACGTGAAGGCCAACATAAACAGAAGTGTAATGTGAAAGTACCTTTATCATTTTCACAAGCACAGTTTGACCGAGCTCCTCCAAATATGTTCAACGTACAAATATAGACAAAGAGACACATACAGAAATTTGCAAAATGCTACTTTGAACTTTCTTTCTTGGAAACATACCATAGACGCATTCCATAGACTGTTACACATACACACAGAGAGAAAAAATGACATGCCTCTCCCTGTGTTCAACAGTTTAAGACAAATCAGTCTGGTCTCGCAGACAAATTCTGAATTACCCAGAGGGACCTCAGTCAGATGAGTTTCTTCTGTCTGTGAGGAAGCTGAATCACTGTCATCCCACCGCCACCTTATGCTGCTGTTTTTTCCCAGAGCCTGTCACTACATGTCCTTAAATTAACTTCATACACAGTGTGTGTGTGTGTGTGTGTGTGCGCGTGCGCACATTCTGTCTGGGCTGTCTGCATGTCTTCATCCATGTATTTGTCTTTGCATTGTGTGTGTGTCTGTGTGTGTGTCTGTGTGTGTGTGTGTGTGTGTGTGTGCTAGTGAGTGTGCGTTTGCCCCCACACCACCACAGCACCAACCACAGGAAGAGTGGGAGAGAGAGGAGAGGTGGACCACTGAGCGGTTAACCTCATGACATCACAAGCCCTGCTCCGATTGGCTGCTGCCGAAAGCTGGAGGGTTTATAAGCCAGCCGGGAGCCTCAGTTTCAGCAGCAGCATCACTGAGCAGCAAACAGCATCCAGGGAAAACCCAGGAGATAAACTCAAGACAACCCACGTCCGTCTGCTTCCGTTCCAGCCACTGAACTCCTGAAGCTTCTTCCGACTGCAAACAAGGTCAGAATGAATATATGACAAACTGAGCATTAATTTCACTGTGTACAGTGTGTGGTTGGAGTTTCTCTGCAGCTCCGGTGGTGTGATGAGAGGTGGGAGGGCAGGTTAATATTTGTTCAAGCTGCTGGAAATATGCTTTATTTAGCCTCAAAGAAAACAATTCGACATTTAGAAACTTGCACTGTGAAAAGGACTGATGTTTTTTCATGCATTTTAAATACACTACATGGCCACAGGTACGAGGACACCCCTTTAAATACTTCTGTGTACTTTTGGTCTTGGGCTGTATTTGATTAAAAGGGACAGGGCCTCTTCCAGTGAAAAGAAATCTTCAGGCAGCATGTGCTGATATTGTAGAGAAAAGTGATTCCAGCAATAATTTGGAGAAGGCCATCCATCTCTACGCAGAAAGCCAGGTCAGTAAAGATAGGGTTTTCCCTTTTTATACCCCATCCAACATCCTTGGGATGAACTGGAGCACCAAGTCTGAGCTGGGCCTCCTCATCCAACATCAGTGTTGGACTTTACTAATGCTCTCGTTGCTGGATGGGAACAAACCCCTGCAGTCAGGTTCCAAAATCTAATGGAAAGTCCAAAATCATACAAGTTAAAGCTTTTACAGCAGCAAACTGATGACATGTCAGCTGTCACATATAGTGAACAGTCTCTATTGGTTGTCCACGTACTTTTGGCCATCTCCTGTAAGCAAGTACAAGTACAGACTTTTCCGGAACTAAACAGCAAGCATTTCTTTCAGCAGCAATATTCAGTTTGTATTTTCTTATTTGCCTTTCTCAAAAAACAAAACAAAACACTTAAATCTGTATGTAGCTTAGAAGAAGTCTGGCTCTCTTTTTTTTTTTTAAAAAAAGCCAGTTTCGTGCGATTCTCTGAGCAAAAACCCAACGCAAACTGAACTTATGAGAGCAAATGTCATTTGTTTTGACATTAACATAAGACATAAGGCATATAACAGTGGTGGAGTAACATATATGGTGTAGTTTTCCAGTTCAGTAACACTTTTCTTTGTGTAAAAGATCATTATAACAACTGAGAGACAGTCAAGTATGAAACATACTTGTACAATATTATCAGAGTCAGTGTTGAGCAAACTCACATTAAACCCACATGAGGGTTTGGTTATCCGCCATAAAAGCTCCACAGTTTATTGCACTTAATTACAAGTTCTTTTTTAAGATTTTATGGAGGTGTAAGTCCGCCAGTGATTGGCCAGAGGTGAAGCTGGGGGCGGCAGTGCTTGATTGGCTCATTAGTGTCACAGTGACACCAGGGCAGGAAGAGGAAGCTGTGGGCAGCAGGAAACAAGGGTTTGGATTATTTGTCACATGACCAGGACCAGTCCCGACTAACCACACTGAGTAAACACAGTGACAAAACACACACACACACACACACACACACATACACATGCAGTTTGACTACCACCTCAGTCAGCAGAAAAGAGTTATGAAGAGGTTCTGGTTCTTTTTAGTTTCTCAAAGTAACACCTTAATCCCAACAGAGTTTCTTAAAATTGAAATCAAACCGAGAACTGAGAAGTTTGCTGATTTTGTGACATTTTCTTGATTACTGTTGCTGGCTAGTTAGCTACCAAGACAAGCGAGTTAGTAGCCTAGCGATTATTTTATGCTAGTTATAAAGAAAGCCATGATACATCGAAATTACATAGTTCTCATCACGCTTGGTTTGAAATGTGCCTCTGAAAAACCTCAGTTTGGATGGCCATGTAGCCCCGACGCTTCACCTTACTGCTCCATCCCCGCAGGACTCAGGACGTCCTACTGCTAGGCGTGAACATTCAAAACGAGCGGTATAGCTAAGTGGTGGGGTCAATGATTCCATTTGGATTGAGCCTTTATACTAGGTTAAGCTAATTCCCCCCGCTGCTTTAACTTTGTTTCCATCGCACAAATTTGAGACTCATACCGATTATGTCATGTAACTCTCGGAAAGGAAGCCAAAAAGTGAATTTCCCAAAAATGTCGAACTGTTACTTTAACCACAGTTACATGTCTAATCCTCACCATAACAAGAAGACACAGATGCATTCATATTGCTGTACTTGTGGGGACCCTCACTGATGTTAACATTCCCTACCCCCGAATGACTAGAATGACTGGACAAGATATCCCCAGTTTCTGAATATGTGTCAACTCTCGAGGTCTAAAAAAACTCAGACTAGTCCTCACAAAGATAGATGTACATAAATACACACACGTCCGTACAATCATATGGGCGTCTGGCATGTTCCTGCTGCACTGTGGCTTTCCAGTTATAACCTTTAGAATTACACGGTATAGGACGAGTCCATCATTAAAGACAGAAGCAGACTCTCCGACTGCTCCTCCCACACTGTACATGAAAAGAAGATCTTGTTAAAGTAAGAGAGGGGAAAAGAGATAAAGTACATGTTTAGCAGCTGCTGTGAATTCCCTGCAGTGAAGGGAAGGATGCATTACACTGACTTTTGGCTTATGCTGCTGATGTTTCAATTAGGTAGAGATACAAAGGAAAGTAGTCTAAACATGTACTAGTAAAAATGACTGTTGCCCATGAAAAGACCAAAACCAACAATGAAAGGATCCCACTAATAACTACTGTCTGTGTAGGCAAAGCCTGATATAACTTGTTCTGCTTTTGTCGGGGAGCTCCATTGTTGTCCAACAACTATTAAAAACACATCGATGGACCACACTGATCATTACCATGAACACACACTGTAGTTTGTTTTGACTTAATCTCATCCTGCTGCTATAAAAACTCACTAGAGCATGAAATGTGTATCACTCCTCTGCAGAAAATAGTCCCCAACAAGTGCGATCCTTCCCTTTGTTTGAATAACAGTGATGGAAAAACTGCAAAATCTAGCTGTTTTAGGAAGGAGTCTTCTTTGAAAATGAAATAATATATTTGCATTGGTTTGTATGTTTGTTTTTAAAGCTCTACGTTTCATGTCTAAGAGGAACCCATGAGCTGAGAGCCACAGACAGGGCAGAGAAGTCAGAAAGTATTGAAAACATTGTTGGTTTTGGGCAGATGATGGGATTCGTTGACAAAATGCAAACTACAAAAAGAATGCCGGCCTTATCCTCTGAGTTTTATTTTCGTGTTGGTAGTTTAGCATTTTGCCTTTTCCCGTGATATTACCAAATTCCGACTCTCATTTGTGGAAAAAACCTTAAAACTACGCATTAAGTTCTTGTGTTCCTAAATCATACCTGTTATTATCTCCCACCTTTTGGACCAGAATCAGCCAGAAACTTCCTGTCTCATAGTGAAACAAACCGCAGACCAAAACGATATGATTTCCTCGCACTGATGACAGAGAAAATGTTTTACTGAATCGAAACTGAGTTGTCAAGGACGCATAACCACTCGTTTAGGTCTGTAATTAAGGACTTAATGAGTTCTTGTGACATACCATAGCCTCAGGAAGTCCCACAGCTAGTTAAGTTGTATGACCATACAGCCTCCATTTTTAGGAAGGAATCTGGGCAAGGGGACTGACGTGGAGGCCTCGAGCTCATTTTCAGTTTGACATGTCATTGTGTTTCCTGTGAAGTTATAACCTCCAGTGTGTATTTTAGTGTAGCACCAACTGTGTGTATCATGATTGCGTTTTATTGTGTCATTGTGTCATTGTGTTGTACGATGATGTTTCATTGTGTGACTTGAACCTGCGCGTTTTTTTGGTTTTCTGCCCATCCAGACACCAAACTGTGAGACGATGAAGGTGGCTATTGTTTTCGTTCTGCTCTTCGCCACGGTTCTCTGCCGACCGGTGAGTCGCTCTTCTCTGTCAAGTCAAAACTTGAAAACAACTGAGAATCACATTCCATTTTTGACGTTAGTTTCCATAAATTTTGAAAGTAGTTTTGGTGTATTTGCTCACCTCTTTCGATTCAACTTGCAAATATCTTTGTTTGCTTTGTAGGCAAAAAAGGTTTTTGACAGTTCGGAGAGCTCTGAGGAAGTGGTGAGTATCTGGAGAGAGAGAGAAAGAGAGAGAGAGAGAAAGACAGAGAGGGAGAGAGAGAGAGAGCACCACGTTGACTGATGTTGGTTGTGTTCACAGGTGAGAAAACCAGCACCTCCAGCCCTCAAGAAACAGGCAGCAGTGGCTCCTCAGGCCCCTGCAGCACCTGTACAGGTACAATATTCATTCAATTAATCTATTTACTCAATGCTAGGTTACCAAACAGGCCGAGCAGGCAATCACCCCAGGGTCCTAGAAACCCAGGGCACGCCCAGAGTGGTTTGTCCCACCAAAAGCTATGTTCAGTTTACGCGCCACAAGGAGTACTACTCATCCTGTGAAAAGAGTTTTATAACATCCAGCAACTCTGTTTCAAGCACACCAACACTAAGTAGGGTAGGTATGATGTGGTCCTACTGGTCAAAATGACTGACATTCATTCCCTGCTGGTATACCACCACTATGTATACTTCCTGATGGCCTAAATTGGTTTGAGTTCTTTGAAGTTTAACATCTCAGCTGTCTTTGGTAAGAAGCTACCATCTGGTGATGCTAAAAAGGCAGAGAGCCTCCACAAGTTTTCTTTGACTGGCATTTGCCTGAGACATAAATGAAGAAGCAATAAATAAAACAGTTCAAGGGGAAAAAAAAGTTAATCATATTCATTTGGTCTGATGTTGCAGGACATTGTAGCAGCAGCTGCTGCCGGCTCAGACGAGAGCTCCGAGAGTTCAGATGAAGACGAGGTGAGAGATCAGCTACTTCAAATCACTTCACATCAAATCAATCATTATTCATCAGGACATGCCTTGTTAAACAGTCAGGTTCTCACACCTTTTGTCTGACTACATTTATGACTTTGTCATTTTTGCAGCAGGCAGCACCTGAAGCTCCAGTAGAAGACAAGTCGTCTGACAGCGCAGACACAGCTTCCACCTCAGATACAGCCTCTGTCAACAGCAAGGACAGTGAAGACAGTGACGACAGTGATGACGACGATGAAACAGAGGAGAGTGTGAGTAAAAACATGCCAATAACACATTTGGCTATATACAGTATACTGCATTGAAGGTTTTTCATGGTTGCCTTCTGAAACTGTAGAATAAGCCTCAGTTAAGAAGGATAATTCAAATCAAGACCGTTGCCAGTCCCTTTTGCATTCAGGGCGACTGCATTGCATGAGTAGGAACAGTTCACAGTTGCAAATGTCATGCAATGAATTGGTCCAGATATCTTGTATGCCTATATTAGTTAACCAATCTTTGAGACCATGTTTCTGACAACTCACATCTGTGTCTCCAGGAAACCGAGGAGGAGGATAGCGAAAGCTCCGAATCAGGCGAGTCCTCTACCGCTGCTCCCACCACCCTCACCCCTGTGATTGTCACAGACGCACCTGTGGTTGAAACCACTCCCGAGCCCATCGAGCCTACCATCGTCACGGACACAGACGCAGGCCGCGGCGACAGCTACGCGGGCTACCCAAGCGACTACAAGTCCATTGACTACGTGGAGGAAAAAACCTACTACAAGGTCCCTGTTCCCTACAAGTCCTACGAGTTGGTCGGCACAGGAAAGAAGACGGCCTATGACATGACAGACGGCAATGAGGTGGAGAAGTCACTGCAGGTGTACAAGGTAAAGGTTAGTTTGAGTTAGTTTGAGAGAATGTTAGGCCGTCAAACAGTAGGGCGTGTTGGTGCCAGCAACTTCCAATGTCAAACTGTCCCCTACAGTTACAACTAACCCTAACCCACAACCGTATACCTTGTACTACCCAACATCAGCTCACATGGGTAGGATTTACAAAATGCCCAACTAATGCCAAATATAGCTAAACTCCAATAAAAACTTACAGCATGAATTAATTATTCTGTTCCACTTCCCTTGTCTTGCTGTCACTTGTAGCAAACTTTAGCTTGCACTAAAATTTAATTTGGCACTTGCACTTTATGTGACACAACTGCTTTCAGTGCTTATACTTCAGCAAACACTTCAACTTTCTCCCCTTGCTGATACTTCAACAGACACTATTTTCACTTTAATCAACTCTCTTTAGGACCTTCACTTGATCCCCTTTAGTAATCTGTTCAAACAGCCGACTTCTTTCGGTGCTTCAACTTTTGGTACAACTATATTTAATTTAAGACTCTGAACATGTGTCAATACAACACAAATAAAAAAGTCATTATGTCTTTTTCTTTCACTAAATAAACAGATAAACAAACATTTATTTCCTCCATTAGTGCAGTGTTTTATTTAAGATGAACTTACACACAAACCAAGCCAACTAACCCTCTCATCCCTCCTCTGCCTCACCTCCAGGCTCTTCAGGTCCACTCTGATATCCTGGAGGAGGACACCAGCACCCCTGAGGTGGAGAGCCAGGGCCTGGACACCTCCTCAGGCACTTCTCAGGACCAGGACCTCCGCCAGGCCTCCCTCCCAGAGGAAGAGAGCACTAGCACCAGCGATGCCACCACCAGCGAAAGCGAGAGCTCCAGCACCCCAGAGGAAGAGGAAGAGGAGGAGGAGGAGAGCGCCAGCACTGCCAGCGAGGGCGACAGCACCAGCGCGAGCCAGGAGTCAGAGGACGAGGAGAGCCAGAGCAGCGAGGAGGCCACAGCCACGCCCGGGGCCGCTGACAGTGATTCAGACGAGAGTGACAGTGCTGAGAGTGACTCAGATGAGCAGGGGGCGGGACCTGACACCACCACTGACATGCCAGTGGTCATCACTGCCAAATAAGCCCTGACCGTCTAGGAAAGGGGGTGGACGGTGGTGTCTGTTAGATTCACAAAAAGAGCGCACACTGCATCGAGGTGTAAAAAACCCCCTCCAGAGCCACATTCCACTGCAGGGCCAAACAGGGACATCCAGGGTTTAATTATTTTTATTCTCAGTGTGATCGAACAAACTCTGTGATACTATGTGCATCTTTTGGGAGAAAGCAATGCTTTTTTTTCCGGGTTATATTTAAATAAACCATTAACTCCAGCAAACTGTGGTCTCGTTGCCCTGGCAAATCCCATGTTTGACCCTGCAGGGGAAAAGTGGTCAATGTAACTATATAGGATGTTGAAATTGACGACTGCTACCTGCAAAAGGAGGTTGACTCACCTCATGACCTTTCTCCCCTTCCACTCTCCCCTCTGTGGGGTAAAAGGTCAAAACCAGAAAAGAACAAAGACACACAGTCAAGTCCTGATATCTACACTAGCACAACACTGCATTTAATCATTGATTAATAACTGCAATATGCAAACCTACATTGTCTTTTTGCTTACAAAAGAAGAGAAAAGTGCAACGTTTATTTAAATACTTGTAATCATTTCAAGCATTATAGAGTTTATACTTGACATTAAGCCATACATTTGCTGCCTGTGTGGCTTAGCTTTGTTGCTCGCTAATATCAAACCTGCTGGTGTAGATAGAAGGATGGAAACAAGAGGTACAGGGTTCAATCATGTATAGATGCAGTACACACATACATACACAGTCCTATTCATTTGCACAGTTCCTACACTACATGTTGTTTGTCCCATGTTGTTTACTGTAATGTAACATATTGTACCATTTCTAAAAAATTAATAAAGATCTTTTTCATAAAAAGAGATGCTGGTTGTTGACATTTGTTTTAGATAGAAAGACAGAGAGGGTGCTGAGATGGCTGAGAAGTTGGATATAAGGAGCTGAAAACACAAAGCATAAAGAGTCATAAAACAATTATATGCAGAAATGCTCAATAAGTTAAAGTGGACTAAGGAGATGTTGATGAAGGCTCTCAGTCATCCAGGTCATGGCAATTCTAAGTTCTGTATTGTAGGCAACTGGACTTGTTTCACTTTCCTGGAGAACGTTCACCTCTCATCCAAGAGGCTTCTTCAGTTCTAACTAAATGTAGGGGACTTGCAGACTTTTAAACTCTGTGTGGGAGTGCCCTGACAGTAAACATTTCGGCTAGATAAGACAGATGGTTTGAAAGAGGGGGAAAGGAATCCATCTGTTCATCTTTGAACAGAGGAGGTGGCCTATGACATTACTTGTCACCTACCTACAATGCAGTACTGAGTTCCCTCCCAAAACAGCTGAACTACCATTCATACCTAGGCTCACTTAGCCCTAGCAACCCACATGAAGGTCGGTTGGGTCAACAACCAACAAGTGGCCCTAACACCTCTGCAAACTCAGAGCACACGTGTCCTAAAAGGGATGTTCCGGCGTAAATTTAATCCATGGTCTAACACACCGTGACACAGAGTAAGACCCCCCCTTCGAGAGATCAAGTTTTCTGACGACTAGTTTATATAGTTTTAGCACCCATCAAAAAGTCACTCATAGCCACAAATAATGCTCAGAACAGCACCAAACTGCACTCGGTAATCAACTCGTCAGGGCTTCCCCACAACGACCATGCTGCTGCAGGAGAGTGGTGAGTTGTGTTCTCTTTTCAGTAGAAATCCGGCAAAGCTAGCAGATGTTTGATGCCTCGAACTATGTGTTGGGACCCTATTTGTACTGTTGCTTAAGTTCGGTGCTGTTCTGAGCATTATTTGTCGCTATGAGTGGCTTCTTGATGGCGGTTTCTTGTTGGAGGCATAGACTGCACTGTATTGTTATCGTGCTGTCTTTTCTGAGGTTGCTAAAACTACATAGCGGTCGGAAAACTTGATCTCTCGAGGCAGGGTCTTACTCTGTGTCACGGTGTGTTAGGCCATGGATTAAATTTACGCCAGAATATCTATATATATAACGACTCTGTTAGGACACTCCCACACATTGATTAAAAGGCTGCAGCTCTCCTTCAGTTAGATATAACTGAAAAAGCCTCTTGGATGAGAGGTGTAACATCTTGAAAAACTAACTAATGATACAGCACTTAGAATGGACTTAGGAGAGGCTGAATGTGACATTTTTTGTAGAGCATCACTCAGCCCTTATTTTAAAGAAATATTTTTTGGGAAATACATACATTCAATGAAATGGGGTGGAAACAGGTTTTTTCTGTTCAAATGCCCACCAACACCTCCAAAGCTCACCAGTAAACACGATACCTAAAAATGACCGTTCATTCATCCACCATGCTTTCTGTGCAGTATCTGCTGGTTGCCTGGCACTAATGCAGTAGTGACATTACTCCAGCTGTTGTACTGCACGAAAGTTCCAGGCTAGCTGTTTCCTCCTGCTTGAATCCTTCAGGCTAAGATTAATCGTCTCCTAATTCTAGGTACTTAACAAACAGTTCACCCAAAAATTACAATTGAGTGATTATCTACTAGCATTCACGTCCATGGAAAGTTTTGTGTTCGACAGCAAAACAGCATTGCAACATTCTTCATTCTTCTTCATTCAACTGAAGTAGCTAGGTTATCTCTCACTGCTTCAAATCCTGGCCTTCTGTTGGCTTACTTTAGTGGGACACTGGTCTATTTTGCCCCACACTTAAAATAACTACACTACAATTTTCGCCATCCATTAGAAAAGTGCTGGCACTGA
>CAEMYA010000029.1:2739598-2754666 GCA_903131615.1 Diplodus sargus
TAAGTATGTGCAGGATTGCAAATAAAAAGGATGTGTGCTACAAGCACATTCAAAAAATTAGCTTTGGAATTTGAAACAGGTTTTTAATTATCTAAGCTACTAATAAAGACAATAACACTTCTAAAATGTACCCTTGGTTATCAAGCTAAGTTTGCTGTTCAAAAACCTTTAAGTGAGAGTGAGTTACATCATGTAACTTTGATGTCTTTATTTTTTTCTAGCCCCCATTAAAGTGATGGAAGTGATTTATGTTCAGTTGTGCACAGACAGGCCGTGGCTTGATGTATTATCCTTCATGAGAAACTAATGGCAGACGCTAAAATATGTCATGTAAATAAATCACATAAATGTGCACAGACACGCCCTTGTGAATTCAGCGATGTAAAGCAATGCAGATTATCAGAGACATGAACACTGTAGGAATGGTGGTTCTTCTGAGTCTGTTTTATTACCAAAACCACAGGCAAGCCGGGACTCCCTGAAATTTCATGTAGAAATCATTGTCATTACATTGACTTAAACATATTAAATAATCATCTTTGTCAAACTTTTTACATCGTTGTTCTGGCTCTGTCCTTCCACAAATGAGGGACACAGCCCGCCCATGGTTTTAATAGATGGCACATGTCAGCCAGTTTGTGTGTTGAAAAGTGATATCATATTATCATTTTGCTATTAGCTGGTTATCTATTACTGGGTTATATATTGCTGATGGAAGAACATGGATATTGAAGGTTACACACCCATCAGCCAGAACGGCAATGGTGCCCCCTGATGTCAGTGATCCCCAGTGTTGGGAAAGTTCACTTTCTACATGAACTAGTTCAAAGTTCATTTCACAAATTTTAAAATGAACTAGTTCAGTTCATTGTTCATAATTCAAAATTTTGAACTAAGTTCACAGTTTCATAGTTTGTTTGTTTTTTTCAATATGTTGCTGCAGGCTATTCTTTTTTAAAATGATTGCCACAGCCCATATAGAACCACAGACAGCAATTATTTTATCAGTTTTAACACCGAAACTGCAGGTTTCCGACAATATACTGCAAAACCAGATGGTCCAGCTGCGGCTGGGAGATGAAGACAGCGGAGCCGCTACTGTACGCCATTAATGCGATTTGGGTGGTAGAGGATCCGTTGTGTCTCGCCGTTGCTGTGTCTCTTGATTTATTCACTTGCACATACCTTGAAAGGCCAGCCGGGTGCTTTAGTTCAATGTGCTGTTTCAGGTTTGCTGTTGACGTTGTTGTTGTACGGAGTTGCATCTTGAAACCCGGCAGGCAAAGTTTACACAAAAAGGTAATGTACGTTTTTCCCACATGGATCATCACTGACATTTTCATAAAATTGTTAATCATACAAAGATGTTGTATTAATGGTGGAGGCAGCGTTTGAGGTAGTGCTGCTGCCTTCATTTGTTTTTGCATCCATGCTTCGCATTTTTGATGACACATGTGGCGGTGCTACTCTGTGGTGGCTGGAGGTGCCAAATCGGGTGTTTTTTCCGCTACATATCAAGGCCTGTTGACATTGTGTTTTAGCCGGGTTTTCACCTGGAAGACTCTATGGAAATCTGGCACTCTCTTTAATGAAGTGAAACCGTGAGAGACTGGCGTTCACAAACGCCAGAATGGACGCATTCACAATAACGTTCATCAGGTAGAATTACAGTATGTTCAGTTCGTGGTCACCCAAAATATGAATGAGTTCATAAAGGATCGTTCACTGAACGCGTTCAGGCACAACACTGGTGATCCCTTTCACCAAGAGACATCAATGCATCCAGCTGCTCAGGAGTGACCCAAATAATGTGATAAAGACTCAAGGCCTCGGCATGGCCAAGCTCCCAATACAGTTGCACAGCTATGGGATGTCCCTCAACAAGTTAGTTCCATGGAGGCCTGCCATCGCCCTGGTGCCAGATACCACAGGATGATCCCAGAGATCCTGTTTCCATGCTCCGATGGGTCAGAGCCAAGTCATGGACCAGACCTCTGTTCATTCATGGACGCCTCATGAATGCTCAATGGGATTGGGATCTGGAAGTCGATGCCTCTAGCTCTAAGACACATTCCTCGGTCTATTCCTGAGCAGTTTTTGTGGCGTGGCAGGAAGCATTGTCCTGCTGGGAGGGCCACTGCCTTAAGGGAGCGCTAGTGCCATGAGGGCGTGGGTACTGCAACAGTGTTTGTGTGAGTGGTGTGTCAAATTGCATTCACATGAATGCCAGGGCCCAATGTTTGTCCTGAAGAACATTTGATTATAACGAGATGATGAATCTCAGTCACATTACCTCTCAGTGGTTTTGAATGTTAATGGTGGACTGGTGTATTGTGATCTTTGCTTCCACTAAATTGCACAAGATCAAAGTGGCTCAATAAAGTTGGAAGGAAAAAAAGCAGCACCTAAACCCACTCTGCTCACTTCACTCAGATCACACTGACACTGACTGAAAAAATATGCATCAAGATCATGTTACTGCATGCTGCATTCTCACCTCAAATTGCTCAGAACCACACTGTAGTGTACTGTTTGGCTGTGATATGAGTGAGTTTTGACAGGAGAGAGAAGGAGTAAAATGCACACACGCACTAACACACACGGTCCCGACAGTGACCAGAACAAAGAGCAGAGTAGCTCACATATACCTCATGTACTCAGGACAACATTACTCTACATATCTTTACATGGTTAGTAGTTGTTTGCCGCAACTTTAATGTTCAAAATCTCACACATTTAATCTTTAGCACTGTTATAGAATAAAGTTCTTCAGTGTTCCTGTGGCTAACAGATGTAAGGAGAAAATGATTTACAAATGAGGATTTTACTGGGGCTGTTATATTACCTTTGGCCTGCTAAAAAGTAAACAGTCTCTCGATGGAACTGAGGATCGGTGGTTTTATCTGACCCTTTCTTGCTGGTTCACGACTTGAACAGTCTCGTAGCCCCCCTCAGACTTCTAACAAACTATGTTTCTTGACAGGTATTTAGTTATTGAATGATGTCCTCATCCTGCAGGGGTTGGCATCCATTCCTCCTGCCCTCTTCCACTTGGCACTGTGCCACTCCTTCAGGGACTTCCTGCTGACAGCTCATCACAGCATTGGAAACATGCCTGAGCTGAGCTTTTATGTAGATGACTAAATTAATAACTGGATAATTGTGATTGCTGTATTGTATCCCTGAGTCGTAGTGAGTGATGTGTGAGTCTGCAGTGGGATTTGAGACACAATGACTCAATCAATAAACCTCTTGAAAGTCAGTCACTTTGTTTGAGCCGACCAGTCTGTTCGGAGATCAGACTGTTAAGAAATAAAGAAAATCAACTTGTAGGATTTGAATGGATGTAACGCAGTTTCTCCTGTCTCTACTTTAAAGTGCTCTGGTTACTGAAACTGAGCTGTCCTCACTGTCCAGGTCAAAGACTGTAATTTACTTATTAGCCTTATATCAATTAAGGCATTTGGTTTGGATGAAGCGAACCCATTCTGTAAGATCCACGGATTTCAATCTCCTTCATGTGAGTGCATGTGCCATATTCTCTCTTTCTCGTTTAGGACGCCACAAAAAGAAGTATAAACATATGATTACATCTTTATACCCATATGCTCTTTTGGAACATGTCATTCCAAAACCACGGGCATTCATCTGCTGCTATAACGGCCTCCAGTCTGGTGACTTACTATCCACCGGATGTTGGAAACCTGACAGCAGGGATTCAACCACGAGAGCATTAGTGAAGTCCAACACTGATGTCAGGTGATAAGGTCTGGCTTTTAGTCAGTGTACCAGTTCATCCCAGGGGGATGGATATTAACCTAGACACAGTTTGATACAGACTGTAATGAAAGACTTCCTTCACTAGATGGGGCTGAGTCCTTGACAGTGCTTCTGGTCAGTTGTGCTTGTTTTGCATTCTTTAGGAAGGATTGAAAAGAACGCTGTTTAGTGTCCGGGGCTTGTTTTTTGTTCATTTAAGCAATTAGAAAAAAATAAGACCGTAAAGGGAAAGATTTGACACACATGCAGTATTCTATCTTACTTACAGTTAACAAAGAAACATAAAAAAGCAAATGAAGCAAGTGACCAGTGTGATTAGGAGTTTGGCAAAAAGGTGAGGACCCAAACACCGACATGTCGGCAGGCAGGTTAGGAACAAAAAGCGAGCTTTAAAGGGGCACTATAAAGTTTTGGAGAAGAAATTATTTTAAATTTTTTCAATATTAATGAGGAAATGATACAAACTCAGAATCATTAATTTTTTGTTTACTGAATAACTGAATAAACAAGCTGTCTCAGGAGAAAATAAGGTTGACAGAACACTGTATGAAGCTAGAAAGGTGGCAGGGTCTGTCACATACAAACAAAGTAAAACAGTATGATATCGTGTTGTTCTTCAAGGTCAGCTTGTTTATTCAGTCATGAAAACAAAGAGAGTTTGTTTATAGGTTGTTGCATACAAAAGAAATCAGTCATTAAAGATCTCCCTTTGGTCAAAAATGACTCTCCCAAAACGACATAGTACACCTAAGCTGTATGAAACACAAGAAACAAAAGGGCAGGAAGCAAAAAAAACAAACAAAAAACACAAGAAGCAGGCGGAGGCAAATCTGAGAAATTATGAAGTACAAAAAATACAAAAACTAAATTAAGTACAAACCAAAGAAACACTGAGGAGTAAACAGGGTCAGAGAACAGAGAATCCAGGGTTGACATGCGGAAAACAGAACAGGAATGTAGGAGACGTATGACAACAACAGATGAACTGACAAAGAGAGAGGGGAAGGCGAGGACTTGAAGGCACAGGGAGTGATAACCACCTAAAGACGACAAGTGAGCAGGGAAAACGGCAAGAAAACAGACAAAGAGAGCAGGAGACATGGACTACACAAAAGACTGATGAGGGACAGGTGGAGTTAATCAGGACAATTGCACAGGAGGGAAGACAAGATTAACAGCTACACCAAAACCCAGAGCCATGACAGCTTGAGCCGAGCTGTTTATCACATGATTTGCCTCCTCAAATTGCAGGACAGTTAAGTGACCTTAAAGGGTCCACAAATCAAATACTGTTTGCCTTTGCGTATTGGAGCAGCTGCAGAATTTACATAGATGGATACTGTAAAACCACAACACATAAAAACCAAAATGACATGCATGGCTAGACACCACAACGGGCAGTCAAATGACCTCATAAATCTGCAAATCTTATATATATATACACTTATCAGAAACACACAAAAATGTACCTAAATGGAACCCGCACTTCATTCTTCATGTTTATTCTGTACAGCAGAGACCTCTTAGCAGTTGTTTCTTCCTCAGTTTCTAAACCACTGGGTTGAAACCCCCCCACTGGCTCATTTCTTAATGGGAGATTTATGTCCCCAGCTCCCTCTTTGATTTTAGAAATACGCAACAAAACAAAGATAAACACATATTCACCTTAGTCAAACTGGGGTTTTATAGACAAAGCATTAACCCCTTATAAATAACTCCCTCACAGTAGGCAAGTTAATGACTTCACAAATATAACATTGCATTGTAATTGAGTTCCTTTTATTTTTCGGGGAACAAATGAATACTGTCACGTAAAACACATCCAGTCATGAACATCAGATCTGGTTCGACAAAATTAAGAATATCACACTTTTAAACAGTAGCAAACTGATAAAATGAAGGTTGTCTTCAGCCCTGTGAGCCATATTTCATTTGGGAAAAGATGAATTTACAATCTGTAATTAAAGCAACCAACCGTGGCAATAACTCTGTCTTATTCAGCATGTACAGACAACAGACGAGAGCTAACAAGACAAACAGGACACACCCGCCACAGTCTGTAAACACACTGCTGTGGGGTACATACTCTGGATGCTTCAAGCAGATGGTTGGTTTATTTTTATTTTTTTCTGGTGGATAATTTTAGTCTATTATATTTGTTATGATAATCATCTACTATGCACTAGTTTTAACAAGCATGTGCAACAGGTGCAACATTTAAAATTCTATGAAATGCTAAAAATAAAATGAAAATACAAATAAATACTCTAAACAGTGTTTCTGGAGCATAGCTATGTAGAAACACTGACTATTTTTGGCACACTGGAATCCACCATAGTGACCTGCCTGTATATTCCTGACCAGTTCAGACTTAAGTGTAAAAAACAACAGAGCCACAACATTTAGTTGTTTTGTCGACATCTCTACGCGGTCTGGTCTTTCGTGGCTAAAACAGTGTAGGTCTTCTTGTCATTTCAAACAACAACAACAACAGAATGCTCAATGTAATGTCAGTAATACATCTGAAGGTACATTTAAAACCAAATAAGACATCTATGTAAATAAAACACTATTTTTGAGAGGCACCATTTGTCAAAAGACTTATTGATGAGTGAAAGTCCAACTTCCAAATAATCAGTAGTGGCATGTTAAAACTCAGAAGCTGTGAATCAGCCGTGAGAGTGTTTTTAACAACACTTTGAATGTCCCTTATTTAATTCTTTACATTAGTCTCAAATTAGAAAAATAAGTGTTTTCCTTTCTTTAAAACAACAACTGAAAATCAAACCTGTTCTTTCTAGAAGTTGGTTATTTATCCCACAGTTCATGCACATCACTTGAATTGTAGAGACATTTTCTGGGTTTGGGTGGGTTGGAGCTGCTCACTTGGTTGGGTTGAAGCTAAATCTGCAGAGCCAAGGACTTGCTATTGCCATCTTTGTCAATTACTGGAGTGAACAGAACATTTGAATTTGGAAATAGGGCTTTTTGGAATGAGTCTAGCAGTGGCAAGTGGCAACCTCCGCTGCTGGCGCTGAGAAACCTGCCACTTGAATCAGACTGACGGTTAATTCTCACAACTTGACTCACAGTTTCTGCATAATGACACATGTTTTATTAATAAGCACGTGGTTAGCTGTTTGCTTAGTTGTCTCCTCTGTTTTCTGTGGTGGGGGCTGTAGTTGGAATCAAGTGTGTAACACACACAGGTGTGGTTGTTGCCCCTGGTGGGGGCGTGACATTCATATTTGGCGTAGTGGAGGACATTGTGGTTGGTTCAGTGGAGAGCACACCCCCGTCTCCTGTAGTGATGGCTGTAGTTGCAGTGGTGCTCACAACCGGTGTGGTCGGATCAGTGGTCAGAACTTCTTCAGAAGACTCCTCTGAAGATTGACTTTCTGAAGATTCACTAGATTCCCATGACTCCAGTGACTGATCCGTCTCTCTCTCCGTCTCTGAAGAGTCCTCGTAGCCCGAAGAGTCACTGCACCACCAAGACCACCAGCTATTCCTGTCCAGCCATCCCTGCTTGTCAGGGATGTCGGCATCGTGATGCCAGCGCCAACGAATCTGTGAAGGGAAAGTGAGAGAGGTTACACAGATACAGTAAGATTATTTATTTACCCCTATTCAACAAGCACACACAGTGCTGGTTACCACTGATATCCTGTCAGAATTTAGTATAAAGCCTGTTTCCTGTTAAATGTGCTCAACATGTGCTGTATTCAGTTCAAATTAAAGGCCCTTCAGTGTTTCAGCAAACAGAAACATTCAATGACTGGCAAGGTTCACACAGTGTGCTCTGAATGTGACTATTGTCATCTTGTGGCACTTGTAATTTAGTCTAAACTACAGTTTGGCTGAGGCAGTAACACACATACAACCGCAGCGACTGCAGTCAGACAGTAACACTCAAGATGAGTCATCCCAAACAATGAAGTGTTGAAAATAGCATGATTATATATTGTTACATTTATTCAATTAAAGGAGCCATATGAAGGAATGTTTGTTTTCAAATATTCAAAATGAACTAAAATAGTGAACATAATTTAAAAGTCTCGATGCTATGTCAAATGTATTATGTTGTAGAGAGCTCCTCTGTCTGGGCAGCTAAAAGGGTTGCTAGCTGCACAGCTAACTCAGCTAACAAGCCCACAGCAACTACAGTTACTTAGTTGGCCTTTCTGTTGATATGCTGCGCTGTCCTTTTTGAAGTGTGAAATTGACAGGTGGTCAGTTCTTACACATAGCCCCTATAAAGTGATAGACATTTAGGGTTAGTTCTTGTTCTCCTTTGTTTGTGGGGACCCCACCCTGGCTATTATATGAAACTCAGCTTTCAGTGACTAGAAAGAAACATTTTAATGGTTGAAGGAAATTATTTGTATGACTAAAAGCTGTTAAATAAACTCAAATTTCTGGGTTGTGACAGACCTTCTCAGCACTCAAATCACAGAGTAACAAATGTACAAGCTCATTAGATTAATAAAGGACATGCACGCATCACACATGAAGCATATGCAATGTCTAACATTGTTGGCCCACCTTGTTGCCAAAATACAGAACTTCCAATGTGGTCATTGAAATTACTTGATATCAGAAGCCATTGTCTCCACCCCCACTGCAAAAATTGAATATTAATGAAGGGGTGCTATCACAGAAGAACACTAAGTGGCACAATGTCTTCTATTTAACAATACCATGCAAAAGACTTATGATAGTTATTTAATCAAATAGCTACACAAGTCGAAACAAACGCTGTATATACTAATAAGTAAATATCAGTTTCATTTTTAAAAAAAAGCTAAATGGATGAGCTCTGTCAGCTGATCTTTGTGTTTTTTGTAACCAACCACTAATCACTTTTTAACATTTTACCATTTTACCACATGTGCAAGCAAATGCAGCTACAATAAACAGTATTCAATGAGATATGTATAAATTAAGTAGAAAGAAACAAAAAGTTGTAAGTACATTGTATCCTCCTAGAAGTCACAACATTACACCCCATGATAGGAATGTGTTGGTGAAACAAACTCTGATGCTCATAATTTAGCAATTGGTAGAGGCCACCCAGTAATTGGAAAAAACAATGTTTTAATGAGACACTGAAATAGAGATCCTGAGATCATTAAAAATCAAATTGAAAAATTAAACCATCCATATCCAACATAAACAGCGGATTTTCCAATGACTAACAACCCTTTGCAATGCATAGATTTCCAGAATCTCTAGAATCTTCTAGAATCTATGATGTATACATACAAAAACATACTACAGTTTTATTGTAGCACGGGGTTGAAAACCTTCAGGTGTGGGAGTGATTGCAACAAAACACTGTAGGAAAAATGAGTGTCACACACTGACGGAGGAGGATGAGGGAAGATTCATTTGCAGCTTTGTGGTTAGCTTACCGGCTTAGCGGAGGCTGTTGTAAGAAGGACAATGACGAGGGCGGATGTCAGAAGAGCCATCTGTGATTGGTTCATGTCTGCGAAGGAGGGAAGCCACAAACAAAAACAAGACACTGTCAGAGGCTGCTCTTAATGATCGGAATGACACCTGAGAACTGCAATTAAACAGTTAATGTAATTGTAATAATGTGATGTACGTTTTTTAAACAGACAAAAACCTTTATAAACATATTCCTCATGAACCCCTAAGACATCATAAATGAGAAAATAAGACATAAATGAAAACAGTAACATAATTGAAATGATATAAAATACATTTGAACAACTTACCAGTTTTCTGTAGCACCAGATATGTTCTCGAGTTCTCTCTAACTTCTCTTAAATCCTGTGTAAAATGAATGGGATTCTGTGGAGCTGTGATCACTCTCTGTGTCAGAAAGGCTTCTGACCTCCATGCAGGGTGGCTGCTCATATATGCTGCCTGGACAGAGAGGCTGGGCTGGGCAGGGCTTTGATGGGCAGGATATCAGGGGGGAAGATTGGGCAACATTGGGATGCCTGGGACTAGAGTGGAGGGGAGTGGCAGGAGCGGAAGTTTACCACACTTACAGATCACCCACATGCTGAATCAGCAGCAATGTTATTTATTTTGTTTTTTTTTCTTTGTGGCAAATGTACAGATATTTTACTATTTGGCAACATGTTTGTTGTGTTTATAACTTTTTTTGAATAACTAAAACTCCTATGTGGTGTATATGCGATTGACAAAATACCAGGAACAACTGAAATTCAATCCAATAAATATTCCTGCATCAAATAGTACTTTGCTGTGGCTCATTATAGTTTGTGTTGAATGTTGATGTGATCACAAGTGTGCCATCAACATATATCCAATAATAATTCAATAATTTTGTAATAGCATGTCAAAGTGAAAGTAAGGCTACGGATGTTGGAATAGTGGGTAACACTAACAGGAAACAGTCCTTCCCAAACAATAACATATGCACATACTATAAAAAGAAAGACTTTTAACATGTTGGGATTGGATTGGGGACATGATCCAACATACAGACTGAGTCTGGGAGTGCTGAACAGACGCTGGAATGTTACAGTGTCAGAGTGGAGCAACACTTTGATCAGACGTGTGTGTGTGTGTTGGATACAAATGTGTTACTTCATCACTAAAACCTTTCCCCTCCTCTCTTCCTCTGTTTTTTCCCTGTGGAAATTACATATACACCTCAAGATGAATCATACACAAAATTAATCATTAAGGGTTTCAAATTACAAGTCAAAGGACACGGATCAACACAACAAACAATTCTGTGAATGTGAGACCTCTCACAGAACCACATGCATGACCAGAACCACGTCAATCAGAACATGGAGACGCATGAACAAACATATATGTGTTTTTTATTTATTTTTCAAAACCACTATACGACGTGAGGATTGTTTTTAACTTTTTTTTTTTCTTTTTCACAGTGGTTTCTTCTGTGCTCTTTGTAAAGACCAAAAATGGTGGCTGCGGACCTTTTCCCCACAGAGAATCTGCGTTTGGTTTCTGGTGTCCATAAGGCTTAACCGTGAATTCCAAAAAAGACAAACAGCTGAGTTGCCGTTGGGAAGCCAGTGAGGGCCTTGTGCTTATCATGCCTATTTTAATCAAGCTCGGGCATGAGACAACTTTTGGTGTAGCGTCCACAGATGAGTTATAAGTCGCTCATATAAATGCCCACTGACCGACTACAAAAATGTATGTAAAACATTAAATCACCAAATGTATACATTTTTCAACAGAAAGTCTTTGCTCTCTGGGGAATTATGATCGAAGCATTTTCTTACTCCCATTAGCAGCTTTGGCTCTGGGGATGGCAATGTCAGTCTGTTAGTCAGTCAGTCAACCACCTTGGTCCACTGAAATATCTAAACAACCAGTGGATGAATTGCCATAAAGTTTTGTATGGACATTCATGGTCCCCAGAGAATGAATTGCAATGAATGAGTTTTCATCAATTGCATTGATTTTATTTATCTGATGAAATATCTTTATCCACCACAGGGGTTGGCACAAACAATTCTCCAGACATTCATGCTCCCCAGAGTATGAATCCCAATTTGGCAACTTCGGTGATCCTCTAAATATATATTTTTTTCCCTATGATGCCACCATGAAATTTCAAGCTGTGACTGAAACATCTCAACAACTGTAAGCACTGACAATAGCATTTAGCTCAAAGCGTGGTTGTGTCAGCACAGCCTCACAGAGCTGCTACAATGGCTGTACTCATGTAATCTTCACTATATTTGGTAGGTTTTAAGCCATAGTGTTAAGTAACAGAAATTTGACATCTTTCTTACATTGGAGGTTAAGGTTAAGCCAACGGAGGCTTTGACGTCAACCCAACTGCCATTTTTAACTAAAAATATTTCCTTGTTTAAGGTCAGAGTCCAATGTCTTTCTGATGTTAAACTGATGTCAATACAGAAAGGTGTATGTGCCTTATATGCATTATGATGTTAGTTAAATCTGATACATGAAGTCATTTCATAGCACATGATATGCATATCATCACATAATATCATGACAAAAGCCTCATATGATGACGCAGCAGTAGTAAAGTACAGGGCACCAATGCATTTTCAACCATAATAACTACTGTAACTGCCTAGATTGCCAGTAAAATACACACATGGAAATATGTCCACCATCATCACAACACACACACACACTGCTCATCTCCAACAGCCTCAGACATAAACCCACTTCCTACTGTAAACATGGCAGTCACGTATCCCATGTTACAAATCCAGTAATCTGGATCTGTTCTGAGTCAGAGTCAGAAAATACTCTGGGAACAGCTTTTACCACTTTAGTTGCACTTTATCCATAGCCATTCAGGGGAAATCCTATGTGAGGTATGATATTACCATCATCCAGCCACAGTCTTTTGTCAAATATGGTCATGTGCAGGAAGTCTGTGAGTTACTTGGACAGTTTAGGCAAATAAACCCTCTTGTAAGTCAGAGAACTAACGCAGTGATTCCAAACTGTTGTGAATAGTAACATTTTAAAAATCATTCCCTGGAAAAAACGCTGTCATAGTTTAAGGTCAAACTACTTCCTCTTTCTGCTATTTTTAGACATGGTGGTCCAGTAGACTATGTTAGGTAAAAAAAGTACCTACATTTGGGTAGGACATCAATGTTTGAGTAGTTTCACTGCTCTAACACACCTGAATCAAGAGGTTATGAGCCATTAATTTGAATCAGGCATGTTGGAGCCATTTTAGGTCACAAGACTGAGACAAATGTTGTTTTTTGCTTATGTCGGTCATAAAGAGACATCAGTATTAAATTGAGAGGTTTATAACCAATTAAAAGTTCCCCATAGTAAGTAGTTTACTAGTTTACTTAATAGTTGTTTAAGTAAAACTGTGTTGACAGAGGAAGAGATTTCTGTGTTTAAATATTACTGTTCAAATCACAATTTAAATAAGTATTGCAATAAATGCATGCTCTCCATAATACTATTAATTTTGTAGCTGCCTGGTACTTTGACAAGTACTGTTTTACCATTACAGCAGTAATTGAAACAACAACCGTGTAGCCACCAATGTGCCTCATCAACCTGGACAGACAAAAAGGCACTGGAAGGCATTTCTATCATCATCAGTAATAATGAGGGTGACTGAAAAAAAGTGACTCATGTTAACTAGGTCAGGCCAGTCATGGTACTGGCAGACAGACAGCATTGCAACAGTGTCAAGATTCCACTGGTTGATTTGGAAATTAATGGAAAGTCACCAAGATTTCGTGTCAGACTTGAAATTCCTACGTAACCATATCCAACTGCCTTGATTTGCCTAAATACAACGAGACAAATGTTAGGCGAAATGACATAGAACATTTTGCAGATACATTCAATATGAAGACTTTGTAACTTTATTGGTAGTTCCAGTAACATGTTTCCTCATCATGTTAATTGTAAACATAATCATTGGGTTGGGGCTGTTGCGGATTGCTAAATTGACCTTATTGACCATATGTGTTTCAGCACTAAGGAAGTGCTCTTACTTAGGTATTTTGCCTATTAAGTTCCTGTCTGCACTGAGAGAGGCTACGTGTTGTGTTGAGTAGTTTGTCATCTTCTGCTTGTGAGCACTTGTGTCTACATTTGAGGAAATACCTGACCTGTTTAAAAGTATAATGTACAATGTTAAGGACTGACAGAGCTGAAAAAAACAAAATACGTACACGGTTTTACACAGCACCACTAATAAGATCAGTTCTTTCACCCTGCTCCAGGATCAGCTGGTCATGTTTCATGGCGAATGGCCGGAATGTGTTGGTCCGTTATTATGTATTTATAACAATGATGTATAAGCAGTTGTGTTAGTGTCGCCGTTCAAAATTTGAAGATTCAGATCCATTCAATGATGATTATACAACCAGGCTTGTACAATAAAAGTTAGTTGTAGTCCCTTTATGTTATTCATAAGAAAACACAATTGTAAAAATGTAAGGTTGCATAACAACGATACATTCAGGAGACTCACAGTTGAGGAAAGAGTAGTTAGGCAGTCTGGTGGTAATGCAGCAGATACTCCTGTATCACTTGCCAGAAGTGTATTGTAATACAATATTTCTTCATCCAAAACACAGTCATGGCTCAGAATCATCTAGTTAGTTACACAACTACCCACAGTCTAGTTTAAATGTGGTTTCTTAGGCAATTGCTCACAGTCTACTTAAATCTGGTTAACTACACAGTCAAGTTTTCCATGATGTGACATATTATCGTGTAAAACACTGTCAAAAATGTGAACATTATTATTTGGGGTGTGAAGCCCCCCACACACCGCCCAGACGTCCAACTGCCTTATCCGACCACTCTCTGACCACTCTGTTGCCTCTCGTCTGACCCGTTCGGCAACAAAAGTTGCAATGAAACACATCGCTTCGACGTGCTGCCTACTCCACAGTAGCGTGTACGTTCTGCGCTTGCGCTAGATGCAATAAGCGGCTGGCGCTTTTGCTGTGAGTTGTAAACGAGAGGCTTATGCACGCAGCTCTCTTTTACTTTCGATCAAAACGAAACTATTTCAGATAAAAACAGCTGCATACTAAACATGCAGCGAGGCATTACCAAACAAACACAAATTAATTCGTCCTGAATGGACATAATAACAGCCAGTCTCGTGCCAGAACTGCAAAACATGAAAACAGGGAATGACGGAACGGAGTCCATAGAAAAACAAAGCGCACACAGTATTCCGCCCTCCCACACACCACGCTGATTTGCTAGCACACCGCCAATTAGAACGGCCATTCAGCTGGCACACAAACCAATCAGAGAATCCAATGGCTCAGACGTCCGACAGCCCTCCTCCTCAGACTTCGCATGCTGAGTCGGAGCAGACAGCGTCCGAACGGCTCCGAAAGCTTCCGACGCAGCTGAACACACCGAACAGAAATGTTCCCGACCTCGTCCGAGTCTCTCCAAACGCTTCAGACGTCCAACGGTTGGGCCGGTGTCTTACTGCCTTAACTCTTTGCCGCCAGTTTATTAAAAATGTTGAATGCTGCGGTGTGTGTTTGCTAGCTTGTTAGGTGTCCTCAGCTGGTCTTGTTTATTACTGCTGACCACTTTTCAATTGTCAGGTTGCGGCAGTCGATTCTGGTTCGTCGATTCTTATTCTGATACATTAGAATCAATTTTATTTACCCCGCCCCTAGTTATTACATAATTGGATGAAATGTTGTTTTTAATGTCTGTTAGCAAACTGCAAGACAAAGAAAATAAAACACCTGATTTAGTGATGGTTTGTGAATAATCCTTACAATATTATTAACTTTTTTAATTATTACTAA
>CAEMYA010000029.1:2754685-2765821 GCA_903131615.1 Diplodus sargus
GTAAATGTTGAACATATGCACCAAAGATGAAATTTTAATCCAGCCCACTCTCAGCCAATGACATACAAATTACACTTTGAAAATACACGCTATTATCCATTTTGCTAGTTAAATGGCAGATAATCTGGATGCAAAGTGCAGCGCACAGTTCAAAGAGGTGTATTTAGACTCTGAATTAGTCATAGGTGTGTATTAACATAAATCAAACCACTCTGAGTGTCGTTTCCCATTCCCTTTGAGAGCCAGGCTGTACTATGTAAAAACTGGGGGGATCTGATGAAATACCAGGCAAAGTAACATTGTGGTGCTAGCACACGCCTTCATGGCATCTGACCTATGTTTTTCTTTTTTCCCAAATCCCTTGGATATAAATAAGGAGTCAAAGAGCACGAGTGTGGATTTATCTTCATTCTCGCCTACTCGAACAACCCATGAGTTTGCTGAAATCCACTGTAATGCACTCTAACGTTCTTACTTACTGCTGATTGGAGGAGAAATATGCTTTACTTGAGGTCAAGCTTATACAGAAGGCAGATTGCTATTTGCCTCTGCAGATGTATGTGTGTCTGTAACATTGATGGCAATAACAGCGTTAAAATAAACGGTGTTACTTTTTTCAGTAACGGGTGATCTAAGTAATTACTATTTCCATCGTTGCAATGCCGTTACCGACTATTAAATTTGGTGCTTTATAAACTGAAGCTACTCATTGAAGCTGTTGTCTTCCGGAGCTGCAAAGTTGTTCATTTTTTCTCTTCTTTGAGGGAGGAGGGAGGGGCGAGACAACTGCGTAAGTGATGATGATTGGCTATGGTAGAGTAAGAGTTAGTACAGTGGGGACCTGATGAAGCATCTGTGACTGACGGCTGCCAGTTTGCCCACATGGAAAACAGTAGCAAGATGGTTTTTCTTGCCAGGTTTAGCTCCTGGCAACCCTCACATCACGCTAATGTGAGCTTGATGACTAAACAAGCAAGTGGTTACTGTCAGCAACACCAGCTAAACTGTGTTAACCACCTTGATACCAGATTCCCTGTCATCAAGCTGGCTACAGTTTGACTCAAAGATCGACTCCAACACTGGTCTTCTTCACTTGGAGAACAGTAGATAGCAGCCGGAAAACACTTATATTGTTGACATAAAATATGATCCAGAGATATTTGTATCTATTTTAGTACCTTTTCTGTGCCAAGTTGGCGGCCATGTTGGGGACCTTTGTTGAGCGAGACTAGATGGTATTTTACTTTATTGACTTGAAAAAATCTTCTTCAATGTTTTAACGCCATGACAAATGAGCATGATTGTATTGATTTATTTGCTTTCCAGATCATGACTGGATTCTGATAAGAGAAGCAGTAGCAGTACAGCCCATCTGACAGAAGAAAACAGATCAAAATCAGTTGTTTAAATCCTGAGTACTAAATCTATTGCCACATGCTCAAGGTAACAAACTTAATAAACCAAATATGAATGAAATCAATGAATGAATTCAATGAAGAATTCGTGTAAAAATGTTTTCACAGTAAAGGTCTGTCAAGGGTCAATCCCCATGAGGACGACACACACTCACATCTGAGATTTCCACCCTTTTATCATATCTTAGACTCACATTTGTTTCCTGGAGCCTTATCTATAACCTAACTCTTGCCCTTACTTTAACTCAAGTCTTTGGCCCAAACTTTAATGATTTATGCCATGTGGTCCCGCATTTCGGGCCCTGTGAAGCTGGCAGACCCCAGACTGTGAGAGGGCTCCCAATTTTAAGGCCTCACAAATATAGGAAAACAAAAACACACAGACACACACGCACACAGAGGACTTTTTATTTAATTTCTATATTCACCTCATCATCTAGGTGTCTGTATTGCATTTTGACTGTGGAAAAACCTGGTGAGTAGTGACATCTACTGGTGGTAAAAGTCATGTGCAACCTCAAGTATTATACAGTAATGGAAGAAGGATCTGCTTCCTCCAAATGCTGTTTATCTGATCCAAATATTGAATCAAACTTGTAGCATGAGTGATAGTAATATTGGAAGCATCCAATACAATTTACTACCCAGGATGCCTTTTACTATATTCTGCTTACAATGGGGTCTATGAATTATGGTTCACAACACACTAAAAACACACAAATATTTTGATGCCAGTCATACCACTTAAGGTTGGCTTGTTTAAATGAATGATTTTTGTCCTTGTATGTATGCACACTTTAGGTGACCTATCAACAGCATCAGTTCAACCAACTAATTTATCTGTATCCATTTCCATAATTAGAACAGGTGGTCCTTAAACCACATGTGGCCAGGAATAACCAGAGTAAAAGAGAAGTTTTTTTTGCAACACATCACTCTGCTTCTGTACCCTGTGAAGAAGTACGGATATTGACTAATTTTAAGTACAATTATCCTCAAACTCGTAAAAAGTACATTACCTGTACGGACACTTGTTTACCTAACCAGCATGCTGATAAAAATCACATGCATGGACTGATTACCAAAAAATATTCTCATGAACTTGAAAACATAAACTACAAATACAGAAATATGGACAGATGAATGGAAAGAAATCTCCATTAACTGACGGCTGGAAATCACACATCCTGTACTGTGTTTTGTCCACCCGAGTGTTGCAGTGTTGTTCTCCTTTTACCAAAGCCAGGCTCTGAAGTGCAACCGTTTCGCACATAAGAGTAAGCTCACATTTTTAGCAGATGCTGACCACAGCGTCTCCAGTTAATATGACACACAGTCAAACATGTGCAGCAACAGATCATATCAGCTGTCACTAATTAACACTGATTCCATATGTAACTTGATAGCAGGCCAAACTTTAACGTGCCTGTTGTCACTGTGCTCACTGCACACCATGACATGTCTTCTCTCAGACTAGTGATATCAGATAACTGATCATATAGTAAGCAATTGATGTAATGTAACTTAGTTTTTGTTTAAGTTTTATGGTGATATTTGTCATAATTTTTCCTGAATATACCTACAGTGTTCTGAGTCAAAATTAAGTTGATTGGGGAATCCCACACAGCATGTTCACACAGGAAGTGTTTCAGCTGTGTTTCTGAGTTGTCCATCACTGTCTGATAGAAGAGATAGGCTTCTGTGTGAATCAAGGATCAAGGCATCAAGAGTTGCTGACAGAACTTTCTCACTTATTAAAAAAAAGAACAGAAATAGAAACAAGTCTCAAAAACATCCTTGACTTAAAGAGGACCAGTGTTCTGTAAGCTCAACTGAGTGAGTTGCTAGATCTCTATAGTGCACCAAACAGCTTTGCACTGCTAAACCAGAATTGTTTCAGTTCATCAACCAAAAAAAAAAACTCCCCACAGGTAATTTGCAGTTCTGCCTTTTTTAGTTGCCA
Source organism: Diplodus sargus (assembly GCA_903131615.1). Taxonomy (NCBI): domain Eukaryota; kingdom Metazoa; phylum Chordata; class Actinopteri; order Spariformes; family Sparidae; genus Diplodus; species Diplodus sargus. Next base: position 2,758,064 of record CAEMYA010000029.1, read on the forward strand.
CAGCACCACCACTGACATTTAGTTGAATTTAGACTACTCAACAGGAGTGAAGTCACACTGGCACACTTCATATGATAACAAAGTCACCAAAACTCATGCAGCTGTTCTCACTGTAGCTTGTTTTGCTCCTCTGCCCACGCTAAGATTTACTACAATGTAGTTTGGGCCCTATCAAACAGGACATGAAATGTTTTATACTCCCAAGTGTTCTGTTGGAACTTGCAAGAACTCATTTATGCTAAAGTCACACATGAAAAAATACAAAGCCACAAGCGGTGAAACCTCAGTTAGGCAGAAAGTGAAACCTGCAACCTGCTTTTTCCATGTAAATGATGGCACAATTCAACAGTTTCCGTTCTGTCAGTTTGTTGGCAAACGTACTGCATGTGTGACTAGGTGTGTGTGTAGGTGTGTGTGGTTTTGAAGTTATCAGACCAGGGATAGGCTTTATTGCCCCTCAAGAATGCTTCCTGTGTGGCAAAGGTTTCCAATTGTAACAGAAACATTTTTCAGTTTATATAACGTTCTATCAATATATTTTTGAATTCGTTTTGCAACTCTCATCAAGAGGGTCTTATGCGCTTGCGCCACATTTCATTGACTGAATGAAACACTACTGTTACGGGCTGTGCTGGAGTCAGACAGAGGAGGTCTGGATGGATGGCATGCAGAATGCAAAGTCCAGGAATGTCCAGCGTTCACATCCAGTGTGTGTTTAGGATATGAAAATGAAACACTTGGATTAGGGTTAAAAAAAGATGTTTCAGTTTGTGAAACAGGCATCACATTTTATATATGGTATGCCCTGGTGAGGTAAAGATTTTGATTGAACTTATACAGTAAAAACTGAAATAATCTGTGAAATAGTCACAAAATTGAATAAGGTTTTTCATTATTGACTTGGATCAGGAAGTCATTTAAAAACACCACATCTCTTCTTCCATCTGCTCCTCTGAATCTGTAAAGCATGTATCACACAGACAAAATACAGGAGCTGATATTCACACTTAAATGACCCACGCTGTTGTCTTGTTTTGTTAAATACTAAATAAGTTACTTCTTTCCAGCTGATTTTGAAATCTTATGTAAGTATGGTGACTGATCCTTTTTGAGAGAAGTGATTATTATCCTGATAGGTCGGTTTCTTCTATTCATGCCTGTAAAATGTGTAAGTAAGGAATATGTATCACAGTTTTACATAGTGAATGTCTCTAGTATGTGAGCTGCCTCTGTCATCCTGTATATATTGCATGCTGTCAGACTGCGGTTTCAAACAGTTGTGAGCTTTGAGCAAGTGAAAAATGAGAGAGGAAAAGGCCTCTTCCTGTTACTCAAAGTCTGACACTGTCTCTGTATATTGAGGGCAGTGAAGAAGCTGAAATAACCCATGTGGTTATTAATCATATTTCACAAAAAACTGTGCAGTGTTTTGTCAGAGTGTCACTGACAGCCCGTGAGAACCTTACTCCTCTTGGTATCTTTGCTTTTATTCAATTAATGACATATAACTGCACTGTACCATATTTACTCGATATACCCATATTTACAAGCCCTGTCACAGTTGCTCATTCTAAGAACTGTATTTGTTACATAATTTTAACATTGACATTTAAATTTCAAAGTAAAAGTCCTGGTGCACTGTATAATTTTGGAGCGCTGCTATCCAGATGTTTCTGATGTAAAAGCGAGTTCCGCCCTTCCCTCAGTGTAATTATAAAGAACCACACACACACACACACACACACACACACACACACACACACACACACACTGCTCAGAGTATTTAAGGCCTGATAATAACAGTGCAGCATCAGAATCTGCTCCCTCTATTATTACTGCTGCTGCCCAGTAATGACGACAAATAAAGAGGTGATGAACCACTGGTGGAAATGTATGCATTTCTGAGGTACTTCCATCTATTGATTATTTTTCACATTATATTACTTTGCATGTGTTTTTTAACCAGGCTACATGATGGAGAGGAATATGTGTATCTGTACCGACTAGTAACTTTGCACACGTGTTTATACCCTGCACAAACTGCTAACATCTCGGTCTCAAAGCAAGTGCAACTTGAAAACTGGAAAGAAGAAATATCAAAATCCTTCTCCTAGAAAGGAAAAGTGGGATTTGTGAGCAAAAAGAAGCCCCCTTACTCATTTCAATACACACAAGTGTATTTCTGCAATAGATGCACTTTTGGTTTGGTATATCATGGCTAATGTTGGCCACTTTTCTGACTAACACCTGTAAAAATCTGCCAGTAAGTGAAATTTGAGTGTTTCCATCCCAGTGTGATAATTTAAACATGTTTCAAATACAAATTAACTTGAATCAAGTAACCATAAATTATCTTAGTTTTTGTTTCATAACATTGACAACAGGTTTTAAGTTCTTGAAATAGACAGAATAGTATATCAGGCAAGCAGACATCAAGCCAGACCCATGTATCTTATAAGGGGAACCTGGACAGAGCCCAGTTCATTCCAATAAAAGCTGCTCAGTGGCACATGAAGCCAACAAAGCTTGACTTCTCAATTCTAAAATTGTGAGGCTCATAGAGCATGCACACAAGAGACCGCTGGTCAAGACATCAAGACTAACTTGAATGGGGATAAAATGATTTCAACTTGCAGCTCCTCTACACATGTTACTGGACCTAATGGATCAATTCTGAAAATAGTCATTTCCTAAGGGACTGTCACAATCAAAAATGTATCCAGTGTTTTACAGCGGCTTCTTTAACAAATTTAGATCCTAGGGAAAAAGTACTTTTAGGCCCCCGTGCATCACATAAATATATGGCTCTGCCAACCTGCGATGGTCCCTTATGTGGTCTAAATAGTAACAACAAACATGTATATACATTTTCAGAATAAAGGCACCAAAACTGCATGGTTACATTACAAGACTGTGGTTTGGCTTAAAAGAACTGCTTCCTTAAAATAATCATCACTACTTGGTTAGGTTTAGGAAAAGGCTTCGCTTGAAATAACTACTTCCTGAAAACAGTCACCACTGACTATTAGTCTCTCATGGGACTTGATCCCTGGTTGCCAGGGTGAAGGTCCGATGAATAATTCCCCCGGCAGCACATTGTTCTTCCATGTCAAAATTCAAAGAAAAAACACTTCATTGAGTTGGGTGTGTAATGCCTATAGAAAGCGTATGTAGCCTTTAGTTGCTAGCCTCAAGCAGGAGGAAGTCTCTGTCTGTCTGCCTGTCTATCTACTCTATCTACTTCACCATATTTTAACAATACTTCTGTTTAGCTCGAAGTTAGTTTTAGTAAAGTTTTGAATACGAGAACTTTCCTTACATTGAAGGATTTTTACACTGTGGTGTTTTTATCATTATATAGTACAGTCTTTTAGGAACATGTAACCATGAATATTTTAGCCAAGAAGACAAAAATAAATAGTTCAGTTGCTAAACTACAAAGCTGAAGTTGACCATTTAAGAATCTCAGTGGAGATGAAGGAAAGGAGATGGGAGGTTAGACAAATAACAACAGGAAGCTGGTGAGGGGTAAAGTAAGGAAAGAGAAAAGTAGCGTGGGCAGGAGAGGAGGATTTTTCACTTTAGGGGGTTTTAGGAAGAGGAGGAATGGAAGCAGTTAGGATGGGAGGGCAGTGATGGCAGGACCGTTATTAAAGCTTCCACTAATAAATGCTCTGCAGCCCATTGAGGAGCAGAGATAAACACATTGCGCTGAACCTCGGCATTCATGTGTGTTTCACACACACACCGTTGTCTCATCCTTTTGTTTGTTTCACATGTTTTTGATACTGCTATCATGCCTTTGTATTATAGCTACTGTAACTATGGTGGATAATATAAGTCTGAAAGATGTGAGCCTTTTCTTTTCTCTCACACCATGTTCATATATCACTCCAGAAGTTATAGTTCAATTGTTTTGACAGAAATGTGCATTATATATGTGTTGTATACTAATGACTAATTTTATCATTGATTAATCTGTCGATTATTTCTTTAGCAACTGTTTAGTCTGCAAAGTGTCAAAAAACTGATAAAAGGTCATCACACTTTACCAGAGTCAACAGTCGAACCCAGAAACACGATGATACAAAACAGAGACAAAAAGCCAATTCACTCAAACAAAAATCCTGATCCTGTCAGGAATACTAATGCCTGTAACAAATTATACGACAATACTTCCAAAAGTTGTCATGACATTTCCAGGAGCAAAGAGAGAGGATGACTGAAGTCCGTATGGTTCATCCTCTGGGCACCAGGCAAGTTGATACAAAACTTCATGGCAGTACATCCAGTTGTTAAGGTAAGACCAAAGCAGTCCCTAGTGCCCTGTAGGGAGCTAGCATGGAGCTTTGCCACATGCAACACATCATTGTGTATATTATAAATACGCAATCTTACCATTGTCTTTGTAACTATAAATCTGCTGTATCTAGTCTTAAAGTGAAACACTCGCCAAAAAGCAACCAAGGCTTTATTTGTGATTGAATATGAGTACCGTAGTTTCGGTTTCGGTTTCAGGCAAGCTAATTTTCAATGGAGTGCAGGTGCACTTTAGCGCTAGCATCAAAGTCAAAATCGCTATGTTTAAAACACTAAGAAGGCTCGACACAACATGAAACTTTGCTCGTGGTATCACCAGGGTCTCTACACATGAACACGAGCATTGAGAACATTGTTTGTCGATCTCTGAGTGCGACCTAACAGGAATGCTTGAGGAGCGGTCCATCATTACTCTCCTGCCTGTTAGGTCGAACTCGGGGATCGACATCCAGCTCCTATGGTGAGTAGTTCAAAAACCTTCTTTTTAGCAAAATCTGCATACACAAACAATGTACCCAATGCTCGTGTTCATGTGTAGAGACCCTGGTAATACTACGAGCAAAGTTTCATGTTGTGTCAGCATAGTACTTTTTATATTATTTTTCCTATATAGCTTAAAGGGACTGCAGCTAAGATTTTAGTGTGCAACCCTGAGTTGTAAAATGACGATTTAATGAACCTTTGAACCTTGAATATGAGCTAGGGCTGAATGATATGCAATAGTAAAACTCATTTAGCAGTTATCTGAGGTCCTGTGATCACAATAGCAGTCAGCATTTTGGTGGAAATGGTTCCTTTTTCACTGAAGCCTCCGTCATCAGTGTCTGAATGTGTGTGTGAATGGGTGAATGTGGCATGTATTGTACAGCGCTTTGAGCTGTCGTTAGACTGGAAAAGCGCTTTAAAAATGCAAACCATTTACCATTTACCATGAAAATATAAAAGCTGTACCATCAAGCATTTTCCCATATGTCAGGAGAATATTATTTGTAGACTGGAAGATCTCTGTAGCACCACAATGCTTAATTTTTATTCAGTCTTTAACAGAAAATTGCAGCTATTGAAATTTGAATATTGCACTTGGTCATTTCAATAATATCTAGATTAATTATTCAGCCCAAATATACTGTAAATACATGTAAATTATCTCTCTGGGTTTCTTCTGACCATCACAGGGACTCACATTATCCAATCACTTTTACTGCACAAACAATTTAATACAATCTTACCACAGAAAAAAATCATTCAAGAGCATCACAACAGTCCCATTATTCTTTACCTGAATGTAAACTGAAAATACTATATTAAATACTGAAAGAGTTAAAAATTACAATCAGAACTGCAGCCTGGCCGAGCTACTTGAAGTGAAATCATACTGAAACATGAAGAGAATTTCACAATAACAACATTCAGGAATACAAAAAACTCATATAATTAAATACTCACATTACACACTCATACAAACAGTAGTTGATCAGGTGTGAGAGGTCCTGTTCATGTGAATAAGATTTTCTAGGATATTTTTCGAAAATCTCTGGTTTCATTCTAAAATATTGCTGTGAAAAAAACATTTGATTTTTGTTTCCTTCACAGGGAGGTCAAAGTCAGGCTCAGTAGCAGATCAGCTCATAGAGCAGGAAAGGATTCAGTGTTTTGCTCAAGGCCATGTCAGCAGGATGAATACAAGAGATATTGTATTGTAAAATCTCTCTTCCTCGGCACCATTCTAGTTGTAATATGAAAACATTTTATGTGATGCAGGTCCTTAGATGGATAAACAAACTTGTACACACTTCATTTGAAAAGGAATGAATGAAACATTAGACCTTTTTTCTCAAAGCAGTCTCCATAGCTGCCAATACCTCATTATGTTGACTGAAATCTCTACTTCCCAGCTCATAGGAGAAATTTTGTGCAAGCAAGCCTCAGCTTGTACCTTTTTAGTTACAAAACTAGAATGTTTCCTGCCGGCTACAATTAGGTCAGTGAAAAAGCGTAAATCTGAACATTAAGCTGCATTAGCGACAGAAATCTAATTTCACAGTTTAGGTAAGAAAATAGCTCCACAGGTGCCTAAAAGAACAATCCATGATTTTAAAACAACACATTTTCTGTCATGATGAACATCTACTATACATTATTTGCAATTCGTGCATGCTCTTTGTAAGTCACACATTTTAACGGCCTATTTTTGAAAATTGTCTGTTAGGTTCTTCCCACCTATCATCACTCCTACTGTCTTAAAAGTGTAATATGTAAACACTTTTGTTAAAAAGATTCAAAATTGGGAGGCTGCTGACTCCTGATCCAGTGCACACAAGCCCAGCTCTGGTTCTGGTGCCCATGTCCATGCTGCATTACCTGCTAGGTGCGTTCCAAAGTAGGAAAAACAATACCAACACTTCCCTGGTACTTCCAGTCCAGACAGAACCAGCTAATAAGTCTGATAACTGCACTGCTAACTGAGCTAACTAGCTAACAACAGCTACAGTTAGCAGCCGTTAGCATTTACTCTTGTGCTTGTTACCCCTAATTTGTTTGTAGTATGAAATCAGCAGTTTGAAGATGTATACATGTTACACCTTTAAGCCATCTCTGTACACACCCCGGTTGAGTTCACATTATCCGATCTATTCTGTACATATCAGACAGAAAACATATAATTTACAATTCAGGATACATCTGGTGAACACGCTTGTGACCACTGTGATTTTAACCAGCCTCCATTCATGCATGGTGTCTGAGCAGCTAGAGCCAATGAAAAGATACCCTAGTAAAATGTGCAATTTTATAACCTGAGGTTACCTGAACATAGATCAGTAGAAATGTCACTGTCATTACTTACATTTTGCAACTAAGCGCAATGAAGCTATCAGGCTGCATGTCACAGTAATAAAATGTGACCATTCTGAAGTCATTACAGACACACTATAGCACACTCCGGCCTTTGGCTTAGAGGTTCGTGGATTCCAGTCCGAAAGCGAAGATTCAAGGGTCATACATGGGGTTGTGGAAGGTTCCTTGGTCGCTGTCCAAAAGAGGTCCATATGATGTACGTCTGGAGAGGAAATTGAGAAGATAGAGTGAGAGATGAGGAAACAAATATTACAAGGAAGCACTCTAATATTTGGCATATCAATGTTAAGATGAGAGTAGTCTTATATACAAAGGATAATTGAAGGACTGCTCTTTCGGTAATAAATATATATTGAAGCTGCTCTGAAACCTGAAATCATCTCAGTTCTCAACAGAGACAATGGTCAATGTGAAACCTGATTACTTTTAGCAGTTTGCAAACCAGCTGTAAAGGTACATACCACCAGCTACTGTATCGGAGTGTGCAGATGCCATGCTTGTTAAATACATGAAAGCAATTCAGCTTCTTATTATCATCAATATTTAACATTTCACCGTTACGATCAATATCCCATGATAAAA